>BMAW01089999.1:31916-92105 GCA_019974015.1 Nephila pilipes | reverse complement strand
CAGTAGCGAAATAATAACATTAAGATATGTAAATGTTTTAATAACTAAAATAATATTTGCATATAATTGAGGAAGTTATTATATATAATGTATTTACTGTGGGAATATTCTTTTGTTAAGCCAAGAGCTGTTAAAATAAGAATACATTGTCTCTCTTCTTAAACGGTGACAGAAGTTAAAGCGTCTTACTTAAAGCCTGATGGGAATCTATTTTAGCTTAGCTGATAAGAACAGTGCAAAAACGGGAAAATTTTCTTCAAAAGAACAGTTTGAGGATTCGAAACTGCTCTTTAGGACAATTGACTTCATCTGCCACGGGATGTAGAACATCCAATAGTCCTAAGTCATAGTCCTCGGTTACCACTGAAGTGATGACCGAGAACTAGAACATTAAATGGCAACATAACCTAGATTTTTTTAACCCTTGACTCAAAGGCTTGCCTCTGTGTGTCTATTTAGACAACTACATTTAAATTAGAACTAGTTATATATATGATAAAGCGCTGACTCAAATAGATTTGCCATCTCATCTAGAGATATTCGATGACGTCAAATAGAAGACTGGCTCGAATACTTTAATAACTGGCTCGAAATCTTTTTGGAAATCTTTTTTGGAAACTAATCTATACTGGAAATCTTTTACTAATCTTTTTATCTATACTGGAAATCTTTTTGGGCCTAATTGAATACAACACTACAAACAGGTAACAGACAAACTTTTTTCGGATCGACATATCAAGGATTCAAATTAACCGTCGGCGTTCAACATAAGAAATTACCTCCCCTGCTAGAGGGTATTAAAACAAGCCTCCCACTGTAGTGTGGTAAAAATATCTAGTCACTGCCCACGGGGTAGAGATCCTCCACGATGTGTCTGAAAAAAAACATCCGTTTATCCAAAAGACATTAATAACGAGGTATTTTTCTTAGCAACTATTAATTAAAGATTAGTACGAATACAGTAATAGAAATATAAAATACTTATTAATTATTGAAGAAGAATCTAACTCTATTAAACCTTTGTAAATGCTCACTAAATTTGAAAACTTTAAGCAGAAAAATAAAACTCATATAATATTTCAATTACGGCAATTATAACTTTGGAAATCAAATTTTTATGTATGGAGTTATCTATCTAAAAATGAAACAAAAAAAGAGTCACGTTAAAACTTTCCAACATTTATTCCTAAAGCAAATATTCATTTCGTTCTAAGGATTATTTTTATACCATCATTAAATATAGATATAAAGCGAAATTTATAAAAGAAAAATATTAAAAAGCCTTTAATTCTTTAAATTCTTAGTCATTTATTTGATCATATAAAAGACGGCGTGAAAATTTGATATAAATAAATAACTCATAATAATCACTCCTTATTTCTTATAGAATACGCAACAATTAAATAATTGTTATATGAAATGAATATTTTACAAACATTTACAAATAATAATGATGAGAAATATACAGGATATGTCACATGAATCAAACACAACATTCTTTACAAATAAGTTTGTGGAATACAAAACATCATAACAAAATGAAGATTATTCTATTTCTTCAAGAGATCGTAATAAGGAACTACAAAGAAAAAAAATACGAGGTAAAAGAATTAATTTTTTCAGTTATATTTGATTTATCGCTCCGCTACATGCAATAAAAAATTTTGTTTGGTTTTATTACAGTCTAACTAGAAGCAGTAAAATGGCCATTGGCGATGGATCTCATGATTCTGAATCTCGGTAAAGTGACCAAGGTGACGACATCTGATTTGGTATCTCCATCTCCTAACTTCTCCACCTCACCATTGGAGGAACTTTGAGCCTCGACAGATTTTACGTGCATCAGCAATGGCTACACGTTAGGTATTTAGAGGACAATGGTTCGAAATCACAACTCGACGAAAACTGAAGGCTGCAAGTCCTTGACAATAACTACTAGGCTACCGCAGCCTAAGTTGTTAGGAATAGGTTGTTACATTATCTCAAAATGTGTTTAATAATTTTTATGTTTCTTTAATACAAATTTGAAGTTTAAAAACAATGATAATTTTGTAATACTTATTAAAAAATTCTTAACTTGAAAAATATGTTCGATCCTGCTCTTAGTTGTTATACTTCACTCTGTACTAGAAAGAAAATAATACTTTGGCAAATCCAACAGTTTTAAAACTAACATATACTGCAGAAATAATTTTATAAAATTTTATTCACTGTAATTTTGTACTTAGGATCTAATTCATCGAAATTTGCAAATTATTCAGTAAGTAAAGCAGGCAGACTGGAAATTATTTAAGCTAATTTTATTCTTGTCAATGAATAATCAAAAATAATTGAATGCATCACAAATGTGCAGTGGTAATTAACTTGCGTCTCCAACCAAAGATTAACAGATAATTTTGCTTATCTCAATAACCTCACAAGAGAAATCGAGTCCAGAAACAATCCTTATACACTGGTTCTAAGTTTAGTAACAGGTATCCTACAATCATTTAACTTTCTTCCGCCAACTGGTGTTCACTACACTTTTGTTAAACATCTGATTCCTCTTAACACCTGATTCCAGTTTAACACGTCAAATCTCTCTCTATCTCATCCTAGACTTAAAATTCTCTACACTTCTCTACCTTTCTCAGTGTACGCACAAACACATATATATTTTAACATTCTTAAGAATAACATTCGAATATGTTACTTTAGATAACATTGGAGGAATAAACTATTTTGAAGAAATTAATGCTAATAGAGATTTTGCTATCATATCATAACTAGAGAGCAAGGAAAATATTTATGTATACGTTTGTAATTTCTGTAAAATTTACACTTAGACATCTACCACATCTGAATCGGTCTGTATCATTTAGTTTTTAGTCTCTGAACTAATGAGATATTAAGATAAATAAAGATTTCTTTTGACACAAGAAATAAGTATTAAACAATTAATAAGTATTAAACAAGAAATAAGTATTAAACAAGAAATAAGTATAAGTTTAACTATGGAGCACTATACAAGTGCATTTCAATTTCTCTATAATGCATATACACTCTATAACAGTAAAAAATGGTGCACGAAGAAGAAGTTTCCCGATGGTAGTAAAAATTGGCCGATTGGAAAAGTATATACAGAAAAGAAAATGATTTAAATTTCAGAAAATTGAATGATTTATTTCAGAGTTCTACAGTTACAAAGTAACGAGCTCAATAAGGTGTTTACCCACCTCTAGCCTGAATGCAAACTACCACACGACGTGACATAGATAGATAAGGCTCCCTGATGGACTCCTGCAGTATTTCTTGCCAAATTTGCTCCAATTGTCAGGCGAGGTCATCAACATTCCCTGGTAGATGCAGAGGCATTCCCATCATGTCCCAGACATGAGCGATTGGAGAGAGATCTGGCTGGCCGAGGAAGTGTTTGACAAGCTGTAAGACAGTTCATAGCAACACGTGCCGTATGTTGACTGGCATTATGTTGCTGAAAAATAAGGCCAGGGTTACTGCAAAAGGAACAGAAGCGAAACAGGTCTCAGAATGTCGTCCACGTAACGCTGTGCTTTAAATGGGCCTCTAATGACAACCAAAAGGATCCGACTATCGAGGGAAATGGCACCTCAGACCATAACTCCTGGTTGAAGGCCCATGTAGCATGCAATAGTGAAAGCAGGATCGCCACCTGCCCTGGGCGTCTCCAGACACGTCTTCGATGATCGTCAGGACATAGTTGGAGGTGGGATTCGTAGCTCAATTCTATACGTCTCAATTCAGCATCATTCTAACCTGATCGAGCCAAACACCACTGTAATATGGCTGGACAGTGTGCAGGCATGAGTGGCAGGTGGCGAAGAGGTCGATAGGAGCATAGATTTCGTTCTATCAGCCGTCTGTGAATGGTCATGATGAATACTCGTGTGCGGGTCTCACGTCTGATGGTTGATAACGATGAATCAGGCTCTGTGATATATCATATATCCACATATATCATATAACGTGCTGATCTGACAATCACTCTGTCACCCTGATATGCTGTAGTCCTAGTTCAACCGCTACCATCATGACGTTTAAATCTGCCTATGCCCACTCATCCTTACCAGTATCTTCTAATCGCCGCATCACTTCCACGCATATGACGAGCGATTTTCCGATTTGCCCAACCTGCATCTTTCAATCCAATGATACGACCTCTTTCAATCTATGACAGTTGCTCGTAATGAGCTCGAATCCTGCGGCGGGGCATTTTTTTTTCAGCCGTTGAAAGGTATCCTAAATCGCAATCCAACAGAACATTTGACCGTCCGATTGAGAATAACTTCTTATATACACCTGCTGAGTGGCAGTTCCAATGCACTGTAGCTCTCGCTATTCATTCATTGGGCACCAAATTTTAATCATTTGCATGTTTGGCCAAAATGTCTTTGCATACGTAATTCCTTTACAATCGAGCTAATCCTTCTTAGTGCGTTGTTTTTTTTTTTACTATAAATTTATCTGTATTTAAAAATATACGACTACATGAGATAACACAATTTTGGTGTATTCCAAAAGAATTTAATTTTTCCAACATCAAAATAGATCTTTATTAAAAAATGTACATCAAAATATACTTATATTATGATGGTGTATCTGAAGGGAAAGTCTCACTTTTCAAATTTCTAATCCTTACAAAATACCATTGTATTGAACTACATTGCACTAATTAGCATTCAAGCCACATATATCATATAACGTGCGTATTTTTAAATATTAGTATATTGTTCAATATTGAAGCGAGAACCTAAAAGCGTGCAATGTTGAGCACAAATGTATAAGTTTCTGATAAAGATTTGATCTTGAATAATGAATTAGTAGTCTTGAGATTAACATTTTTATATAATATATGTAAGTGGTTAAAAATTCAATTTTAAATTATTTCAAAATAAAAATGTTTACAATATTTTAAAACTCACTATGATTTCTCTCTCATTTCAAGCAATCTATTTATAAGTACCGTAAATTCAACTTTTTTAACCGATATATTATTTGATTTGAGAAGTTGTATTTTGAGCGTTATTTAAACAAATGTCATACATTTGCTTCAATTCTCTAATTACAACCATTCTATAGCTTAAATGTCCAATCAATTGGATTACCTGAAACTACCACTAATATTGAGGTAATATCCTCATTTCCCAAAGGAAACCAGGAAATAATCCAAGTAGTTTCAATAATGGTTTCAGTTCTCAAAGTCTTAGGTCTCGCAGCGTTTCTAAATGCACAGTGAGCTATAAATTGACAGTGAAATTTAAACACATTTGATGGGTTTAGGATAACATAACTATTTAATCAACCGAAACAAGATTCTCAAGAGAATGGGATTTGTTTTACATTACGTTTAATGACATATATTATCCTGAAAATAATTGATCTTCATTCAAGACTTTTGAAGGGAAAGTCTGGCTTAGTTTGACAGGATAAACAGGTGTTGAATCTTTCGAAGTACATTCTGGTTTATTTCTTTTCCCTGTATTGATACTTTGTTTGAATGATTATTCAAATAAACGCAAAGAAACCATGAGTTTTTAATGATTTTTCCTTTCAACTAATAGGATTCGGGTAATGATTCGTTTTTAATAGGGTAATACGTAAATCTGATATAATACAGATTTTTTCAAAGGCTACACAGTACCCTAAAAATGACAAATTTATCGAAAAAATTTTTTTTGCATTTTCCTGTAGCCCATACATTTGGGAATCTTGGCCCCAAATTTTAGATCTATTAACCAATTAGTTTTTAAGATATTTGAAGTTTTCTGAGCATTGTCAGTCACTATTTTTGACAGCTGAGGGGGGCGTGGTTAGTTTCGGTTTCATTTTAAAGCATTTTTCCATTCTTAAATTTAATTAATTACTGATATTTTTTAAATAATATCGATACTTGCAGAGAAGTAGATATTAACTTCAACTTTCACTACTAAAATCATTTATGTTTGTTTATATTTTGAGTTCTTGATGTGCTTATAGTTACTTAGCCAAAATTGATAAGAAAAGGTATTTCTCAAGACCAATATTTATTCTGCATATTATTTATATAACTTAAAAGCTATTTTAAATTGTTTAAGTGAAGTTTTTTCTGTTGAGAAAATGCCACGGACAAAACTTTCGCAGCTTGAGAAGAGAATCAACATTTCTAAGAGATGGAGTACTGCTGATAATGACAATGCTAAAAACCTGCTTTAGTGGATATAACTACAAAACTTCAGAATACAAATGTCTTTAATACTTCTGCTACATATAAAAGTATCTTTCAAATTACATTATAGTGGATACTGAATGTTTGTTTACAGATAATTTAAGCAATAATTGCCATAGTGTATCTTTAAAACTTTGCTATGGTCAAAGAAATAGATTTGCATATAAAATGAATGCTGTATGTGTTAATTGTGACCAAACCTTAAGTGAAACATGTTCATAACAATTAGTTGATGCTATATTACATCAAATATCAAATGTTAGCAAGCATCAATTTTTTAATGTTCCATTTGATGTAAATATGAGATTAGTGAAAGGTATGTTAAGTTTGTGACTTGGCTACTCATCGTTGGAAAAATTCTGCATGCATATGAATTGAAATATAATGTTTAGTAAAACTTTTAAAAGACATTATGAGCCAAAAGTTCTGATTGGACATCTTGTTGGGTCAAATCAGCCGTTGCTTTATATTCGTAAATATGTCATTGAGGCGTAGGGCTCAAGGAATGATAAAGATATAGTCGGTATTGGAATGTCATATGATGGAAGCTGGTTGACAAGAGAACATACGTCAACGTCAAATATCGGAATAGGATATGTTATCGACTTGCTGACTGGCTTTGTGATAGACTACGAAGTAATGTCAAAGCGGCGTGGAGAATGTGACCAGACTAAATTTGAGCTTGGAGAAGAAAGTGCTGAATTTCGTATTTGGTACAAAGGACAACAAAATGTTTGTAGTACAACACATGTCGGATCATCTAGTGCAATGGAAGTAAATGCAGCTGTGAAATTATGGGAAAGATCTGAGAGTATTAGTTTCCGGGACACAATCTTGCTCTTTGACTCTAGGTGTTTTTACCAGTTATCATTAGCACGTGGAAAAAAATCAGGTATTCACAAAGATTGGGTAAAAATAACAATCAACGAAGAATATTTGCCCAAAATCTTGCCTATTTATCAGCGATTAGCATCAACTGAATTATTAAGCACATGTGTCAGAGGTTTGACACACAATTCTAATGAAGCATTACATTCGATGATATGGGACAAATATTCCAAAGAAAATACAGCTTCTAGGAGTCGTGTTGATTGCCATGTCGAGTGCAATACCTGAATTTATTGTTGGAACATTAAAAGCTCTAAAAACATTTCAGGATGCTAATTGAATTTGTAACAAGTTTGTCATCAGAACATTTAGTGTACTTTACTCATTGTAGGAGAACCTATTTCAGAAAGAAAAGGAAATCTGCAAATTTTAAAGTTGCGCAGAAAAAAATAAAACTTGCTAAATTGCGTCGATTTAAAATTCAGAAAAAATTAGGTGCTATGTACAAACCTGGTAGTTTTTAACCTTTTTTAAACTTTTATTTATATCATTATTATTTTTTATAAGTGTATTGTGTTTTAAAACTTTTGTGAAATTATTATGTTAGCTTTAAGCTGAATTATCTGTCATCGTAAAAAATGCTATATCGATATTTTGCAAAAACATATTTTGAATAAATAAAAATATTTGCCATAATATTTAATTTAAGCAGTGTTTTCATATATTATATAAGTAGTTAAATAATATATTAAAAATTTAGATCTTTGCAAGTATTATTAGTTTTTGTTTTATGCCTTTAAAAACTTTAAATGCATTTTTCTCAGACTTTTATTTTTGAAGATGTAAGTGTTTTCTAATCCCTAAGGCTTTTTTTCTGTTCCAGATAGAGTCTTGAAATTTTTTATACATACTGAGATATATGTGTTCTATAAAAGTTAGTATGGATTTAGGTCTGAGATCCCTAGTTATTTTTTTAAAAAATGTTAAAGTTAATATTTTAAAAATTTTACTGTTTTTTCCAGGTTTAGCTAGAAAAATAATTATTAAAAATCAACAAGGGAACAGATTTTCAAATCCATACTAACTTTTGTTTGCAATAATGTATGAAATATAAATCACTCAAAATAATTAAAAAATTTCAAAAAGTGTGTATTTTATAAGGGTTTAAAAAAACTTCAAAATTTTTAAATTTTTTTAAATTTTAAAATAAGGACTATTTAAATTGACTTTTTTATTTTCAGAATCAGTTTAATAATATAGTATGAAAACAATACATAAGTTACTTTTAATATTACTGTCTCCAAAAAAATATTTTGAAAAAGAGTACCGCATAAAAATTAATGTCTGTTGAAAATGTACTTGGAATTTCCAAGAGATGGTGCTCGTAGCATCGAAATGGTTTGTTTTATTGTACACATCATGACTCATTAGATAGCTGTCTATGTCTCAGTTACTCGTATTCAGTATGATGATGCCTTTCGAAACTCAACAATTCTTCGTCATAACTTTTCTGCACGATGAGACCATCGTCGCCTTTTTTGGAAACGATTCACCTGAAGTAAGTCGACGTTTTCCTTCGGGTGAATAGTTTCCAAAAATATTCCAGTGCATAATGATGAATCCAGGTATACCGACGTGGTCAACTTGACGAAAAATGACGTAGCCAACTCGGCGTGGTAACAATCAAATTTTGATTTGGAAGCAAATGGCAAATAAATAAAAAATAACTTATGAATCAATGTCAAATTTGTTTCGATTTTGTTTAACAGATGAGAATGCTCAAAGCTACCAGCAATTTACCTAAATGGTGCCATCTGTTTTCAAATACAAGTACTTGTTGAACCACTCTCGTATTATATTTATCAAAACTTTATTAGTTATTTCGTATTGTCCTCCGGAATTTGTCATTCCTTATCTAAAATAAAATCTAATAATAAATAATGGAAATAGAGAAGATTAATTGAATGTAATGTGCAAATATTTTATTACAAACTTATGAAAGTGTATTGATTGTAAACGAGATTTTTTGATGCTTGAGATGATTTTATATATTCTGTCATATCAACTAAAATAGTTACTTAATGTTTGAAGAATCGCTTGCCATTACTTTATTTTTCGTATGTTAATTTATTTAGTCTCTAGCACAATGAGTAAACTCAAAATACCTACCACAGTTATACAATGGGTAAGTGGAAAATAAGTTGGATCGAAAGAAGAAGGATTTTAAGCCATTGGCTTCATACCCTTTCGACTTCATTTTATAAAACAAGAATACTCTATCGAAAAACAATATGCAAAACTTAAAAAAATGATATATATAAACATATCAGTGTAATTTTGGTAAATATCTTTGGTCTTTTGGTCTTTGATTTTTTTTTTTTTAATGTGATCCGCTACAAACAAAATGTCATAACATACATTAGGAAAAATAGTGAAACTGGTTCATTCAGCATACAACCAAAACCAAAATGAAAGAGGCTGTTTAGATTTTATTGGGTAATATTTAAAAATGTATTTATAAAAGTTAGCAAAGTCGGAATATAAAATTAATGTTCAATTATTTTATTACCGGAGAACGTTTTCCAATCCCGAGTCTATTGTTCTTTAGTATTGCTTCAAAACAAATTAAAATCTACAAAAAGGAAAACTGATGCTCTGATAGCCAAAAGAACGAAATAAGAATCAGTATGAAAAGTAGTGATATTCTACGTTGAAGCTGCTTTTCATATTTCAAGACAACACAAAGTGAGTTCAATTCTTTTTGTGTTTCGAAACGTCACAGATCGGTTGCGGGTTTTATTTCACAAAAGTTGTTACTTTCTTTACTATAAAAATGATCATTATATGAGGAAATTATGATGGGAATATTTTATTTTTTATTTCACATTCCATTCCTGCTATCTAAATGCCCTTTACCTTAAACAGAATGTTCATAGCTTCATTTCATGTTATGAAATAAACTAGATAAAAATTTGCTTGATCTTATTTTTTCTTCTTTTTTTCCATTAATTTATAAAAATTATGAAGTTAAAAATTCAATGAGATACTTATTAAACTCTTTGCAATACATATTTGACTGCTTCGAAAGTTAGAAAGCGAATATTATTATAATTTTGCAAACAATAGATGTCGATAACAAGGAACTCACACAGTTTAACCCATAATCATTTGCATACGTCCGTTACCTATGATTATCTCGATGTAAGGAAATATTTAGTAATACCTCACAATTGTTTCTAGCAGTTCCATTTTAGTTGACAACGGAGAAGTTGTTTAAATCTTAAGACCTTTGGGATTTCTTTCAAGATTTAGTTATACCAAATTTTTGCTCCTTTCCCCAATATTTAATTTTTCCTTCAATAGTATATCGGCAACAGTCTGTAATCGAAGCTCTGCACAGCTACTTTTTGTATATCAATTAAATCTCCTTTTGTTAAAAGTACAAGTTGGATTATATTACTAGATTACACATGTCTATAAATGAATTATATTAGTTTTAATTAAATAACTTATTTTATAATAAATTTCATTTCATAGATATTAATCTTTTTGGTAAGCAATTTTAATAGTTATTAATTTCTTGAAAGGCTATCAAAGTCTAATACATTTTAAGTACATAAACACTTTATAATCAATCGAATTAAATTAGATGTTGCTTTGCGATCCTTAAAATTTACTTATACAATCTCTTCTGGGGTTTATATTGTTTAGGCCAGTATGGGAATCTTAACATCTCAAGGTACGCTAAAAGTGTTTTTCTTTCCCATGGGGCTTACAATCTTTAATAAACATGGATGAAGCGCGTCCAAAGTAATTAAGCGATCATTCTTCATATTTGACCCTTATTCTTGTCAATCAATTTTTACCATTTTTTTACTCTTTCCTGGCTAGAATACAGCTTATAAACAAATATGCGGTGCAGCTAAGCTAAATTTGCTCTTATGCCATAAATCCTAACTGTAACTTCCTCCATTTATAACTTAACATTACTGATCTTGTGATATATTTTATATAATTATAGAGCGTTGCAAATTATTTGAAATACAATATAGAGTGCTTAAGTTTATAAGATTGATATAGTACGCTGCAGTTAAAGATGTAATTGCTTAGATATAGAACTGGGAGAACATTTAAAAACATTTGGAAACATTTAAATGTCGAAATGTTTCGTATTGTTCCGACTTAAGGCTGTGTATATACTTTTTGTGTTTACCCAGCTTTTGAATAAAATATACGTAGAAATAAGTTCATTTCCAAAATCAAATAAATAAATATTAAATCAGCTGTAGCTCTAGATGTGATTAATTTAGGTGTTTTTGCAGAAGATATTTTCACATATTTAATCACAATTCCCTGTAATAAAATCAAACCTTTTTATTTGTTTGTTAGATAATGCTGCGTGTGAAGTTGGAAAGTTCGCAGTTTTCTCTTTACTAACTTTGAAGATTTTTTTAATTTGAATTGCATAAAATTTCAACTCCTTGCCAACTAAATGAAACATGGCTAGGTAAACTAGATGAAGAAGAGAAGTGTAATGAATTGAATTAGGTACACCAGGAATGCAAATATAAAACAGGAATTTTTGGGAAGTACATGCTTATCGTATGAAAATGATAAAAAATAATTAAATCGAAGTATTGTTAATCACTAGCTATATATATATTACTCCTCTCTCTCTCCCAGTTCTAGATGCTTCTCGCCAAAAACTCTCTTCCTCTTTTGAGGCAAATCAGTATTCGAGGCAATTTCGCAACATGTGAAACCCTGCTCAACAAATTCGTGTTCTTTCGATGCAAATAAGCCAAACTCAGAAGGAGCCAGGTCTTGTGAGTAAGTTGCGAAAATATTTCTGAATTTAACGCCTCTATAACGTTCAGTATTAAAGTTTGCACCAGGTTTTAGCAGTTCATAACATATTTTACCCTTATGCTTCCACCAAACACAAAGCATTCCTTTCCGTCAATAGCGGTTAGGCTTTGTAGTCGAGGTCGATGTTTGCCCTGGAGTTACCCATGATCACTCACCCTTTTAAATTTCGAAACATATACACTTATCATCACCGGTCGAAATTCGATACGGATATGACTTTCTTTTGTTCCAGACAAGAACCATTTCGCTAGTGATTTTCCGAGTGTTCTGCTGTTTGTTCAGTTTATGAGGAACCGATTTTACCATATCTTCTGGATCTTCAAATCTATTGGGACGGCTTGTCACGTTACATTTAAACATTCTAATCATCCATCAATGCTTACATTTTACTGTCTTCAAACGTTTTCGGTGATTTTCTGCGTTTTTCGTTTATTTCATTAAAGTTGCCACTTTTGAATTTTTTAAGCAGATTAACAACAGTTTTCTTTAAATGTTTACAGAAAATTAAGGCTGTCTTCCAGGTACAAGATATACATGTTCATAGGTATTAAAAACTATGCTGTTGTATGAAATTTCTATTATTGCTAGATCAAACTTTTTATAAAACGCGAGAACAAGAAAATGGCGCCAATGATGC
Source organism: Nephila pilipes (assembly GCA_019974015.1). NCBI lineage: Eukaryota > Metazoa > Arthropoda > Arachnida > Araneae > Nephilidae > Nephila > Nephila pilipes. The sequence continues at coordinate 79,548 of BMAW01089999.1, read as the reverse complement.
GGTTTGGCGGTATCTACTTTGCAATCAAGCGTCATCTATTGACAAATTCCGGTCTCATATTTACATACCTGGTAGTGATACATTAGCAAAATAAAATTAAAAGGAAAGAGGAGAGACAGACGATAATGTCAGGCAGATGGGTGTTTGTAAATTGGTGTGAATTAAAGTAATTAATCATTGTGAGTAAAATTGGATGAAAGTGACTCTTGATTAGAATAACAGAAATAAAATCTTTTGTAATCGAGAAGTGACTCAATTGTTGCGAACTAGTTGATAAGCTAAGCTCTTTTGCCTAATTATAAGCTAAGATTAAAGTGAGTTGAGACAGATTCCAGAGAGATTGACCTTACACATTATATGCTGATAGTTAAATAAACTGTGTTGCCTTTTTATTTTCTGACGTCTCTTCGATTGGAATTGTGTATTTATTTATTTTCCAATTCAATTTTAAGTTGTCTATGGAGTTTATGAATGAAAGGCAGTACAGATGTTATATAGTTGTCAATTAATTTTCTTCTCAAAAAATAAGAACCCATTAGAGAAAAGAATGGCAAAATTATTTTGTAATATTGGTACCACAGAAGTGTCAGATATTTATAATGTTTTTGAACCAAACAACCAAGTTAAAATTTAATTAATTCTTATACTTACAGCAATTACAATTCAATAACTAGAATTAGTAAAATTGATGCCAGCATTCGATTAAAAGCATTTCTATTTAAACTGAATAAGAAAAAATGACTCAGAAATTAAAAAAAAAAACTTATTTCAAAATTCTAGTTTTATATTCCTAAATCATTTCCAATCTCATGATTTTAAATAATGAATACATTTCATGATTCTAACATTTTTTTTCATCAGTTCTCATCATTCTCATTACAATTTTGTAAGCTAGCAACAAATGAATAATTATCACGCGCAGTCCCACAATGAATTTTAATTCTCTGTAGCGTTTGAAAGCAATGTTCCTATTCAAAACAATGCGTTCTTAAAGCCAATAACTGTGCATATAATTCCCTCTAATATATATTATCCATCACATATTTCTTATTTAAGAAAACTTCTTCAAGCATGAAATGGTACATAATATTTTGTTAAATTAAATTACAATCTGGGGAGAGCTGTTGTATATTTTAAGTCCTTAATGCTGATAAAATTTTAAAAGTTGATCGATAATTTAATTATGATAACCATTCTAAAATTGGGCATTCATATTTTTAACTTACAACATCCTGACTCAGCTTCATGAATCTTTTTATTGAAAATAACAGTATTAAAATCAAACATTAAAAATGAGAAGTAAAAATTTTATGAACTCATTTTGAATGAAAATTATTCATTTTTTGTTAATTTATTCCCTGTCTCGCTTTTATAACTTCACTTTCCCTTTAATGCCGTAAAATTCAAACAATTGATATGTAACTTCATTTAAATATTAGTTATTATGTCTGGAAATGAACCATTTAATTTTCCAAAAAGATACACTTAAGTTATCAACAGTTTTCTTAGAATCTAAGATATGATTGTTTGATTATATTGAACTCAAAGGCACACTGAGTCCTCACGTCATATATTATATTAAAATGGAGATAAAATATTATCCTTTTCCGAGATGAAACAATTTTTACTCAAGCTTAAGATAGAGAATAAAAAGTTTAATGAATTTACATGTATGGAGTAAGAAGAATATCAAGTGAAAATTGAAAGATATTTATTTGAAGTTTTTCTAACCAATCAATTAAAAAAAGTGTGAAAGTTTACTGTTGATTTAAAATGCTTAAAACTAACAGAGTTTAAAACAGAGCATTCAATCAAGATGAGTCACAATCACAAAACAAATACAATGGCTAAACTTAGGTTGATTTTCTCCCAGTATAAAGTGTCTATGCCAGTCTTGTGTGTCCAATACGTAAATGTATTAAAATATTGTTCTGTCTTTTCTATAATGATGAATTTTAATGAGAAATGATGCGTTTGATTTTATTCAGTTTAGTCTTTTTTTTCAGATTCCATTGATCTTGCCTGTAGTCATGAAGATCTGATTAAATGTACACATATTTTAAGATATTGCTATTTAGAATAGCTGTAAATATTATAGTTGATGTAGATTTAGCGGCAATGTCCATTGTTTTCTTGCCCTTGCTACCAGCGTGAGAAAGTATATAACAAAATTCAATCAATGGTGATTATTATTTTACTTTGAGAAGGGGCATCAAAACTTGCATAGGTATGGTGAACTGATATAACAATATTTTTCTACCATGATGGGGTTTACTCTTTCGGAGAAAATATGAACTTTTTCTATTGATTTCTGTATCTGGAATTAACGTAGTAGAAATCAGTTCCTAGTTTGCATTGTCGTGTAGAAAGGTGTGCTTGGTTTTGGTCACATTGAAGTTTTTATTCTGATACCTTGCAACAGTAAGCTGTTGAAGGTATCAGAATGTACAAATTTAATTCACTACATTGTTTTGTTGCTGAAATATTGCTCTTTTAAAATAACTATAACATTTTTACTAATGACAAACCATTGCTAGTGAATTAACTGTGGCAGTACGTGATTATGACGTTTGATAAACCGAAACGCCTAAGTTTCTGCAGGATTAGGTACAGACAGAATGTGCCGATGCTGAAAAATATATATTACGTTTGTCATTATTGTAAACAGATTAATCTTAATTACATTACCACCAAACTACCAACGCACAAACAGAACGAAATGTGTAATATATTATCTTATGATCATTTCACATTAATTGTGGAGGCAACACTTCTAACCTCTCTATCACCTCCAATATTCTTATTAAACCCTACGTAGTTTGTAAATGTTGTCACATCTACCTTATTTAATTCACTTCAATACTTCTTATCTAATTTACATAAGTTATGGTCTATTCTTCAAAAGAGTTCCTCCAATCAATTAACAACACATGGATGTCTCCAAGCGTCAGTTAAAGGAAAATACTCATTAGAACCTATTATTTAAGCTCACGTAACGAGGGCGAATTCTGAAGTGGTAACCCAATCTTCTAATTTCCCCCTGCGCTGCAGGATGGACTTTCAGTCGTATAGAATTAATGTGCATCAACCTTGTAACAATACGTCTTTAATGGAAACATGACACGAACTCTCGATTCAACGGAAACAACGCCAGTCACGATTGCGTGAACGCACTTGTTATCAAGAGGAAATTGTTTTAATGAAATTCAAATTAATTTTAATAATTACATGGAAAACAAAATTGCCCAGAGAAAAGTAATAATGTTTTGAAAATCTACAGCTAATCAATATTTTTTAAGTTTAATTATCAGATTTTATTTTACAGAAATGTCAATTTTATTTATGTATTAAACCCCTATATATTACCACTACTATATTAATAAAAATTAAAGTTAAACAAACAATTTAAAAATATACTTATTAATCAGAACTATAAATATTCTCAATATTACAATATCTATTTTCAATAATATTATATTCTCAATATCACCTAACTATCAATATCAAATATGTTATCAAAAATAACAGAATAACTCATAAATCTATTTCTGCTTTATGTATCGATAAATTTCCATACCAAACCGTTTCGTATGAGAAAGAGCCTTCCTCTTCCAGACTATTGCTTCTTACTCTTTAATTCTAGTTAGAAAATGGGGTTTCCTGTTCAAGAAGAAGGCTGTTACCCTTTCGGGACTTCACCCGCCATTTACTTATCGCGACCGTCTGCTCCTTACCGATGTTTAATTCTCCCTCCATTGGGAGGTAAGTTGCAGTCTTCAGCTGGGACTGTCTACAGCTGCCTCTTGCTTATCAATTAAATCCTTCATTATTAAAACTATACATGAAGATATGGTTTTATTAGTTTGTACATGTATATAGGTGAATTACATGTATTTTAATTAACTATGTATCGTGGTATCGTTAATGAAACTGAATAATCATCGGAAAAGAACTTCAATATTGGCTACGCTTCAGAAATGGCTTAGATGTATCTACATTAACTATACTTCTGAATTAACTATAATTATAAAAATTAAACTGAAGATATATAATGTATATGACATTGAATAGATAATTTAATATATAACTTTATGTCGTTCCATGCGAATCCCATAATCTGACGCTAGTAAAGACTGTAAAAAGAGACAAAATAAGATCATTTAGTTTGTATTGTTTCGATGTGCCCCATGTATAATAGTTCATAAAATATTGTATGCAATTTGCATTGGTTGTTATTGAGAATTAGTTCATTTAATTCTGCTTATGTATAAGTGTGATTATTTGCTTGTGTGCGAGTTTAAATATTTGAAAAGAAATAAATATAAGGAACGAATAAACCTAAGTTAATGAACCTAAATTTTAACACTAATACACGTGATAGTTTAGTTTAATTCATAGTTAAGATAAAAACGTTTTAATTTTTACGAGGGTAGATCAAAAAGTCCCCATGTTAGAAATGCGAAATAGAAATGGAACAACTCAACTTAATTCTGCCAACTGATTGCGTGTCTGTTATGCAAAATCATTAGTATGACCGCATCCCAAAATTGGTCATCATAAATTTTGCAGTCGATGGGAGCAACTTCGCCTTCTTTTGAGCAGATTCACCGGAAGAAATCCATTGTCATTATTACCTGGTTTACAGGAATATAATGAGGTTAAATTCCGGTTATAGGGATTTCTTTGATGGTTACATTTCAATGCAAAATGAGGACGACCACTCGACGGAGCAACTGTCAGAACTTATATATGAATCAGAATCAAATTTGCTTCAGTTTCACTTACCAGATATCAACAAACAATGGTAGCAATAACTTTCCTTTGCAATGCCAACTGTCTACAGAAAAAGTACTATATGAACTACTCTTGTAACTTAATATGAATACATCGATTACTATTTGAACTGTTAGGTTGATTGATTGGTATTATTAACGTCACACTAGAAGCAAGAAGAAATTGGCAACGTATTTCGTAATTTTTGTACTTTCGATAAGTTACGAGGTCGATATTTGAACTGAACTTCCACACCTTGTCGATCGGAGGACTTTGAAACTGGCCAGGTGTAACGAGCAATCAACCCCGGCTACATGGCGGGTCTTTTGTGGCATCAAGGCTCGAACCCACAACTAGAAGGAAAACTGCCGTTCGTGATTCCGCTACTATGACTACTAGGCTACCGCGGTCCAAGCTGTTAAGAATATGTTGTTACGTTACCTCAAAATACATTTTATCATTTGTATACTTCAGTACAGCAAATTTGAAATTTTTTTTAAAAAAAAAACATATTTTTATAATGTGTATTAAAAAAATTCTCAATTCTAAGGTTTACATTATAAGCATATTATTATTTCTATTTGTAGTATTATGCATATGTATATGAATAGAGTAAAAAAATTGTTCTTAGTGAAGCTAAGACTTTACTCTGATCTTTTATTTGGAAGTAAGAATAAACCCATGTTTATATGTATATATATATAGGATAAAGAAAATAACGACGAATCATTTTATGCTTCAGCTATATAAAATTTTATTAAAAGAAATTACTAACCTTTTCGCTACTGGAGGGAGAAAAACGGAGTGCTTCTCTGGACCCGCAGCTTCTTACCGCGGAGTGTCACTCTGTGCCCGGACGATTTTAGATACTAAGCCTAATTCGTGAAAAAAATTCCTCTAAAATCAGCTATTCATTATAAAAAAATGGTATTTACATATCTTATTTAAAATGCATTAAACTTAATATATACAAAAAAAAAAAGGATTTAATCGAAAATTGAATGTTTTGTACATAAAATTACATAAAAAATCATACTTTTAAGAAAATACAAAATATATTTACATATATTACATAAATTTCATGGTGTAATGATGTACCATTACATGGAATATATAGATATAAAAGATTAATCTTATTTTGCTGTATGGTATACTTATAAAAAAAATCAATGCATAGTCCAACGTCATATGACTTACACACATATTCTGACGCTTCACGCAAGATTTTGAGCAAAGGGCACATCTTTGTCCTTTTCCCCCCCTTTTTATTACTTTAATGTCTACGTACAGATTTAGAATATTTTCGCTAACATTACTGTCAGATTCATTCCTTATTTAGCAAATATAAGTATCAGATAAATACTTTCTTTTCGTCATGACTGTCTCTACAAATAAAAACCGACTGAAAGAAATGAATAGCTGAGAGCATCTATTACCTAAGGCCCTAACCCCCATAAAGGGCCATAAATTATCCTTCGAACATCTAAGAAGCAAGAAGAAAGAAAAAAGTAAACTGAATGCAAGTGCGTGCTTTAAATCATGTCATTACATTTAAAGAACCTAGTCGCAATATGTGCTTTTAACAATAACTCCCTCTCCCCTCCTCCTGATACCCAGAAGTGAAATCCAAGCCCATATCACCAAGGTCAATACTCCTAGTATCCTATCTATATAGATTTCGCGATAATGTAACACCATCTAATTATATTAAAAAAATCAAATAAAACGTTCTCTTTATGCGTATCTCTATTGATATGCTGGTCTGCAGAAGGCATTCCGGAGCATATCTATTGTAACACGCTGGGCACAAAAGAGCCACCGCTAGCGTATCAAATGTGATACGCTGGTAGTGAATGGATTAACGAATTTCTTTCCAACAGCAAGAAAATCAACAGAATATGTTTTGCCTATCCAGTATATAAGCAAGTCCAGCATATAGTTGATCCAATATGGCGAATATATCCCAATGAATGAACATGCCCACTAAGTGGCGTGTTGATTATAATTCATTCATCCGTCAGTACCTATCCGACCGCCAATACTGAAACATTGTTTGAGTTGTGATTGGTTCTTCTATTTGTGTTTATCGCAGTAGGCGATTATGGAAATAAACGTAATTACAGAACAAAGACTAATTGACGAATTTTTGGAGAAACTTTGGAAACGTTCTTAAGGAATTCATGAAATAACTGCTCATGGAAACAACGCTTTTTTTTCAATCAGATTGAGGGAGGGCTAGGAAGGAGGATTCCAGACCAGGGGGGGGGAGGCTCCAACCTTTGCTGTTGAAGAAGACATAAGCAGGTCGAATTTCTCTCTGGAATACAAATACTGATTGTTGCCAGTAAAATCCTAGTTCCGTGTGCTGCTTGTCGGGATTTTCAAAACGATGCCGAAGTATCGCCAAACACGGCGATACTTCAGTGTACACCAGAAGAAAGGTTTAAGTAGTGAACAGAAAGGTACCAGTTTGGCAATTTATTCCCAAAACATTTTTTTTCTTGTCTCCATGTAGCACTCTAAAGTAGGTTACAACTATCGCTACCTTTTACATGTGTGTTGAGTGCTGTCACAATTGTGTGTGTCACGGAGAGTAATTGCTTCTGAATCTAGATAATGCACCTTCACATTTTGCAGTGCTTGTTTGGGAGTTTCTAGGAAGAAATTTGTACACCAAGCTTGACCATCTTCCCTACTTATGAGATTTAGCCCCAAGTTATTTTTTCCTGTTTTGGGAGTTCAAAGTGGTCATGAGAGAGCCCCATTGGACGAGAAATGACTAGGAAGATGAAGATCCTAATTCCTAAGGACTTCCAGGAATATTTCTAAAGATGAAAAATCCACCAAACGAGTACAAGTTCAAGAGTTTGTACGAGTTATTTATGTTTTGTTAGCTTTTGTCCAATATTATTATTATTCATCCAATAATGATAGTTATTCACCCAATAATGATAGTTATAATATTATATAGTTCAGCATAAATATAATGTTGTTGTAAAATTTTGGTCATTTAGTAATCGAATATGTTAGGGAAATAAATAAATTATACTTGAATAAAAATAATGCAGTTTAAATTAAAAAAAAGAAATGTAATTTTTTGATCTCTAAAATTTATTTAATTTGCTTAATACTTTTTCAGAAATTGTGGCTTTACTTCAATAAATTTTCGAAACACTATAGTAAACTACACTTTTCTTAAGTAATAAAATATTTAAACAACTTAGATTTTCTGCAATGTTTGAGCAGAAGCAACTTGATAAAAACAAGTGTACTTCAAATATATAAGAAAAATATCTTAGCGGAGTATTCTTAATTGTTACGAATGATTCTTGACGATTAACGATGAAAATAGTAAATCATTATTTCTTGCTAGTCACGTCGTTTTAAGAATAGGAATATTACCGAAACTCAAATGTTAGACATAATATTAATTACTAGAATTTCTCCATCTGTATACCATCAAATGAATATGGCCCTAAAGTACTTGACAATTAAGATTTTGATAATAAACTGTTCCATCATGGATAAATATAATATATTGAATAACGTTTACTTATAGTAATGAGTTTATAGCCTAATGTTAGCACGATCAAACTTGCAACTATTTAATACACTCAATGGACTATATTTAAATGGATGAGTTTACTTGACATCAGGTGTGCATGCACATCTGGATTGAAATCTGGGTGCAAATTTGAATCTGAATACAACGAATTTATGCCATAATCATTTATAATAATGGGTTAACGTATTACAATGAAGGTTTGTTCCTCCAAGTCTGTATCTTAAACAATCACATTAAACAATAAACATCATGTAAAATAAACATCATGTATCTTTAAGAATTTCGTCTGTCAACCATTTTGATTTCATGATCGTAATGTTCATCTTATAGAATTAATTTTATCAATTTCTAACCTATATTATTTCATCCATTAGATTAAAAAATAGCGTATACAAAAGAACAAAAAAAAGTGAATATTTCTGCAATATTTTATGATTCTTTTGATTCCTAAAAAAAATTTACAACTATTTTAATTATTTGCTTTTGAGTTTTCCAAAGTGTTTTTAAGAAAATAAAAAAAAATCTAAAAAAATATGTTCTAAAGTCAGAGAGGAAATGTAATTCCCCAGAAACCTGCATTATTTTTTACTCTTTCAAATTCACTGTTTTTCATTCAAATTGACAAAATATTATAAATTTGAGGATGGTAATATGCAATTGCGTTTTCCCTAGTAGAAAACACTTGCTCCCATCCATTTTGATTTTGTGAACGTAATATAAAATCCTATAGAATTTATATTATCATCCTCATATCTATTCTATCTTATATATAGAATATCCAGATCAAATTACAATCGTTACGAGGGGCAGTCAGAATTTGTTTAAAATGTTTCATTAATTGCTTTAAAAAATTAAAAAATTTATATTTTAAGTTAATAATTTTAATTTTATATTAAATAAATAGAAATCATGAATAATTTAGAAAAGAGATCCTATATACTCTTAAGCTTAATTTACCAATTGAGTAAAATCATAATAATTTCTAGAAAAATTACAGCTCTGCAAATAAGTATAAGACTAGGATGAAGTAGCCAAGTAGTCATGGTCGCAGGTTCTCAGTTGGTAGATCCGTACTCTTCTATATACCATGTTAGATAAACATTAATTCATAAAATTTTTTTGTAGCGGACGGATGAGGTTTTGCTATATAGCCATACACCGCATCTTAATTTTGATTATTTAGTCAGGAAGAATGAAAATAATTTACGGTTTCGACTGCGATCATTTAGACTTTTTAATTAATGAGTGAACTTTAATAACTTATGATGCCACAAATAAGTGAAAGAGCGTCACAAATAAGTCGAGTACATAAATTTAAATATTGAAAAAATCATGCTAATTTGTATAACTCTTATATAAATAGTATTACTTGAATGTTTAAAAAGATCTTTAGTTAGCTCCTATATAATGTTAAACCCTTAGAAATTAAGCATCTTTTCAGGCGAAATCTGTTCTGCGTTACGCAATATACCCAGTAGTATCTGTTTAATATTATTCATTATATTTAAATTATGTCTACGTAGCCATCAAACAGAGTTATACATTTTCCAAGCTTTCTTTACATTTCAAAGATCATCATTGTTGAACTCAACAGAATGAACTCTTTCTTATTCATATTGTGGTTTTCTTTAATCTCCAGTTTCTTGGCTGCGGTAGCCTTATTGATCATGGTCGCAAACTTGGAGCCAGCGTTTCTTTCGTCGAGTATAGGATTCAAGCTCTTATTTCATTTAAGACCCACAGTACATCAGGGCTGATGCATGTTAGATCTGGTCAAGGTCTCAAGTCTTCCCTTAGAGTGATCAGCAAGTTTGGAGAGTTAGTTACCAGCTCAGGTTCATCACTTGACAGAGGTTCACAATTGTGAGATACGTAGCCAATAGTTCTAGTGTTCCTTCTCAGTGCCTCATCAATAATAAACAAACAAAAGTACATAAACTGTTTTCCAAAAAAATTATTTTGAAAGTACAAAATAAACTGAGAAAACATATTAAAACAAATTTTCTCACTATACTTAAATTGAGAACTCCGAAGTTGTTGCGATGAAGCAAAATAAAGACAATAGAATTATACAAGTATATGTATCAAGCAGAGCAAGAGGGGGAAATTCGTATTATATTAAGTTACGGTAATAATAAGCTTTGACGATAAAATAAATTTTTGTATCCATAAAAGATATTATTAAAAAGTTGTGATAAATATATTCATCAATGTAATTATTCTGAATTACAAAAACAATCAAATATAAAATATTTTTTCTTATGGCTAAAATATTTTTATATAGAAATCATAGTCTTATTTTTTTAAGAAAATGTAGATTTCATTAGCTTCAGGTATAAAGTTACAATTATTATGCTTTGTGACAAATCTTTATTTCTTGGCTATATTTACCACAGTATTTTTCAGAATTAAAATATGTTTAAAAGATTTTTTTCTGTTTGCCCCATTCACACACAAAACTTGTAGATATCATTTCCTGTCGAAAGGAAAAGTCCAACTTAACTGAAAAAAGATTTACAAAAATGATTATATGTATAATAAAAGGGCAAATTCTGAGATACGAAAAAAGGCTTGAAAAAATATGAGCAAGATAGAAAATATGCATCGATCAACTAATAATTAATCAGCCAAATCTCTAATTCCTTAACATAGTGTTTGCAATGTGAAAAAAAAATATGCTTTTTTTTCATGAAAAAGGTTTTTTTAAGCGGAGAAGAATTTTTTTCTTCGCCACTAAGTAAGACCAAATAACCGGGAAGCCCCCTTTCGATTCTCATTCAATAAATGCTAATGATATAAAAACCACTTATCTCTTCAAACGCTTCTAATGCTCTTACACGTATTCATTAATTAATAGCAATGTACAGCTTAACTAAGACATTTTTTTTCATAATCCATTAAACGGTTGAGTAAATCATTAAAAAGGGGGAATATTTGCATATTTTCTCCTGCGAAGGAGTGAAATTTTATTTTCCTACGCATTTTCACTGGTACGTGAAATTACTAGATTATTATGAATTTTTTTTTATTCATGAAAGAGTCTTAGTTAAAATTAAACATCTAATTGAAATGCCTGTTGTCAGCATGGAATAATTCATTCATAAATTTGATAAAGATTTAAGTAAATTGCTTGTACCTCATTAGATAAAGAAAATTCTGTATCGATATATCTAACGAATACGTAGTTATCGAAAGTAATACTACCATTAGATCACAATCGAAATGTGTTTTTTCCCCTTCGTACGTGTAGAAGGATAACGGAAAAAAACATGTGGTAAATTTCAATTAATTAACAAATAAATAATGGAAAAAAATTCATTTGGAAATTATTTCTACTAAGTACTTAAGAATCAAATGGCCTTCATGAATTAAACAAATAAGTTTCTTTTCACGGAATCTTATTTTTTTGAGTATTTGTGAAGTAAAGCAGAAATGACCAAATTTTGTAGGGAATCTCAGTTGTTTGAAATTGATCATGAATATGTGTTTTTGTTTTTGGTTTTATGATTAATAAAAATTGTTGAATGTGAGTAAATCTATGTAGTCATTAAGTTATTAATCATATCAAAAATATATTTTGTGCAATCTAATCGAAAGTTGTTATGGTATAGAACACATGGCCGGTGATGTGGAATCGCGGCTTAGAATCTGACACCACTAAAGACTAGTCGCATAGTGGGGATGATGGCCGTAAAATCTGTCGAAGCTTAGTGTGCTCACGTTTCACGTTGGAATGGTGTGAAAATTTTAAGATTGAGAAGTTGACTGAGAGTTGTTGCCTTGCCTTTTAGCCAATTTCAAATTATGAGGACCATTGCCAATAATCCTCGTATCGTTACAACGTCGACTTTAATAAACAATCGATCAAGAAAGTAATATAATTCAACGTAATCAATTAAAAGAAAGAAATTAATCAATAATAAATACGAGAGGTATTATTAAGTTTTATTTGTTATGAGTTACGCGATATATATATGGAAGAAATTATAATTCATATTAATTTATCTTTATGTACATAATGTTGATAATTTCAGCTATTTATGTTGATTTGGCAAGTTTGAGAAAGCCTTAGACTGAAGTTACCCTGATTGATGACCTTCGAAAAGTCAAGAAAGGCTTGGAGTAATCTATAACCCTCAATTATGGCAATATAGAAAAAATCTCAGGAATATTAACTAAAAATTAATTCTATTTCGATTACGTTTTCATAATAATTGAAACTTTAATATAATTCAGGTTACTTCAATCTATAGGGTCATGAAACCAGACAAATTAACATAAATATCTGAAATTTAAGAAATTATGCACATAAAATAAACTAACACGAAGAATAAATACTATCAATATATATCTCAATTATTTCTCTGTAATAATTAAAACCTTACACACTCTGTCGTACAGTAGTGGAAAGCTTGCATTAAAAAACCTCAACTAAACTTTTCCGAATGCAACAGAAAGCCTTCTGATTGCAATACAATGGCTTCTGATACTTCCATTATAGTGAGAAGATAGAAGTTTCTTTTTAAAGAGAAATGCTTCAGTGATTTTCTTTGCCAGTTACTCCTTGTTTCTTTCAAATATATCTATGTTATTTTAGGTCCAGAAAAAAAGGATACGGGCCTTGGAAGCTGTCGGATATCTATGAAGTAAATACAATTAGTAAATTTTCTATTCATAGACACATTAACTTACAGATAACAGAAGAGTTTAAGAGAATATTTAGAATAATGTTGTAGAACTGATACGCTCGCTACAACATGTAAGAATGAGAGGTTGAAAGAGATCTCTGTTCATTGAAATTTTGATCTGTTAAAAATTAGAAAAATGCTTTATCTCAAAATGTCGTTTTTGAAAATTCTGATAAACTTTTCTCTAAATTTACGTTATTTATATATATAACAGTGCTGCTAATTTCCGCATCATAAAATGAAATTTTATTTCACACAGTGTACGTAAACTTTGCTAATAAACACTCACAAATATTCGGTGTTGCAATACTATTTGGATAAAAGCTAAGAAAAATTTCAATTGCAAAAGTAACATTTTTCAATTATTATTAAATTCAAGTTTTTAAATTATAACTATGCTCAATATGTAGAATTTATTTTTATATGAGCCCCATCAATTTCTGATGTTATAAATACAGTTAATTTTCTGACTGAAGTACTTAAATGTAAATGTATGATTTCTAAATACAAATATAGCTATTGGTTATTAATTGCATATATATATATATAATTATTTATGTATAAAAATGTAAATTTCTTCCCATGAATAGGTTTTCAAATATATAGCTATGCATGCATACCATGCACTTAAATTATATAAAATGTGGGTTATAAACTTATTAAAATTTTCGTTAATTTTGTTTTAATTGCTTTTTAAGCAAACATAAGTCACATGAATATAAATTTTGAAGAGCTGTTTTACTAAATTTTAAGAGAATTGTAATTTTTTTTTTTTTATGATTTGTTAATATTTACACACACACAAAAATATATAAATATCTTTAATTTGTCAACTATATGAATATATTCGTGATTTTTCTTAAAATTTATAAATTTTCTTTGACGCGTTTTCATATCTGAAGCGAGATTTACTTCAATATTAATACATACTTATTTTTAATTTGAATTAGAGAATTCAAGAATATTAGACTTATTTTTATAAAATTAATTTTTACAAGCGTTTGAATCTTTATATGTTAACAAATAGCTGTTACATATCTACGAGCCGTTACATTTTAAAAAATGTCTGATAATTTAATACAATTAGATTTGAATTAATAATCTATAATCAACACTACCTATGATAAAGAAACCTAAAACGAAAATTATAACACGATTTTCTTTTCATTCCATACTGGTTTGTAGGAATAATAATTTGCAAAACATTTCTAAGTAGTTTAAAATACATAAGAGAATTTTGAAAAGAAAATTAAATGTCTTTTCAAGGGACAAATTGATTATTTTTTTATAAAATAATTATTTTCATATTTAAGTATAGCATTAGTATTCGTAACTATGGATTCCACAAATATTGACTTACTTTTTTATTACTTTATAAAATGCAATATTGAAATAAAATATGTATTCACCTCGAAGAAAGTACAAAGAATTATTTATCTAGTCAATTTTCATTAAAAAAGATAATTTTTCACTCGAAACCTTCATAAGAAATGTATTATTTTAAAAACATAAAATTATGATTCCCATAAATTCTTTATCAGACGAAAACACAATTTATTTATTTCTCGTTCAACCACTTTTTCACTTTATTCAATATTTAATATATAATAAATATTCCCAAGCTTAATATATTTTCTATTTCAAATAAATCTCAATAAAATATTCAAAAAGGAAAGGCAGATAAAAATATTCAATTTCATTATTACAGCATTTCTATTTCGACGTTTTTAATTCTAAATACATTTCAAAGTTCAGGCGATATTTTCTACAATTTTCTTTCACCTCATTACACTTTTATAAACTAGCAACAGATAAAAGAAAATTCCGACTAGAATACCCCAATGCATTACTGCTTTTTACAGCTGCTGGATGAATTATTTTTCGATTTAGAAGAATTATTTTTTTTTTAAAAAAAATTATTAATTTGCGTAATTCTTTTTGAAGAGTAAAAACCTTGCTCTATTTTTAATTAATCTAAAAAATATGATTCTTTCAGCACGGTGTTATTATATCATTATGTTAAATAATTCCTTTGTTCGATTTATATGCAAAAAAAGCGACTCAGAAGACTCTGAAATATTCGTACATTATTTAAAACCTAAACTTTTTCTCTGTGCTGCTCAACTTCTGAAATTTAACATTAAAGTTTTTTTCAGTAAATAAAAAAAAAATTATTTATGATGTGTTTTAAGCAATACCCTTTACAGATATTAATTGTATATTTAATAAAAATGAAAAACGTTTTCCCTATAATTCAATTTACATTCCTATTTTTATTGTGTCCATTTATAACTATGTACATTTCAAATGGTCTCAAAGGTCTGAAAGTCAGTATCAGCTATATAAAGTGCTTAAAGCTGTGTAGAAATTTCTATGGGGATAAATACATATGCTGGACTTGTGAAGTATAGCAAAAGCTTAGGTAAAATGATTAGACGTTTATAAATATCCTCTGGTGTCAATATAATATCTGGGTAATTTCACTTATTGATATAGGTTCTTGAGCTGTCTGGGGGAATGTTCATGTCCTTGTAGTGATTCGTTCTGAATCTTGCTAATGTCTGTAATTAGCTGTTTCTTCAGATAGGGATTGAAGTATATCTACTTAGCCAAATTGCTTACATTTTCCAGAGTGATAGCAGCATAAGTTTATCTCTAGTTTCAAGATTTCTTGAGCACTAACAAATCTTCACATTCATTGTCGTATATGGTCATATGAGCAGGAATCCATTGAAAGTCATTGGATTTTCCTTTATCTTAGAATTGTTTAAATATTTCCCATATGGATTGAGTGATGTTAGCTACGCCTTTTTTTATTACCTTTAAAGAAGAATTAAAGTATGAGGAAATAAGCAATTGCTTAATTCAATACATTGCTGATCTCGTTTGGTAAAAACATAGAGCCTCTTTGATTGTAATTATTTACATCGTTAATCATTTTCAGGCAACAAAACCGGCATTAAATTCTTACGAACCTTTTTTCTCCATCTTGAATGAAACCTCCAATAGGGGAGCGTTTAATTTGAATTTTTTTTATCAGTAATCAATTGTAATTTTTACTTCCTATATAATGCTTTAAATTTAGCAATAAATCAATTATAACACCTTACAAATTATTAACAAGTATAAACCTTACATTTTCAGAATTACACACAACCTGTCCTAAATACTTTTATTGTTCATATTGTTACGATTTTGGTATTTAAAATGTGTTTATAATGTTAAATTATGTCAAAATTACTATTCTGCTTGAAAAATAGTGCAGGATTAATGTTTATTGCATGTAAACATGTGAATTAGATCAATTGCTATGGGACCTTGTAAATAACATGGGGCTCTTTGGGTATCTCGCAAACTTGGCGAGATATCGTTGGCGACAGTTTTGGCAACTTATTTTGTCGCCAAATTTGTCGCCGTGTCGCCAAATTTGGCGATATTTGACGACTTCCGGTTCCGGGTGGTTCTCCTATTTTCTGGAATGTTCTACCACTTTCGCCGTGTCTATATAAGGCATACTGAACTGCAACATGGAGAGTTGTTATTCAGATTACTTGAAGCTCAGACGCCCCCGCAGCCTCTGTTACTTTACGGGTGATTCCGTTGTGATTTATGCCGAAGAGAGTACAAAAGTCTACGGCTTTGAATTTGATCTATTCCCCGCTGGATCAGTACATTGCGTTGTGTTACTGTTGTGTTGTATTATTGTGACTTCGGCTGTTCTTATGCCTTTCTGAACATTGTATTCTTCATTGGGCTGATAATAACGGTTTTATTGCTGTCCTGATTAAAGTCTATTCAATCCCTGAACCCAACAGTGAAATTCGTTACAATATCAAGTATGGCTGGTTTTGTTATATTACCTATCATACCTTTTAATTTTTCATAAGGGAATGAGTGAGTGAGATGATTGTGAAGTAAAATGGCGCAAGATCCAGACATGGCTATGCTGTGTCAAATAAGGTGTAACTGTGATCTATTCGTTTGAAAAATGGGGGGAAATGATGAACAAATTAGTTGACAAAAAGAAGGGAGGAAAATAAAGAAGGATTGCTAAGGTAAACCGGGAGCACATCAACTACGATTACCAAAGATGGTAAGCCCCAAGAGAAAGGAAAAAGACCACTAGTGTGCCTCGGGTGATTGATACTAATATTTATGAAAAGGAAGAAGTATCAGAGGGCAAGTTTAAGGGATACATAATTTCTAAATTTCTTTAATAGACATAATTATTAGTTACAGAACAAATTTGATTTTTTCCTCTATCTGTATTTTTTTTTACTTGTACTAAGTTATATCAGTGCATGAATGTTGTGACACAATTCCTGATTTTATTCCGAATCCCATCCTAAAATGCCCAATATCATACTCAAACATTTTATTTATTTAATTTTTCAAACAAGTTGTAGATTTCTTTAAAACATCTATTTGAATAAATTTGCTTGATATTATTATGATTTTCTTGAATTGTATCTCTTAAGCTAAATCGAAAAATATTTATAGGGCTTAAATGTAAACTAAATATTTCAAGATCATTAGGTCTTAACTACTTCAGCACATTGCTTCGAAACAAGGATTCGAAATGAGTACCATTTAACTTTTAAAAATTTGAATGCAATAAAAATCTTTTTTAACAAATTTATTTTAATAATTGTGAATTTTACAAAATATAATTCTCAATTTCACTCTCTAAAATATTCATGACAGTTCTTGAAGAGGAAAATATAAACTTATGGCGTTTAATTAGTGTGATTAATATCACTAGAAAATAATGTTGTATGAATTATGAACTCAATTTCTTACCAGAAAAGAGAGCATTATAATACAACTATTCCTTTATTCTTCAAAATAGAATTATCAAAAAGAAAAATACAATACGTAATCTTTAAGGAATAATAAGCTCTCATTTAAATTACTCGTTAGAGTTAATGATTATAAAATGTTTTAACGCTGTAAATAAAATTTTAATTGCAGAATGTATGAATATCTTAGAAGTGTAATATAAATGCGTTAAAGTTATTTTAAGTCTGTAATTAGATAATTTAATGGTATTTTTTAATTAAAGGGAGAAAAGTTTTAAAATGATTTGTAGTGTTGTGGGCTTAAGGAATATTACGTACAATTTAATATTTTATAAACTCTTTGATTAATTAAATTTAGGGAATCTTAAATATAAATTTATAAATATTAAATATATGTTATAATATTTTTCCTTCAATCGATATATTAAAGCTTAGCAATTTAAAAACTAATAGTTATTTGAAGACTTATAAAATTTTTAAGACTTATAATAAATATGTATTACGATTTATGTGGATATTTTTTATATTATAATAAATATATTAATGAACCCATCCGTAAATTTTTTTCATGTGGTTGCTAAGTATTACATCCTGGAGTAGGTCTACTAATTTGAAATTATGCTTTTATCATAAAGGAAGTTATTGCTTATTGGCTAGTAAATTATTTATAATTCTTAGATTAAAATGAGGTGTAACAACTATCAAACCAACTATTAGCTTGAAATTTATAGAAAAATAACTTTCGAACACTTAAAATTCAAATATAAACTGTTCATATTTAGTTTTTTGATTTACTTTATGCCTTGGACCGCTTTCGCTTCGTTATAAATATTTAAAGTCATCAAGGCGTTAAAAGTCGAGAAGCACTTAAATAAATTTATTCTTGTTTTGATAAAAAAAAAAAATGGAATGAATATAACATTTATTGTAAATTTAATAACATTTTATAAAAACGACAAATAATTGAATTGAAAAGAAATAAATAAGGTTACGGTAATAGAAAGAGTGCGCGTACGAAGTGCACCGGAATCACTACTACGAAGTCCACCTGATTTGTGAGATTAGTACCTGAAGCTGTCTCGTCGAATTACGGTTTAGAAAATTTACTCGCATTATTTCCGTAAACGTATTTCTTGATGTATTACAGAAGTTATTGCTATTCGTGGCAAGGGATTTAAAAATGTGGGTGGAGCGTTCTCCTTATTAAAGAATAAGCAAATTTTATTTTGAAATTTACAATTTTAATTACTTTACCTCTATGTTTGAATTTAAAGTAAACCTTAGATTCGGAATAAGAGTAACATTTAAGATGAACTTCGAGACGGGTAAAATGATTACTTCATAGACTTAATGATATTCTAAGTGAAATATTATAAATGAGAATACTACTTATTTCAATAACAGAGAAATTAGATCCGTTTCCATATACTTTTGTTGACAGGAATCGTGTCTATTACCCTTTCTTAGATGAGTATTTTATACTTGCTTGTACATATATTGTGTACTCAATAAAATATCAGTGCTTTTTCTACCTTCTGTTATCTTTAATCATTCTAAGACTTCCGATTTCTCCATCTAATCATTTCCTATTCACCTCCTTCACAGTAATTCTTCTTCCACGAATTCAGTAAGTCATGGTTTTCCACATAGAGAGCTTCTTCTCAATTCTGATAAGGTGTCCCAAGAGGTCAATTAAAGATAAAAGAGTATGAAAATACTTTACTACCTAAATTAAAGCACATTTTAATCACACATCATAATTTATACACAAATATATCCATAGAATTTTACCATTCTGTAGGTTAAATTAAAAACGATTCAATACGAATTTTCAGTTGCATTCCAAAAACGGAGAATACATATAAATTCGTATCTCCCTGTCCAAAATTCCACTGCACTCCCTCATTCTGTAATCAATAGTATTCATTAAGAAACTCCCTCTAAACTTTTTCGAATGCTAGAGAAAGCTTTTAGATTCCAAGACCATAGCTTCCGACACATCCATTCGAGTGAGCAAATAGGTGTTTCTATGCGAGAAGAGACTTCTGGGATTTCTCTTGCCCGTAACTTCCTGTTCCTTTCATTGATGTCTGGTTTTCTGACAAGATACTAGTTGCCATCCACCGCTGGGAATGTCTGCAGTTGCACATCAATTAAATCCTCTTTTATTACAAATATCCTTTGGGATAATGTTACTGGTACGTCTACACAAAAAATAAAATTGTTCTATTTAAACATCTTAGTTAGAATTGTCGATTCTTGATATGTATAAGTAACTATTTACAAGTTAAATATAAGTAACTATTTACCAAGTGTATTTGTTGCAGTTTATACTGAGATTATACGCTGAACACATAGATAAATTAATGCAGGAATTGCACAGTTTCTAAAGTTAATGGGACAGTATTTTGAATAAAGGCAATTCATGATTTCGCGAATGCTTAAATTATAAATTGCAATATAAAGAGATTTTAATGAACGTATATTGGAATTTCTATTAATTTTATTTCTTTGTACCATCGTACCTCCTTCCTAAAATCCAGGCTTTCAAAATTGCTTATGAATGAACAAATTTGGTGATTGTGTTTGAACGATAATAAATAAATATGATGTAAACCAGAAGTCAACTAGGAATTAGAAGTAGATGTAAATTTAAGCGATCTAATCAACCAAAGTACTGAAAATTGGGGCATGCTTTAATAATTTTATACAACTTTAGCAAAAACCTTGGACTGAATTTGAATATCAGTAATTGTATTATGAATTAGTAGTTCATGTTACATGTTTGTTGTTTTAAGAAATACTGAGAACTGTAAAGCATATGTAATGTGCACATGTACTGTTTCAGATAATAGAGAATGTTTCTACAGTAAAGGATTGAAAATTTTCACCCTATTAGGAATTTAAGTATTATTTGATAAGTGGTCTTAGCTGGTTTAACAATTTGTTATTTTATAAAAATTTTATTCAATAAATTACTGATTAACTGTAGGAGTTATACTGCAAAATTATTTCGAAAATTTTAAAATATTTTTACGGGATTCATATACTTCCAAATACACTGTTGGTCATTAAAATTACAATACCATGAAAGAAAGAAATACAAATAAGATATTGATTATATGTAAACAGTACGGCATGAAGACAAAATGATTAAATTTGCAAACAGTCTGGAGATTTACAGGGGAGCGTAAGTAGTAGAAACAACTGCCCTAACTCCTGCCCAACTACCCTCAAAATTCGCACAGTCATCGAACATACTAATTCAAAACATAATATCACATCAGCACAGATATTACATATACTAACCAATAACATGCACATCCTTTCATATATATACTCTCAAACTTCATTCTAGTGACTTCTCATTGTGTGTCAGGATATCTAATTTTGTCGCCAAATTTCGCAAGCTGGTGATTTTTTGAGAGCACATTTGTGAGTGTCTCTAGTTAATATCCTAAGTGCCTGTTCAGAATTGCATACTGGCATGGCATCTCTTTAAATGTAAAAGCCTTTTCCATCCACAATACCTGTTATGAAGAGAAAATAATTTTAAGACTTTCTGGAACAATATTTATCTGTTTTTTATCTACTATACGTGTTTTAATTAAAAGTTAAGTCACAGATGTGCAATATGCAATAGCAACTTTGTGGCTTTAAATACGTTTGCAGAAATTAATCAGTTTATCAGACACTCCAAAATTAGTTTCATTATGCATTGTTTTAAGACATAGTTAGTAAAATTACGAATAATTTCCATTAATACATTTTAATTATCTCCATGCATTTACTTGTTTCAACGTTTAAATGACATGTTGATTTACGAGTACGTTTAAGCAATCCATCCACAGAAAAACAATCAATCTTCCAAAAGAGAAACATAGTCATATCATTTTTATATATGATGAAAATAATGTATTTTTATTTAAAAGAACATTCAAAATCACTATAAGATAAGGCTCCTATTTTACCAAAATCAATTTTCTCAAAATTTAGCTATGATAAGAAAAGAAAATTCTTTTTTACATCAAAAGTTAATGGAACTAACCCTTCTTTATTATCATAGGGGAATTCTTTGAGTCATTTTTATTGCCTGGAAGTAAACAATTTATACATCCCCTTCCGATAGCGAGCTGTTTAACAACGTATATTGGATAAGTCACATGAATCAAATATACAGTTCATTGGAATAAGATCACTGAATAACGCAGTAGATAAACTAGTTTATTTTCCTTCTCCAAAGAACGCAATAAAGAGCGGGAAAATACGGGGGAAAATGAGGTAAACAAATAAGTGATGTCGATTTCTTTCGCAAGGATTTTGATTGCATATTTTATAATGTTGATATATATTTTTGCTCGTTTTTTATTCAATTTTTATAGAAAAAAACATGGGAGTAATTTACAAAAAAAAAAAAAAAAAAAAATATGCAAATTTATCAGCATTGAAATCTTTGCAAGATCCAGAAGGTACTTGAACTCAGTTAATTGTGCTTTGTTTTAAAAATAAAAAAAAAATTTCTATAAATTAACTTGATTCACACCTCAGTATTACGCTGTTAAAGAGTAAAGTAAACGCACAAACATTACTTTTTTTTATACTTTCAGAATAAAATAATAAAATACACACCCAACTTGAAAACATATATGTTTTAAAATTTAAGGAGGATCTCATGTAAGTAATAAGTCTCATATCAAATAAGCTTATATTATTGATAAAATTTTACAATTATTCTGCAATACATTAGGCTAGCTTTTCAAAGTCGTCTTGTAAGAAATACGAAACATCGTTATAAAATTATCAACTGTTTTAATAAAATTGTACAAATATTGAGACAATGTAATACACATGAAATAACAATTTAAAAATATTTTTAAGTAAGATATTTTAATTTCTTTTCATTTTTATAAGCGTTCCCAGAAACAATAAGAACAGAAACTTGATCATACTTTAAATTATATATATATATATATATATATAATTTACACTTAAAGATTTATTCATACGTTTAAGTCAGCATAAGAGGCTAAGTCAATAATGAGGATACAAACCAGTATGATAGTACGAGAAATATGCAAAATTGTTTCCAAATCAGTCAATAAGTGATTGGAATGGTACATGGAAGCATCCGTCTTAAACTTCAAAACGCCAATTCAAGGTCGTGCCGTCAATTGATAAGGTTATAATGAAAGTGTTTAAAGGTTATCAAGCAGTTTTGCTCCAGAATTTTGTGAAATGGTGAGGAACTCTGTTTGTTGCCTCATATTGCAACATTTCGTCGAAGCTTCCATTCGAAGAAAAAGTCCTCATCTATTGACTCGAGGAATGTTGTTCCAAGACAGTAATTCTAGTTTCCACACCCATGAAAAAAATCAAAGAATTTCGGATACAACTTCTTCTATATATGCCGTATAACCCAGAGGTAGGTTCAAACAATTATCTTTTGTTTGGTCTGCTTAAATTGTACCTGAATGACAAGCATTTCTCTATTAATTTAGTCACCAAAATTAAAGTACGTAATTGACTCGGGCTATAGTCTAAAGACTTTTATGCGCAAGGTAATAAAAATTCATTAAAAAATGGGATGATTGTGTTGATGTAAATGTCGATTGTGTAAAGAAATAGATGGGCTTTTCAAGTAAATATCATGCTTCTTCTTTTTTTTATCAGTTTTTCTGACGTTCTTACTGAATTACCCTCAGATTGATTACTAAAGTTCTTAAAAGTGTAATATAAATAGACAGCCCTTTAAACTTGAATTGAAATTTAATAAGCCGATATCTCCGCATACAATTTATCAAGGTTGTAAAGTTTCCATGAGTATATCATTTTCTATTAATAAGCTTTAACAGGTCAATTGAAAAGTCCCCGGTCTGACACATAGATGGCTATACTAGAATTAAATCCATATGTTTGTTAGTTAGCCCTAACCCTTAAAAGATGCGTGTATAAATTTGACAGCTGTCGGATCATTAGTTTATGAATTATAGCATTTTGAGTGAAGCAACTTTTGTTATTGTGAAAAAAATGGATAAAAAGGAATTTCGCGTGTTGATAAAATATTGCTTTTTGAAGGGAAAAAATACAGTTGAAGCAAAAACTTGGCTTGATGCCGAGTTTCCGGACACTGCCCAAGGAAAATCAACCATCAAGGATTGGTGTGCTAAGTTTAGACGTGGTGAAATGAGCACCGAAGACGGTGAACGCAGTGGACGTCCCAAAGAAGATGTTAACGAAGAAAACATTAACAAAATTCCCAAAATGATTTTGAATGACCGTCAATTGAAATTGAATGAAATAGCTGACACTCTAAAGATATCAACTGAACGTGTATATCATATCATTCACGAATATTTGGGTATGAGAAAGCTCTGTGCAAAGTGGGTGCCGCGCGAGCTCACTTTTGACCAAAAACAACGACGAGTTGATGATTCGGAGCAGTGTTTGAAGATGATCAAGCGTAATAAAGCCGAGTTTTTGCGTCAATATGTGACAATGGATGAAACATGGCTCCATCATTTCACTCCGAAATCTAATCGACAGTCATCCGAGTGGACTGCACACGATGAACCCACTCCAAAGCGTGGGAAAACGTGACAGTCGGCTGGCAAGGTTATGGCGTCTGTATTTTGGGATGCGCATGGAATAATTTTCATTGACTACCTTGAAAAAGGAAGGACCATCAATAGCGACTATTACATAGAGTTATTGGACCGTTTGAAGGACGAAATCGCCGAAAAACGGCCGCATTTGAAGAAAAAGAAAGTGCTGCTTCACCATGACAATGCACCGTGTCACAAGTCAGAGAAAACTATGGCAAAAATCCATGAATTGGGCTTCGAATTGCTTCCTCATCCACCGTATTCTCCATATCTGGCCCCCAGCTACTATTTCCTGTTCTCAGATCTCAAAAGAATGCTCGCTGGGAAGAAAGTTTCGTCGAATGAAGAGGTGATCGCCGAAACTGAGGCCTTATTTTGAAGCAAAGGACAAATCGTTCTACAAAAATGGTATCGAAAAGTTGGAGGGTCGCTATAACCAGTGTATCACCCTTGAAGGGAATTATGCTGAATAAAAAAAACTAATTTTGCCAAAAAAATGTGTTTTACTATGGTAGACCGGGGACTTTTCAAATGACCTGTTATTAGGAGTGAAAATGAATAAAAACAGAAAAAAATGTAGGGAATTAAATACATTTATCGATTAAGGACTTTTTATAAAAGTCAAACTTTATTTCAAGTTCAAAAATATATTGAAGATGAAAAAGAATAATCAGCATGCGGTTCCTCTCACCATGTTACGTAAATAACACTACATGTTCAAACATGATAAACATTAAAACATGGCAAAACACTAAAGACATTGAAAACACTGTTCACCTTTGCTATAAAATGTTACGTACAAATTATATAAAAGTAATAATGAATAATAAATAAGAACAAGCGTCAGTAATTACTTGAATAAAAAATATAAATTCAGTAAACATAAAATAAAACGCAATGATATTGCCTTGAAAAAAACATAAGATATAGTGATTCTGAGGAATATTCAGTACATGTTTCCACACCAGATTCAAGGAAAAATTTAGCGTCAAAAGAAAATAAAACCTTTCCTGTATTGAATTGGATGAAAACGCAAACATGCGTAAATTTCGAATCATATTCAATCAATGCAAATGATACATTAACTATAAATCCCATTAATTTATTTTCCACTCATTTATGAATAGCAACGAATGTTTCAAGATCAACTTATTGTCTTTCAGTTATTTGTTTAAGTGACTGTTTAATGCATGAAAAATACATATTCATATAATTAAAAAAAGAAAAATTTATTTTATTTCATTCAGTTTTTCATCAGATTTTTTAATCACTATTACAATGCATTCATTCCAACAAGGAAACAGAAATATTTTCAGTGATTTACATAGATATAGGTATTTAAAGATTCAAGATAAGTTTTTAAATTCAATGAATATAACTTTAACGAATAAAATTTATTTTTGACACAAAATTAATTGTGGAATTTTGAATATTAATATAATATTTCCTTCTTTTTTTATAATATATTTATTATAATTCTATTATGCATTAATATGTATTCAATTTAAATATTTAATGTCTTTGAAAAAAGAAAATTTCATTTTTATTGTTACAAATTATTAAATTTACTTTAAGAAGAATCATACTTGAATTGTATAAACTATTTTATTCCATAATCGAAATCTTATTCAAATTAATATTGAATTATTTTTCAATCTGCTTTTGATAGTCTGAATAAAAACACATTGTCCATAGTGTTTTTGGAAAATTGAAGAACATACCTAAACTATTTCCCTAAGACATATCTAAGCCTTTGAAATATTGTTCCTTGAACAAAAATTCAACTTCTAAACAGTATCCAATAATCCAGTTTGTTAATACTTGTTTTTTTAGGCATATTTATAGCTAATTCAAAAGTTGTTTTAATATTCGTACAGTAAATCATTAATTTAGAGAATAAGACTTCTTTCAGATAAACATTAAATTTATTTACAAATTATTCATGTAATGCAAGTATGTCCTTTCAAAATGCAACCAATCATTATTCTGTTTTCTAAAAATCTACGTACGATCTACATGATTGCAGTCTAATCTACATTTGACTGAAATTAACTATTAAGTCAAGTGGTTGAAGATCGCTCCTTTTGGCGCGATTGTCCAGTGATCATGGCTTTGCGGCAGGTGGGTTTTGTCTAATCGTTTGTTCGAGACTTTATGCCATTAAAGACACACCAAGTAGACGGGACTGATTTCTCGTAAACTCTGTCGAGATTCACAGTCTTCCCATTGGCGTGATGTAGAAGTTCAGAGATGGAGATGACAACTCAGGTGTCGTCCTCGTCATTTGACCGAGGCTCAAATTTGAGAGGTCCGTCGGTAATAGCCGATCGTGCTTCTTCTCAATGTGACGTTAATCAAATATTTAAATCAATCAATGAGGATTACAGCATCTAGCAATAAGATTTTAATTCATTTTGCACTGGATTAACAAAGGGATTTTCTCAGGATTTGTGTATTTTGTTGCGTTTTTCCCAATTTCTCCTCGAAATTCATATCAAAATTTAAGCACATTTATGACAAAAATTGCATTGTTGTTGAATGAACTGCTATAAAATCTTCCAAAAAGAGACTTATTTTGTTTTAATATTATTTGCATTAACTGTGATTAGATGAGCAAGCTATATTTATATCATTGCTGACAAAATATACTAGTTTTAAATGTTAATAATTTCAATAAAAATTGACTTCGCAAACGAATAATTTTCGTTCATTTAATAAAATATTATTTTAAATTAATTTTTACAGCTTTTTAGCTTTTAATCTAATTTAACCTTAAAAAAGAATTTTGTTTGTGTTAAAGATATTAAGAGCTTTAAAATATAATCAATGTTTAAATAGTGCGTTTATTTCTTCAAATCGACTTTTCATTCATAGAATTGATTGTATAAGTAAGATTACTTTCACAAGAGCGATTAATTTATTTTAAATTATTTCTCATATTTACTATTTTATTTGAATTAGTCGAAGGTATTTTATTTTCCAAGGTCCCAGAATAATGTGACAAAATATAGTATTCGTTAGAGTTAGTTACAAAATTAATATAACAATTTAATGAACAATTTAAATGTACTTTAAAAACTTGTTATTAAAACTAAATGTATAAAAAAAATTCTACATTCATACGTGAGGTCTATGTGTAAAATTACAGGACTGGCTTTGTATCTGCGGCCTTTGAAATCAACTAGAGTCAAAGAGTGGTAATGACTTTGGATTTGTCTGAGATTGCAAAGCAAATCTCATCACTACAGAGTCTTCAAATATTCATCAGTCATGTTATAACGTGCCGGTATTTCACCTTGCCTGTCGTTAAAATGATGAGTTTTAAAATCAAACAGCAAAGTGAATTTGAAATTTTGGTTAAAATTAAGCTACTCGCAATAGACAGTTTAAGTATACTTACTCCGGCATGTGGAGAAGACGGTTTATTTAAATTGCGAGTGTTTGTGGCATAAAAAAATCGTTGAATGCCGAAATGTAGAGAAGAAGGATGAATGCACTCGTCCGCCAGAAACTTCAAATATCAAACAAAGTGGACACCTTAGGGGGGAGAGAATTAACTTGCATTACTACAAAGAAGCTTTGATTCTGAGAGAAATGGCCCATAGAAAAATTCCAGAATTTCTGTCAAAATGATTCCTTCCTAATCCAGGAAATGCTCCTTCTCACACAGTGTACACAGTGAAGTTGGGTTTAGTTTAGAAAACATATTGCAACCCTGAAAAGTCCTCTATTTCCCTGATTTAATACTCGGTGGATTTCTTTTTCAATTCCCAAGAATTAAATCTAACCTAAAAAGAGTCCATTTTGGATCATAAGAGATTATTCAGAACACCGCACACTTATTGATGTGGATGCTTCCTCTCTGATTAAACATTTATCTTAAAATTATGAAATTAGAGATTCATGATGACAAAATGACAAGACATCCATAACTTTTGTGAATTATTTCCAATCCAAAAGTATTATTCTGACAAATTGTTGATAAAATAATCCTTCAATTATCATGATCTGCAGATCATCGTCGTTTACAAGCAAGCAAGCAAATGCCACTTTTATCATAATACGCATCTAACACCAGTGCTCAATGCTCATCACAGAGGTTTTTAGGCTGAGAAACACGTGCATTAGAAAGATGAAATGGTTAACCGTTCTCTTCAGGGATGAAGAAAAATCAATACGAATGGCTTAAAAGTTTATATCTTTTATTGGAATGACCTCTGATTCAAATCTTGCTCTTTCTTTAGCCAGAGACAAGCATAGTTTTGCCATAGCATAAAGCTAGCTTTAACTCACCTTACATTTACTGATATGGATTTCGTATACGCTCATCAATGTGAAGAAGATTGTCAGGTTGTACTCCAGACATTCAACTCCATTGAAAAACGCTCTGGGGGTGTTAATTTGATATTCTAGTAGGATAAAGCTTATATCTAATTCTACGCATTAACTGAAACTTGGTTAATATAGAATCAGATTATTATTATAGATTATCTAGCTATTAGTCTGGATTTTAACCTGGTGTAAAAATCTTTAGAGATGGAGGTAATTATCATTATATATATGCATATGCCCATGAACGTCAGTTTTCACCCTTGTCGCAGTTAAAGCAGCAAATAGAGAAGAGCTATTTTCTTTAAACCCTGATTTACAGCAACCCTTAGTTCAAAGCATACCTGATCGGATATTCAAATTAATTACAAACAACAGTTTTAAAATTTGAACATCAATGGATAAAATTCTATTCAGTCATGAATTTTTAGGAAGGTGTATTTTTGTTACAATTTTTTTCTGTAAAAAATTGTTAACTTTATATTATGTATCCGTATTATAATAATTTGATAATGTCGTTTTCTATGTTGATTATTTTTCTTATGATTATTATATTTTAACTCAGCTAATCCGAAAAATATCTCCTGCAAGAAATTTATGAGATGATCTATATAAGCGCTATTCTAAGATTGGTATTACTATAAAGCAAACAATTTACGTATATCTTTATTTACCCCAAAAATGTATTTAATAAATTGTAATAAACTTCTCACAAGATAAAAGATATCCTTTCGTGAAATAAGAAACACTCTGAATAACTCAGTCGGAAAAACATTGTTTATTTATGTTATATGAAGAAATAAAAAAAGGGATGAATGATAAAATAATATGTAAACGTTATTGAAGTACATTTCTCAATATTTTCAATGCGAATGATGATAATGCCGATAGGTTGCATGAAAAAGACAAAATAAATTTTTAATGTATGTTGAGAACAACATTAGTGTAAGTTTGTATTTATACCTGTTATTCAACACGATGGGGGCATTACTTAAAAGCTCATTAATTCTTAGATCTAAGTTATAGAAACTCACACACTCAATCTATGAAATAGTCAAACTTAATTCCAAAACTTTTATTCTTATCAAATTTTAAAAACGCAATATTTTCTCTCTCTCTCTCTCTGAATTCATTTACCCTCAATAAGCTTGTAATATATGTTAGAATAATGAAATTAATTTCTTACCCCACTGTTCAGAACAAAAAATTTAACTATAAGCACTGACAGTTTGAGGAAGTGTAATTTTACAAAAATTTTAATCATATATATAATGAGTGAAATCAGTATTACACTGATCATACTGGCAGATGATGCATTATTCACAAATACTTTTGAGAAGGAGAACGCAGGTAGCAAGACTTGGACATATAAACAGAGCAAATCGGAAACACATAACTTCTACAGATAAGCAACACAGATACAAAGCAGCACACTCAATAGCAGTCACAACTCTTAATTACGTTCAGCGTAACAACCTGATAGTTCTCAGTGCGGAAAAATCTCCAAAGTTATACTCTCCACTTCCATGGCAGGCTCCAAGAGTTCCCAGCGGGTACACCCCACCTCTTCACAAACTCACTCGGTTCATGCTACCCGAATGATTCCAAGGCTTCATATCTCATCGCTATTTTCGGCCAGGGGTGGTATTACAGAGAAAATTCAGGAAAAGTCGGTAACTTTCCTTCTATTCAAGATTTCCCGTAGATTTCAGCATTTTCTAGAAACATGATTTTGCCACTGAAGTCACCAATGTTAAGAGGGTCATTGCTCAAACTTTCCTTCGGGACTGAGGAAATCTCTGTAAATGTCTTTTATCCCTTATAAGAGAAACGCTGTAGGGAAACATCATCTCGGTTTTGTATAACAACACCAGTCTCACTCCTTATAAAGAGTCCGCCAGCTATCGACGCAAGTTCCCCCGCGTCAGCAACATCTACTTACTATTAATTTCTATTCTCTAAATCTAACTTTCAAATTCTCCAATATTCTGATTGATTTCATTTAAACATGCTATTCTTCCATTCAATTTGTAACATTTCTTTAGTCCATACAATTTATATTTTCACGTTTCACTTGGTGGGGTCGAGATTTTATTTTATATAATTAATTTATGAAATGTCCCTAATTTTAGTTAAAGAAAATCGTGCATAGCTGAATGTTACAAGTTTAGAACAGATATCTTTCCTTGAAATATCTATTTATTTATTTATTTTTTTTTTTTTTGAAAAAAATATAATTTTAAGTTACCATGATTTCTTCAAAGTAATATACCACATGTATACATCCCTGTAACAAACAGTAAAAAATAGGTACGTTAGACTCCATACAGATTATTTGAACAAAACCTGACAAAAAAAATAAATTTATTTTTATAAATCATTCATCATCAGTTGTAAACATAAGAAAATGAATTTGTCCTCAGGCGTAAATAATAAATTGATATTTCATCTTACATGAAAGGAGATAAAACTTTCATTTTGTATGCTTAAAATTTATGAGATTTATTGCCATCTTTGATATTTTTAGTTGCCATGTAGTAAAACTCGTGTTGGTATTATTGTATACATCCAAATAAAAGATTCTGTTCATATTTGAAATATTTACAACATCAAAAACCTTGTTATTGCTGCAATTCTAAGCCCCTAAATTCATTTTGTTGGGAAAAAGGACAGAAGAGGCTTTGAGATTTAGTACGCCAGCATAATGGATTTGTATTTGAATTTCTGCTTTATATAAGTATATCATATATTTTTTTCTTATGTTTAAAATTACAATTTTGCTATATAATGTATGAAGCAGATAAAATATGTGAATATATCCTATGTTTTTTGGCATTATATTTGTCTGATATTTATTTTGTCGGTTGCACAATCTACATATTCTAAAATGGCATCTTATATTGAGCCTTTTTTTCAACAGAATATTTTGAATAGTATTATTAAACTAGGAAGTTATTGATTGTTTCCATTGTTAGGTACTGTGAATTCTTAAAATATTCTGCAGCATAATTTAAGTATATTGAAGATAGAATCGAACATTTATGGAATCAATTCAAATAAGACAATTTTAATACTGAAATGGGCTTTGTTTTAAGTATTATCGCCTTGGAATAATTGAATTATTTTCAGTACGGCGACACGATGTCTTTGATTCATTTATTAGATGATTAAAATACATTAATTTGAAATTTTTCCATACCTTTTAAATTAACAAAGGATACTTATATAGAGTAAAATACTTCATTTTTTTCTATTTCTGCTTGTAGAATTTGTTTTAACTTTTAGATAAATGATTTCTTACCTTTTCAATAATTATTTAAAATTTTACGTAAAAAATTATTTTTTTATCCTATTTTAGCCTTCACTGGATACCACAACGGAAAGTATGAATAGAAATCTATATGCATTTACATTAGAAGCTGTTAGCATTAATTGTCCCGTTTTTCTTTATTGGATTCAAGGCTCGAACTAAAATAGACTTACCAAAAAGCTAAAATTAAAATCTCATCGAAAAAGTTTCATTTTAAAATGTTGAAAAAAGTTATTTGTGTGTGAACATGCATACAAGCTGATTCAGAAAAGATGAGAAAATTTTCAATAGGTTATAATAATAAGCACCAATAAAAATAATTTTCATCAAAAAATACATAGCCTAAAATGAAATGAAAAAGCTTTAGCACGTTTTCAAGTGGCCGTTCCACAAATGTTAAACAAAGACATTCTTGTTGTGATTTATCAGGAGTAAAAGAACTCTATGCTTTGTGAAATATTCAATATTTAAAAGAAAACGATTTAAAATTAAAGTGACACTTTTTCAATATTCTTTATCAAGCAATATTTTTTAAAAATGTTTAAAGTTGTTACAAAGAAATAAAATTATGCTATTGGCAACAGCAGATCATGTTTTTGTTTTTAGAAAATTTACTGGCAACGAACAAAAAAATAGAATTTAGTTTGGCTCCAAGATGTAAAAACGAATGTTGAAAAATTGTGCTTGTGGAAATTGTGTGTATAATATATGTTTGAAAAGATATGAGCAAATAAACGTGATGTCCTGAAAACAAGTCATCTTTATTAATAGTCTGCAATACAGTACAGCATACAAATGTAACCCTGAGGGGAAAAAAACGTAAGCAAATTTGCGTCCCTGTGAATAAAAGATGCCAATACCAGCCCTCTGAAATTATTCTAGCATGCACACGTGCAAACAGTGGTACGGTTAATTTAGTGATACTGAAAGGACAGAGATACATTTCATTTACGAAGCCACACACGTGAGTACCATGGAGGCAGCACGAACGTATGGTGAGCGTTTTTCCTATAGGTAAGTGTCCAATCCAGAATTATTTGCTGCTTGTATTGAAAGTTCCACGATGTGATATTCTTCCTTGTTTTCTGGTATAATACAGGTCATCCAAGATTTGCTTACTATTTTTTCTTCTTTTTTATGGTTACGTTTTCATGCATGTTCTGCTCCCAACGAATCAAAACAGGAATGCTGTTTTAATATTTATGCTGTTTTTTCCCACCTAGAAGTGCATTATAATGTTTGCGCTTCATTTTAATCCATGAAAATTTTTTGATAAAAATTGTTTGTATTTCTGTGTCTTCTCTCGTATTAAAGTTTTCACTATCTTTTCTGAATTATTCTGTATGGTAAATAATTTGCTAGATATAATGTTTGATTCAAAAGGAAAAAGCTATATTCCATTTGAAAAAGTCAGCCTTAAATTCCATTCAATTAGTTTTTATATTCATTACACTAAGGAGCATCAGTGCGAAACAAGTAACCATTTGTTGCGATACAAATTGCTGATGCGACCATTTCTCACAGTATTTCATTAATAAAACACTTCAATAAGCGAAAGTGGAAAAAGGGAATGAGTATTTCACAAAACTCATCAAATGCTCATTATCGCGCAAAAAACTCTTACTTTGCATTAATGTTGCAAAATTCTTTATCCATCCAATTCAATAGGAAGAGCATTTTAGTATTCATTATAGTTGATACGTTTCCAAGCGTACTTATCTGTATTTAAAAGCTTTACATTTTTTTGTAAAAGAAGTGAAAAGGTTTTAGTAAAAAGGGAATTTCATTGAAAACATTTGCTATGAACTGCAGGTATTTTCATATTAAATCGATACATCTTTAATATTGGATTGGAATTCCGTAGCACAACATCCATTTTCGGTAATGATAAATCATTTATTTTTAATTAAAAATTAGATACATTGAAAATCCCATAAATTAAAAATATTTTATTAAAAACAAAAATTTGTAAATTTTTCTCGAGTCAATAAAATCACTCAAATAAGCTACATGTTAAAATTTAAAGTTTATAAAAGTATTACTACAAATTAAAAAAAAAAAAAGTTCATCAAAATTTTTGTAAGAATCTCTTTCTGTATAGGTACCGATAGTATAAACGAATAGAACACTTCAGTAGAATATGTAGCAACATATTAAAAATGAATCACTGTTAATTATATGGGATGAATTTTTAAATATGTACAAGTACTCTGTTCAATCGTCGCGATAGATAGTGCTGCTAGCGCTTCAACTATAAATGAGTGAGTGAGAAAATGTGTTTAGTTTAGTTGTTAATAACGTCGCAATAGAAGCAACACTACTATAGGTAACGGACCTCGTAATTTTAAACCTCGGTCAAGTGACGTGAGAAAATGTTGGGATTTATGAGCAAGAACCAAGTTTGGTTATGCTGTGCCAAACATATGTTTAAACTGTAAGCTGTACAAAAAAAATTTAAAAAAATATTTTAATTTGTTTCGAAAAATGATCGAAAAAAGTGAAATAACGCTAGGGTATCCCAAGGGAGCGTCAAACATGTTTACCGAGAAATGAGTGAGTATGAAGTTTAATGGCGCAAAAGCCAGATATGGCTATGCTGCGCCAAATAAAATGTAACCGTGATCTAGACGTTCGACAAAAGGGAAAAAATAAAAATTTGTCGACAAGAAGAAGGATCATACCATAGATATAATTTCCTAAGAGATCGTTTCTAAATGCAGTAAACCATACGGAAAGGAAAATATCACGAGGGTGCCTTGGGTGAGTGATGCCTGTTGCTAAGAAGGGTAAGGTATATATGTAAGATTCCTTCCTAAAGAAAGAAGCCCCTGAGGGGGTATTAACTTATGAAAGTAATCCACATTGGGAAGGAAAAAATCAATAGGATAACTCAGGGTCATAATTTCGTACTTACTTATATTCCGTACTTAGATATATTCCATAGTGTAGGTGGTAAACACTATGAAATATATCTACCGACTGATGTATTGTCTTCTTAACATCCCACAACAGCAGAGCTATTGACGACGGAGATCGTAATTGTGAGACTATGTCAAGAGACGAGGACGACACATCAACCTTAAAACCTCTACGCCATGCCCACAAACGGACATAGAGCTTCGACATATTTTATTTGCATCAATTCCACTATACGGTGGATTTTTAGCTGCACCAGATTTCGGACCTATAATTTGACGGAAACAACATCCCCCGTGATTTCGCGATGATGACCAATAGGCTACAGTGGGCGAAGGATAAATGTATCAAGAGTTAATTCTACGTGAGGAAAAAAGAAATGTTGACAAATAGTGTTTATGTTGTATAGGCTAGACCCAATTATTTCCTCAAAGCTGAAATTAGAGTAAAATAAACTTTATCGGAATCTAAATGAGATATTTTATATATTTCGAATATAGAAAGATATTCGAATATAGAATTTTTGTAAACGAACGAGGAAGAATTTCAGCATATAAATACTGATAAGCTAACAATAGATATTTTCAGTAGGTTAATATATAGTGAAATTAGATAAAGCATTGATGATTCTCTTTATCAATTTCATAGGAACATGTAAAAAATGATCAGTGGAATAACAAATTAAGCGTTTATTTGAGAGAAAATAAAAATTAATTGAGACAAATATCATGCTGTTTTAAAATGTATTACGTATACGCAAAGCTCTAAATAATATCTAAGAATTCAATATGTATAATTAATTATCTTCAGTGTCAACGATTATACAATTAACTACGTAACGCGGCTCATCAATTTTAGAAGCAATCTTTGACTGTAGTGTAATATTATCATTTACACTATTACCATTAATCAAAGTAGTTTTCCTATTTTTATAAATATTTTACATGATTTATCTGTTTGTAGTTATTTTTAAAGTAATATTTTTACTGCAACAATCTTGTTTGCCTTTTGAAACTCTAATCAATTCGCTAATATATATATATAAAATATGGTCTACAGATAAAAATATTAGAAATGTATCTGGCAACGAAAATTCCTTTATTCCTTACTGTTTTATAATGTGATAAATATTGTGTGTGTGTGTGTGTGTGTGAGTGAGTGGTTAGGTGGGTTTCCATACGCAGGAGATCAAATAATGTTAATATTTAATAGATTTTTTGAAACATTTTAAATGTATCTGATAGTGAAATTTTGCTCTATGTCTTGCAGTTTAAAAAATTATTTAAATGAATTACAAGATTAGAATGGGGAATTGAAATCCAATTTATGTTTTCGTTTGCAGATCACATAATATAATTATATGCATTACTATTTGTAATGCTTTTTTAGAATCTTGTAAAGAAACTTTGTCCTATTTCGTATAGGGTTAGAATTACTTATATTGACTCCCAAAATTGAGTATACATCTTTCTCTCTCATATTAAAAGATTTAAGCAATTTTATTAAAAACTCACTTATGTTTGATACGTATGGAAATAATAGAATACACAGTAAAAATGTGTATGCGTTAGACTGAAAAATAAAACAGAAGAATAGATATTATTTTAAAGAACAATATGTTTACTACAATAAACCATATTTCAGGTTCACCAAATCGAGTATACACCCTATAACAATTGTAATTTTGCTACCATATTTTATTATGATTTAGTATAATATTTTATTTTTAAGATACTATTATTTCATTTCTATCAGGAAAAAATATTTTTCATATCTGAAATGAGTTTCTGAACAGAAACAATATTGAATTTCGGAAAACTACAATTCGAATATCTGAGGTAGATGAATTTCTACGTGATGTTGCAAATAAAACTCAACGTAGTCACAGTGAGAATGGGATTGGGTGAGTATAAAACATTATATTGAAGGATAAAAATGTGAGCAAATTACAAATAAACTTAAAAGAGGGAGAAAAAGAATCTTTCATTTCTATGACCAATTGAAATATCATTCGAGATATAAGAAAAACTTAAAAAGTGAGAGGTGCAAAAATTACTTTTTTGGAAATGAGAAGATCTGTTTTTGCCGAAACAACTGGAAGAGTATTTTGAGAAACAAATTACATTGGTCACGTAAAACTTAAAGAAAATACCTCAGTTCCAAAGCAAGTAGAGAATAATAAATTACATATAATAAAAATTACATTTTAGAGCCTCAATATTTCTAGATTAATGATATATTTAATGATGAAAGCTAATTCAATGTTTTTGAAAGTGATAGTCAATTTTATATATGATTTTCGGAATCGTAATTCCGAACTACTTTCCTCCAAATCCCATTCTCACTGTCAGATGTCGCTGTTTGGTTCTTGTATGGCAGTTGTGTGTCTGCTAAAGATGCGAGAAAATCAGATACTATAAACGAAGTCGTGGATAAAATGAAATACTTGGATGAAATGAAGAATAACTTCAACAAGATAACGAATCAAAACATACAGTGAAAATTGTTAAGTTATAGATAATCAATTTTAAAATGTTATGACATGCACAACCTCAATCTTTTGATCATATTATGTTAGAAATTTTAATTTATCAGTTAGAAAAATATTTTTAAAAGCATAATATTTGGAACAAAGAAAACTTTAAAAACAGAATCGAAAAAAAAATGGACAAAAATATCCAGCGAAACAATACAAACCATTTCAAATCATTACAAATAGAAAATATATGAAAAGTAATATTATTTTATGTTTTCTTAAAAAACTCAAATAATTATTCCAGGTGTACGTCTGTTCGACGTTGTGACAGAAATTTGCAATTTCAACGTAAAAAGTTTTGAAATTCAAATAACATCTCTCGATACGTTATTTTTTTTTTCTTAGTCGGAAACAATTTGGAACATGTATTTTTGATCATAGATTTAAATATTAAACATAATTAAACATTTAATAAAATTTTATTAAAATAATTATTTTAATAAGAATATATATATAAAGAAGTAAAGTAGGATTGATTAATTGTGATTTAGTTAAAAAACGATACAGTTGATGAAGAGAAATGTTTTAATAAGAAAATATATGAAGAAGTAAGGTAAATGGAGTAACTCAAATTGGAGATATATTGATTTGTTTTATTAACGTTGCACTAGAAGCAACATGAGGGTTTTTGGTGACGTTCTTCATGATTCTGAACCGCGATCAAGTGATGAGGATGACAACTGAGCTTCACCTACCTCTCCTCCTCTACATACGCCAATGGGAATACTTCTAACTGTGACATATATAACTTGCATCAGCTCCGACTAAACGGTGAGTCTTTAGTTGCATGAAGGCTCTTATCCAGGACTCGACGACAAACGAACGGCCACGATTCCGCTACAATGACCACTAGGCTATCGCGACCTCTAAGATGGAATAGAAGATTGAAATTAAATTTATGTTTCGTCCTGCGATCACATTTGTAATATTGTATTAATATCATCGTAAAGCCAATGTACGAAAGATAGATAATATTGAGTATATATTGAACTATTTTTCTTTGTTATAAGAAAT
Organism: Nephila pilipes; assembly: GCA_019974015.1. Taxonomy (NCBI): domain Eukaryota; kingdom Metazoa; phylum Arthropoda; class Arachnida; order Araneae; family Nephilidae; genus Nephila; species Nephila pilipes. The sequence goes on along the minus strand of BMAW01089999.1, from coordinate 41,016 downwards.
TTATACTGACTTTTATTTTACTTCAGTATTTAGCCAGATGAATTTAAAAATTTTGCTTCAGATTAGTATTTTGAAAGCAGTGAGATAAAAAAAAATTAATTTAAGGCTTTATAGAACTGGTTTAATCTTTTACCTCTCCTTTCCTTGAGTCTTATTCAAGAACACTAGATTATATAGTTCGCTTTAGTTTTTAAATATCTACAAAATCTTCGAAATGCAAGTGTTGTCCAGCTGTGCATTTTCTTATAAATATTATTAACTTACTCAATTAAATACAAGAATTAAAATAAGCAATGATATATGGAAAAGTGTACAATAGTAAACTTTTCTGATATTAAAATTAAAGAAAACTGTAAATTATCAAATTCAATATATTTAAACTAAACATATTTAAAATTAAAGCAAATTATAAGAAATTGAAGAGTGATCTGGTACGCCAAAAGTGATCCACCTAAAACAATAGTCCCTTAGGTGGATAAAAAAATTGGCTGCCTCACAGCAATCTTGAAATTCTGAATAATGTTATTAATTTTCAGTCATATCTAGATTCCAATTTACATAAGAACATACATAAACCGATAAGTAAATAAAATAATTTTTATATTTGTTTCATTTCATTCCAATAAAAAGATTAGGGGAAACTTATTACAACATATTTTTGAAATTTGAGTTTATTAGTAGCGAAAGCAGGTATCAGATATGTAATTAATTTCAATACGATAAAAAATTTAAGAGAAATTTATTATGACGTACTTTTCAAAATTAAGTTCGTTACTGGTGTAAGCAGACATCTAAAATATACGGATAAACAAGGTACATTTTGAAAAATGGTCAGGTACGACATTTATAGGCTATAGAGAACAATAGCCCCTTCGAAGGCTATAAGAAACTAACCTACATTTTATTTAATTTTGGACTAAAATGTATGAAATTATTATTTTTTGGTTGTAAAATAATAAATCAATGGCATAAGCTTAAGGTGCTAAACTAACACTTATATATAATTACAGATAACATAAGTACAGTAACTACCTGCTTCTGAACGGTGAATCAGAAAAGACTGAAAAAACTTCAGAAGGCGATAGAATATATCAATGTAAACAATTTTTATCTAATCTTATTATTCTAATCTGGAGTCATTTCCAACAAACTTCTATGAGAAAGAATAATTACAATAATTTACTTCTATTTACAAACATCTATTAGCTTTTTATTATCATCTGTCTCTCTTCTCTTTCTTTTCAATTCTATTTCGCCCTATATTCCTAATTCAGTTTATTACACTTCTTAACTTTATCTAATTTACCTAATCACGTATCGTTTTGGTTGGCAAGGAGTGGTTATTTTATGTAATTCGAACTACCAAAACGTCCCCGAAATTAGTGATGAGAAAATCGTGAAAAGTCCAACTTCACAGGGATAATCAGCAGTGGTCTCCGTTGTTCCACAAGTTAAACTTCGGTGGGAATAGAATTAAGCTCCTTTGCCGACTTCATTACCACTAGCAAATGAACACTTAACCATGATTACCGACTACTGGAGTCCCCTGAATGCGTAAATGTTAAACACATATCAGGAACATTTGGATACAAAAAAAAGAAACCTTAGATGTTACTAAATAAGAGTGTCATTTAACATCAGAATTGTTTACGAGCTATACTTTCAATACTTATACTATAAGCAAATGGTTCACGTAATTACTTAACGCCATACTTTCAACAACAGAATCTCATGATCACGTGACATAAAATAACAAGAGATATGAATAAGTTAAAGAACCATTTCAGAATAAAATGCCTAATTCGCAAATCCTTTAACAGTAAAGAATTTTTGCGAGTTTTAAAGCTAAACATGTAGGCTATTTTGTAATGACTTACATGGAAAGTTCATCAAATAAGACCTTCGCTCTTAATCAAATGAATCAAATACATAGTTATTTTTCAGGTTTAATTCTATAACGTATTCATTATTTTTTTTTTAAAAAAAAATATTTCTGTTCCTTTTAAATGAGAGGAAAGTACTCAATTTTTTCATCCATTAATTTATACCTAATATTTAAGAAGCTCCTTCACAATTCTTTCTTAGAATCAGAATTATTTATTTCTTCTAATTCTTCTCCTACTCAAGTACAGTTTACGCTAATTAATACCAATAAGAAGTTAAAAAAAAGAACAACTTTTTTATAATCCATTAAAGAGTTTGCGTAAATCATTAAAAAGATGAGTATTTGCATAATTTCATATGCAAACGAGCAATATCTTATTCAGCTTAATTTTTTTATTTGTTTCCAGTAATTAGATATTATTGGAATTCATTCATACATGACTGAATCTAATATCTCATTTAATGACTAATAATAACACATGTAGGAGTAAATGTGGCATAATTAATTCATAAGTTTTGTGGAAAATTAAGTGTACTCCCTTGATCTAATTACATATACATAAAATACTTTGCCTTTTCTGAATTAGTTCTAACTAAAGATGCAGTCATTAAATTCGAATTTCGTTCCTCCTCCCCCATTCCTATTAATGAAACTAATGAGATGCTTTCGGAAGTTACTTCTTTTAAAGTTTATCTCTGAAATTAATTATCCACAGGTGCATTTGCTGGTATTCACATTTCCATTTAATTTGGAATTAATTTACGCATTTCACATTTTCATCTGCGTATTGGAAAAATATGTTTCACCTTATTATTAATTATATTGCATTATATTTATATTATAATAACAATGAGTTGTATAGAATACATCAAACTGATAGTTAATTACAAGAACAGACAGCCGCAATTTGTACTAAAAGTTAATTTAAAATATATGCATCAAATTGCGTTTTGTAGCTAAATAAAAATACAGGTTCTGCTTTCCTTTTAGAAATGCATAAAACTACAACTATTTCTCAAAGATTTTATTGGGAATCGAAAATTGTTTTTGCTTTTTTAGACCACGTTTCTTGTTAAGAGCTGTTTTCTATTTCTTGTGGAACTATAGTTCTAATAATTGAATAATTTTAAATTACACTATATATGAAGAACTCGTTCAGAAGGGGAAATCACTGAGCTTTATTTTACTCTATTCTTTAGGTTTGAAGACATATTTCGGCGTAGATTACAATATAAATGTTATTTTATCTTGAAAGGATTTTCCCTTCCTCTCATTACATATATATATCCCAGCGGGCACTAACAAAACCATCTATCTTGATGAATGAACAAGTAATTTATGTTTTTAATGACCCTTAAAAAATAAAACGTTAAACGAGGAACTCAGAGGTTCCATTTTATACTAGTAAAAAATAATAATAATACTATTTGTTCATTGTTTTTGTATTAAGTACAATTCACTTTTTAGCGCTTTAGTTCGTCAGTGTATACACCGAATGTAAGCAATCGTGTTATAAAGTTAAGAATAAAAATAAAGGATGCCGATGAAATATAGTTGAGGTTTGCGAACTTATAGATTTTGATTAAAGAACATAATGAAAAAATATTATTATTGAAGGATAAAGTACAACTTAAATAGATTTTTTAAGATAAAGATAAGCAATTTCCCTATGGCAGCCTTTTGCGCCATCCAAGAGATAGGGTGCATAAACCCAATTTCCTCTGCCTAGTGTACTCTACCAACTAACAATATAGCTGTGTTGACATCGCATTTTTAAAGAGACATGAAAATTCAAAATTGCGAGAATTCAAGATAAAGCATTGCATGTATTGTGATTATTTGAAACAAAATCCTTCACAACAGCACAACATCGTTTCGGGAGTACGTACAGGGAAGACCTGCTTTCACATTTCTGTCCCATGTTGGTAAAAGCAGTTTCAGGAAACAGTTAGCGCCTACACCAAAAACATGCCACCACTACACAGCGACGTTTCAGAGGAATTTCTACAAGAAAGAAGATCTTTCATATCATTCTTTACGACGTTGGTAAATCATTGGTTGGTTACTCGACGTTCTCTAAAAGACATTGCCTGCAAAACCTCTTTTCTCTTATTGCATGAATTAAAACACAGAATTGCTGCTACGATCAAAAATCATACTAAGCAGGAACTTGAACTCCACCTCGGTGCTATATGCCACGAAAGTCTTCCATGTGGAAACTATATACCTTTGTACCCACAATTGATATCAATACTTTGATTAAATTTGATAAACTTTTAAACTAATTGTAATTTATTTATGATCGTTATTTGATAAATAAAACTTTGAGTTGTAACTATAAACAAATGCAAATTTATTTGCATTAATAAAAAATAATTTTTCAGTTGTATTGAACGAGCATGCAACAATATTCTTCTCCTTGTTCTTTTATCAAAAAATTGTGATGAAAGGAAATCCCATTAGCAATTTATGGATAACAGTTTAACTCCTCACAGAGTCTGTTTTTATTATATAATGAGAATTAAGTAAACTTAACAAAGTCTAGAAATTTATATTCAAGTATTTTTCGAATCTGAATCGAAAGCACCTGTTTAAGAAAATAAAAAATTAATAAAAATGCTTGAAAAGAAAAATAGAGATAAATTAAAACTTTTAGGAAAAATTAAGCGTATCTCAGAGGATGGATATCTTTTCCAGAAATAATATAATACATTAGAAAATTCCAAGCAGTTTGCAAGAATTTAGAAAGTGTATTTTTTAGAATAATCTATGATATGCATACAAATTTGGAAGCTGCAGTCAAATGCATTTAAGTTTATTATTATTTTTCATAACAAGCAAATAATTAAATTTAATTTAATAATCAAATAACTATTCATGCTCATACAACATCTTAAAAATTATTTAAATCTATATATTGGAAACAAATTTACTTCTTTGAAAGTATTTTTTATAAACAGAAGACAAAAATAAAAGCTAAGAAAATTTCAAAATTAATCTAGTTCTTAGAAGACCTCAACCAAACTATAAAATTCCATTTTATATTGTTAAAGTAAGTCCCTCCTAATATGGAAAATCAACTCGTAAGGTAATTTTTTAGAATGAAATTTTGTTTTGTGAGAAAAAATTAAAACACAAAACTGAGCAATAGAACAATGGGTAATTTTAAAAAAATATACGAGAATTAAAAGCAAAAATATCGAATAACAATTCTGATTACTTTCATGGTCCCTTCTTTCAGGAAACTCATCGATCACTATTGAAAATTGGATTAACTGGAAAAACATGTTTTCTTCCAAGAAAAATTATTAAATATGAAATTATTCAATAATTCATTCAGTACCTTATGCTTCTAAGAATTGCCTAAACTTTAGTATTATTTAAAAAAAAAATAAGGTTTAGCCTAATGATCGTTATTATGAAGTAATAAATAAGTAATATTTGTAAAGTAGTATTACAATTATGATATTTAAATAATTTGAATTAATTGTTTATTTTAATGCTTTAAATATATATCACATCATAATAACGTAACATTTTGTCATTTCGGAAAGTTTTTGTTACTTTTTTTAAAATTTGATCATAACATTATTTTCAAATAAAGGTCAAAATAGGTCGCGAATTATAAGAAGAGTGATTATAATTCTACATGTAAAATATCATTATTTTTACTGTTAAACGATAAAGAAGCGTATAGACAAAGAACGAACGATAAAAAATGTGATTAATTTATCGCTATTAATGTCTTGTATATCGGCAATTCTAAATACAAAGAAATGACAAATTATATCAGTAAGCTATAATTTGTCCTCGATGAATCGAAAGTAAATGAATAATCGAATAAAAGAACTTGTAATCTACCATAAATGTATCAAAAACTAGAAACAATGAATTATGCTTAACGTTTTTTACGAGTAGATTTATACTCGAATAGTTATACATTTTACTTATTTCTATCCAATGTTTCAATGGGTATCAAGCCTTATTGACCTTTAGAGAAATTATACATAATTAGTATATTTTGAACATCACATATTATGATACACAAGCGCATGTAGAACTTAAATTATGGCGTTTTATTTTGTATACTATGCACATTAAATGAAGAACTGATTTAATTTCCATCCATACCATGCACACTGAATAAAAAAATGTACTGGTTCTTAACTCAATAAGAAATCAATGAATAATATTTTTGAGTGTTCATAAGGATTTATTAATTTGAATTCATTTATTTCTTAAAAAGTTGAATAAATTTATGGAATGGCTACTAAAATTGGAAATGATTTATGTAGGAAATAATGTGTTAATGTCCTTTATTACTTGAGAGAGAGAGATAATTATATTATATAAAATATATAATACATAACAATAGTATCGTTACTTACGTAGGTGTCTTCAATAAACTCCACAATCTGTTATAAATTATGTAATATTTTACATTCTGAACAATTTATTTCTACACCTTACAGATCATCCTTAAATAAAAACTTGATTTGAAAATGCCTTTTTACTTAAGTTTATTATTTTATAACCCGAAGATTCATATCGTCATTGTCAGGATATAAAGACAAAAGCTGTGCATAAATCAGCTGAGACACTTCTTCCTTTTTTATATCTCTCTATTTACTTCTGCTTATTGTTTTCTCTCGAGAAAACAGAATAACCTACTCTACCCATTGAGTTATTCATGGACCTACTTATTCCGGTAGAATTGCATGTTTGATTCATGTGACATATCGAGCATTCACTGGTAAATACTCAGCCGTCTTTGTTACTGACATAGAACCATAAATGATTTGTTGCCCGTTAGATAACAATGACTCTTAGATAGTGTATCCATAGCTACCGGTGGGGTAGGTTATTCGTAAGTCATTCCAAAGATGCCTTCGATTATATAGCTTTTTGAAGGAAATGGCTTTGTTTTCACTAATGGATGTTTAAAGAGGTAAGGAGTTCAGCTGTTTGGTAATGTGTTATATATATATAACCGTATCTAAGGATGATAAGAGAGTCGGATTGCAGAAATTAATTTTAGGAAAATTCAAAAAACATCCAAGAAGACATGAACTCGTATAAAATATTGCAAACCAAATGATTAAATTCAGTATTTATTACTTGTGAGGTGCAAATAGTAACTCAAAGAATACTTCCAATTTTACGTTGTTTTTTTTTTATCTGTTTAAAAATTGTTCGTAAATGTCGCACTGAGGAGCAATACTAAAATAATTTTCGCTAAAGCCAGAACTGAATTTTGTCTGGAACTTGTGAATCTCATTTGCAATTTAAAATTTAATAATTATTTGCTTTCCATTAAGATTACCTCAAGTTTGTTTTCAAAATGGTAAAATTAGTTTTGTCAATTTCTTTTGGGGATGCAATATGTCCTGTGGTTAAAGTAACTCCTGTGGTTACAATTAAGTCAATTCATAATTTTTTCTCTCTCAAAGCTTATAGATTAACAACACTCATTAAAATACTTAACTTGAGCGTAGTATATGTTAAATATGTAACTAGATAGAAAAATGAATGAATAGTTAGTTATATTATCCAACTGGATATGGATAAAGGAATAAAAAATAGACGTCATATTTCGAAACTTTATGTACTTTTTTATGTTTAATAAAATACTTCAATTCATCTTCAAAAAAGAGCTTAACTGAAAGGATAGGTTTTATTAATTAACTGTTTAACTGTAGATACAGAGAAAGCACTAGAAGCATTTAATGACTTAAGTGTTTCTTCCAATTAAAATACTTACCGTAAGAACGTAACATAGATGGATGCACTGAAAGACAGATCATCCTGAATGGTTTAATATTTTAATTATTTTTCAATTGCATATATATTTTTTGAAGTACGTCTGATTTTTATCATGAAATTTTGCAATTAAATATATGATTTTCTTTTTCTAGTAGTCATTTGCAAACTATAACTTGCGCCAGCGTTTAATATATACAAAAACTTAATGATTTCCATTAAAGAAACACAAATTTGTGCTCATTGAATGCTTTTATTTTTGTCTTTTTGCCTTGAAATTTGTACTGAAGGGAAAATCTTATTTTATTTTAGAGATTTTTCTTCGGAGTTACACAAAAATCATATTAACCATGCTCAACTCTACAAGAAAACTTAAAAGTTTCTAAAGCTATCAGAGCAATTAATGTAACTTTCTCGTCAGTTTATTCCAAAATTCAATCATGTTACATCGCATCTTAAAATAATTAGGTTTTTTTTATAAATTCCTTATATTTACTTTGAAAAACATGTTATATACTTATTAGTTCCTTAAATATACATTGGCATAGAAAAGTAAATTCAATTTGTAATATGCTAGATTGTGTTAATGAACCTCATTTTCAGTCAGGGACCCTATTTCTAAAAAATAAAAGTCTCACGGGCAACACTATATGTATTTGTGGAAGTAATCCTTTTTTTCTTAATTCGATTTCGAGGAGAACATGTAGGAGTACTGTTCTTTGTGTGTTTTCTTATCACAATCATTCTGTTTTTATTTATAGTGATATTTAATTTCGTAAAACATTAGTACACTAAAAGTGTTATAACGTATCATAGAGAATATTTTATCTTCTATGTCACAGGAAAAAAAATTTAATTTTCATTTTTCATTTAAAAAAACGATGCAGTTATCTGTACGACTGTTTTTGGTGACGACACACTGGTCCAAAATAGATCAGATGCAGAGAAAGATTAATGCCATATTTGGTATTTTTGTAATACTACTGTGGATGTTAGGAAAGCGGTCCTTCGATTGAGCATAACGAATAATTCAGTGGCGAATGCTTACGTTCATTATCACTGATTGTGTATTTTTGGAAACATTGAGACGAAAGCTATAATATTTTAATGGGTTTTCTTTTCCAAAAAATTGTAAATTGTCTGGTTCAAAACTTTAAAAGCTTTTTTTCACATTTTAAAGTGCTCAATTGATCTGAAATTTCTACATACAATAGTTTTAAATGACGATACAATAATTTAGCTGCAATTAATAAAATTAATTTATTAAAACAATCGCCAAGTCGCCAAATGGTTGCCAAATCCGTCGTTTAATAACTTATCGTTTGCTTTGATTTTAATAACATGTAGCTGATATAATATTCAATTTAATATTTTATCGTTTGCTTTAATTTTAATTACATTTATCTTAAATCAATTGAATTTGATAACATAATTTATCGTTTGCTTTAATTTTAA
>BMAW01089999.1:0-31906 GCA_019974015.1 Nephila pilipes | reverse complement strand
AATCAATTGAATTTGATAACATAATTTATCGTTTGCTTTAATTTTAATTACATTTAGCTGAAATAAATTGATTTTGATAACATAATTTATCGTTTGCTTTAATTTTAAATACATGTACAAATTGATTAACAGAATGCTTGATTGAACTTGATATAAAAATTTTACACGTGTTTATCCTAGATGATAAATTCAATAAACGTCGAATAATAAAATAAATTATTGAAACTAATTATTGAATAAATTCAATTTGACTCAACGTTATCTTTTGCTCTTAAAATTTAAGGTATAAAATTTATGTTACGTAAAATATTAAGTTTGACAAAAAATACATCTTCAAAAAAACTCGTTTTTTAACTGGTGTTACTTAGAATTTTCTGTATAGTTTCAAAGATATCGGAAATGGGCTGCGAGTTTTATTCTTGTTCTAGACACTTATAGTGGATGATGGTACACCACTTAGATCTCGGGGCATTTGAATCAGAGTTCGAATGTACAAATGTGCCTGATGTCAAGTTCATTCAATTATTTAGATAAACCCTTAAGCTGTTCTGAACAGTTTCCGATTATTCCGTCTAGACAATAAATTGTTTTAGGTATGTTGTATAATATAATGGAATTATGTGTCGAAGTTTAAATTACTACGAAAATCTACAATTTCTGTTAAAATATGCGAGGATTACTCATTTGTAATTTTTTCACATTATTATATAGGCTTAATTTGAATATTCATATTACTATTAATTTGTTAATTAATATATATATATATATATATATATATATGTGTGTGTGTGTGTGTGTGTGTGTGTGTGTAATCATAACAAAACAAATTATTTCACAATCTCCCTCTCTCTCTCTAATGTTATTTCACTACTTCCCCTACTTCTAATGAATGTGAAATTGAATAATGATATGTTAAGATATAAAATTTTGGTATGGATTAGATAAATTATATATAATTTTGGATATTTCTTGACATATTTAAAAAAAAGTGTATTTTTCCATTGCATAATTTATAAACTTTATGTTTCGCTTTGTATGTATTGTGAATATATGAAAGGAAAATCTTCTAATTAATAAAAAATTTCTGTAAATGATTTTTGCTATACTAAATATACACACGTTACTTTTCTTTAGTTTAATCATTGAGGTGAAGAATTATAAAATTAAATCTCATTTAAAATCTACAATGTTGCTTATTCTAGCTCAGACGAAACTCCATAGATTTTTATTACTAAAATATTGGCTTGAATGAAATAATTTCTTCTAAGTAAACCCGAAATTATTTTAGGCATGTATGATACTAATAAAAATAATTATCAATTGGCATTTAGATTAGAAAACAGATAATTGTAATGAGTACCAAAAATTCATTTTTTCCAAATCAATAGAATAGAAACTGTATCCAAAATTTTTTTTTAAATTTGTTTCTCCTGACAGACGGGGCCAACATTACTAAACATGTTTGCCTGTAAAGGGAAAAATTTAAATCATATGATATGCTTATTATCCCAGAAAAAATATTCAATGCTCTTATGAAATTAAAAGGAATTGTTAATGAATTACCGCGACAAATAATTTCATCCAAAACATGTTTGTATAAAAAAAAATTGACATACACACAGAAAAGTGTTTCTTAAATACAAGCAATTATATTCGAATGAATTTTTCAAACTACATTTTGCATCAGTGTCTCCTTAAAAGCTCAAAATAAAAAAAAAATTGTTCAGCTTTAATTGTTAATATTCCTCAAATGTTTTTGAAAATATCGAGATTCTCATATTTTCGAATGCATCAGACATTGTTATTCAAATCTAATATATATACATTTTTCAAAAAAATAAGAAAGTCTGGTGAAACAACTTTTGTAACCAAACGTAATGTTAATTTATTCAAGTATTTCAAATTCAGAAATGAAACAAAAAACGCATTATCTTCAAACACAAATACGCATTATAAGCAGTAATTTTAAAGTTCATCTACTGCTCTGTATTACATAATAGTTAACGAGTATCTCCAAGATAATGCGCTTTAATATTATTCAAAGAAAATACTATTATTCTCAATTGGGCATATCAAGAGTTTATTTTAAAAATATAAAATTTCCCTTATCATCTGCTTTATTTTCTCCACTAGGTACTAATTCATAAAGAAAATGGGAACATACATAGCCATAGAATTTTTGAAGAAAAAATTGCATTGCTCTCGATTATACGTAAGGCAATATAGGAATAATTTTTGATATACATTGAAACCTATTTTCGCTTGGGGATATGTATCGCATAAAATAAAATGCACAAAAAATTTTCTAAACTTTAGCTACAAGCAGCTACAAAATATGTTGCTTGCGATACATTAAAAAAAAGTGTAGTTCATACGGACCGCATAAAGTAAATAACTTAAAACCTCACAATATAGCTAGAAATTAATTTTCCAAGCAATGCAAAAATTAATTTAAACACTGCAACACTTTCAATGTTCGTTTTTTTCTTTCTTATCCATTATATATTCTGAGCAAGAAAATTTCAAAATGCATATCTAAAATTCACTTTTAGTGGTCAAAAACGTGAATTTACTTTCAACGGAACAACTGATTCAAAATAACATTTGCTACCTCGCATTCTTTCAGAAACAGTAGTTTCGGTAATATAGAGATCAGTTTTTGCAACGACGGCTTTCTAATTAGCCACTTGTATATGTCGCGGTAACCAGACTTAATAGGTCGAAATTCATTCTGGAGTCTTAAAGCTCTTTCAAAATTGTTATTAATTGCAAGAAAATGGTTCCCCCTCCCCTTTTTCATTGGTATAGATTCCAAGAAATTGATCTTTTTTACTAACCATATAAAAAATCGCTCGCAATGAACTGCACGAAAAAGGATCATGCGAAAGCAGGTTTGGCTATGTACAGTTTAAAATGATTCTATTGGTAAGACAATTCCACAATAGGACTACGATTAGTTATGACATTAATTTATATTCTTTGAACGGAAATATACTCTTAGATCGAACGATAATTTATGCCTAATACTACGTAAATGATTCCATTGAAACAATATTTCTTTGCATATGCAAAACAAACATTTTAAATTGATCAAAATAACATGAAATTAAAGCAGTAGAAGTACCTCAAAATGATTGAAATGTTATGAGTCGGTCAATCCATTACATTTTATATTTATATTGCTACGAACCCGAGATGATTATTCCCTGAAATGGCTCTCTTATAAATAAAAAAACACCCTTACAATTATTTCAATACAACCCAGGAAAGTTTGGCAATGATACCTTAAACTTGGCAACATATTTGACAACTTGGCTAAAAATTAGCAACTGGCGATAAAATGAGGATTCCAGATAATGCTGGAATCTTGGCGAAATCTTTCGTGAATTTTTCCTGTGATGTCACACCTGGCCGGAACAGGTATAAATGCGTCAAGTGCCTGAGAAAAAATAGTATGTATTTGGAGTTTGCCTTTGAAATGTACTTTTGAGATTTGTCCGTAGTACAAACTAGTAAGCTGGTGAGCTGAATGTTGATGATACAATATTGTTACTGTCATTTAAAGAACCGCTTTTGTTCTTATACATATGTCGCTAATCTGTATAAGGACTGTGTTCCAGTTTGTGTTGTTACTTTTCAAGATTTGCTATCTATGTGTCTCCTAGTCCTGAATACTTGTGAATAAAGTCCCATTTGCAATAATCCTCCGAGTTGACCTTATTTAATTCGCATACACTCACGCACGGTTAGAAATTTTGTAACAATATTAAAAACTTGTTAATTCCTTCATTATTAAACTCCGCAGTAATCTTAAGATCTAATTATATAGTCAATAAGCTAAGAACCTCCCCCACAGCATATATGTCAGAACAAGACAACATAGTTTGCCAACACAGTAAACACAAGGTTACTTTCTGTGGAATCCCTCTTGACTCAATTAAACCTAATTTATATTCAAATAATTAAATATGAGCATACCAAAAAAGAGACTCATTTAAATTCAAACACTGATTATTTATAATAAAAAGTTTCTACTGTTTTTACAATAACAAGAAGTCGTTTCTAATATATCAATATTATCCATAATTACGATAACTCAATCCAGTTTACATACATCTATCAGCTTGAAGTTATCCGTTATCTTCCATCTCTTTCATTTCAACTTTACTCATATATCGCTATATCGAATTCAACTCCTTACCTTTCTTATCATCATCTAATTTATATAATTGCTTTTAATTGGGTTTGGCAAAAAGTAGCAATTTTATACATTTCAAATTACGGAGAAGTCTCTTAGATTCTTAAAGAGAAAATCGCGAATAGCCTAACATGACTACGTTTCTTATAACAGTGGCTCTAAAAGTTGCTAGCAGGGTTGTAGGGAGAAATCTTTCATGAGGAAGTAGTTTTGTTACTTGAATTCATATTTAAAATTTAATTTCAAATTTTATTGTTTATTTTCAGGGTGTGAAGAACTTTTATGTGAAGTACAGGATTTCAAATATTTTTTTTTCTAAAAAATCTGTGTTAAAAAGTTTTAGTTTTAAAATTTCAGTTTACAGCCATTTTTTTGGGTGAGAGTATTACAACCCCCCCATGTCTTCGGAATCGTTACGCCACTGCCTGCTAGAATTGTGAAACTGAAATGGAGTAATACGCAGTAGTATTATTACCCATTCACATTTTTTTATTTGTTTTTCTAAGTCGTTCGTTAAGCCCTTCGCATACCAAAACAAACGTTGGAATAACTTTTTTCTCTCTCTCTCTGTTTGTCTGTCTGTCTAATTATATAATCTACGCTTTCATTGGAGAGAATCCATTGGAAGCATATGTATTGTTATGATTGTTGCTTGTTCTCTGGAATACAAAGATAAATCCATCTCTACTGACGGTATCAACTGAACACAAAAAGGACGATAACAACTCTTCGTAGCAGCAATAAAAACAAACCTATCAATCAGAATCAAATTCCTTTTCGCGCAGTTCAACAAAGGTCAGCACACAGTGTCAATACCAATTTGCCTTAGTAATGTCATGTCTTCAAAAATAGTTACTTTTTGATTTGCCATTGGAAATATTATTAAAGATGCATATCTTACTTTTGATTTTATCATCACTAATGATTCATCCAAATTATTAAAAATACGAAGTCACATCATATACATTCAAGATCGAATACTTAAAATTAATATTTGGTGTTTGAAAAAAATAATCTTTTAACTTACTATTGATACGCTGCTATCAAATATTGATAGCTTTGATTGATTAAAAATAGGATGTTTGCAACTTCGGAAACTTTTAAAAGTCGATAATAAGTTTAGACAACTTAAAGATGAGTTGCGTTAGACGATAAATAATTTTACCGTAGCAAAAATATTTCTGCATACTTAGCCATAAGGCACAAGAAAAACTATACCAGTGCAGTATCTTTCCAGACAATCGAAATTCTTACGATCAATGAATGGAATAAAAAATATGGTTGTAGCCCATTGTTCATTTATTATTTCTAAAATCACTAAGAGTTTGATAATATTATCTAATGCATATTTTGTGAAGTATATTCGGTTCTCAATAGTAAGTAAATCAATTAGTATTTTCATTTTTATAGGTACAAAATATAAGGGGGTCGGGCCCATCGAGATACCTTTTTGATCGTTCTCTATTCTTTAAACCTTCTTTCCTGTCAACCATTCATTAATTTCTTTTTTTTTTATTTAAAACGTCTTGATCACAGTTGCATCTTGTTTCACTAAGTATAGCTATATCTGGCTCTTACATCATTAGACTTCAGCTTTCATTCTTCCATTCATACATTCAGATCTCTATTTATATAAGTAATAAAAACGATATACTAAAAATGATATGGGTCGGAGGGAAAGTTCTGTCATATTTAAAATAGGCAGGTGATTTTTCTTGTAAATAAAAACAAAACATCTGGCTAGTGAGTCATTCGGATTTTTTTTTTTTGTTCTTTTAGCTGCTGTATAATATAAAAGGAGTCCTTTTTTACCGTTCATCGTTTACTTGTAATATTTAAAGTGAAAAACATGACTGTAGATAAAGTGCATTTACGACACTGCATTTTGTATAAATTCCAAAAAGGAAGCAACGCATCGGTTGCATCTAAAAATTTATGTGTGGTATTTGGAAAAGATATTGTAAATGTTCGTACTTGTCAAAGATGGTTTAGCAAATTTCGTTCGGGGGATCTGAGCCTCCAAGAAAGTTATCGATCAGGACGACCATCCAAGATCGATAAAGATGTTTTACGATCCATGTTGGAAAATAATCCACATTTAACAAGTCGAGAAATTGCAGAAGAGTTTGGCATTAATCATACAACTGTTGGAGATCACACTAAATCTCTTGGGTTTGTGTTAAAGCAAAGTGTTTGGGTTCCACATGAATTAACGGAAAAGAATTTGTCTGACCGTCTAAGAATGTGCTCATCATATCTGATTAGACATAATGTGGAGGAGCCGTTTTTGGACAAGCTGGTTACTGGAGATAAAAAGTGGATTCTTTACGAGAATATTAAGCGAAAAAAATCTTACTGCAAACCAGGAACATCATCAGCAACAGTTCCAAAACCAAGTATCCATCAACGAAAAGTACTGCTTTGTTTGTGGTGGGACAGGAAAGGTCCAGTGTACTACGAGTTGCTGAAACAGGGGAAAACCATTAACGCGGATCTGAGCTGCAATCAGCTGGATAAATTGAATGCAGCTATCAAAGAAAAAAAGGCCAGCATTAGTGTCCAGAAAAGGAATAGTGTTCCACCACGATAATGCTCGACCGCGTACTACAATGGTGACACAACGAAAACTGAATGCGTTAGGATGGGAAGTCCTTAGTCACCCACCATATTCACCTGACATTGCACCATCTGATTATTACCTGTTCAGATATCTGTATAATTATCTAACGGGAAAAAATTCAAGTCTTTTGAAAGTGTTTCTAAGGCAGTTGCTGACTATTTTAACTCCTAGGACGAGAACTTCTACAATGCAGGAATTCACAGGTTACCTGAAAGATGGCAACATGTTATATCAAATAATGGAGCATATATAATTGATTAATATTAAACACATATTTATATAAATGAATGCAAATATTTTCTTTAAAATACGACAGAACTTTTCCTCCAACCCTACTATTTATTTATCTCACGTTTACTATTTTTCAATACTTTTTATTTGCATATATATAAACTTCTGATTAAGCTCAACTTCCAACTACTCTTAAAATAGTTGAGTACATAACTTATCAATGAATAAATTTTTATCAATTTTGAGGTTCATTTGCTTAAACTTATTATTTTATAAAAAATATATAAAGTTATGCTAGATGTATAAGTATTGCAAATGAATTACTTATGAATGAAATATTCAATGTTTTTCTTGGAGGAAGGAGAAACGATTCTATAGCTATTATGATTCCGTATTAATATATGTTTCTCTTGTCTCAAAAGAAAACTTCGCATAATTAAAATTCCCAACGCAGTCTAGTGGCCTTGATCGAGAGCACACTTCGTTATTTCCGTAGAGTCATAGATTTCAATTGTTGTACAACTAAAGACCCGTCGTATAACGGGGCTCATACACGTCAAGTATTTCGTGGCTCCAAATACTTCAGGTGAATATTGTGGAGTTTTGGCAGGAGTGGCGCCAATTCAGGGATCATTCTCGTCACTTGACCAAGTTTTAAAATTACGAAGTCCGTTGCCATTAGTCCTCGTGTCGCTCTAAGCGTGACGTTAATTAATAATCAATCATGATTAACTATTATTCAAATGATGATTAATGATTATTCAAATGATGATTAATGATTATTCAAAATAGCTGTTTTTTAATTACTCTTATATTTCAGTTGTTACATTTATATACAACATTTCTCATTACAATTACGAACAATTTCGAGTTTTAATGAAGCATTTGAAACTCTACTGATCAGCATGCAACTTAACTAGCGTTAGAATATAGATGGTATGTATAATGCATAAATACACAACAACGATTCCGTTGTAATTGATGTAGTTAGAATCCTCTTCATATTTACTTAGAAAAATAATTTCTCTAATTTTAATATCGTGTTGTAGAAAAATTACTTAAGAAGATCGTGGTTTCCTTTGGAAATTAAGTCTTGGTATGTGCACATAAAAAAACTAAGAGAATGTTTTGTTTGATATTTAATCGTTTTTAAAAATACGAATTAATTCTTTTTATTGATGTATTACTTATTAAACTTAATTTTTTATTACTCTTAAGAATAAATAAATTTCCAAATTAGTTCATCCGCATTCTCATATTTGCTTGTGTATTCACTTACTTTTCTTTCAAAGGACAAATTTACATTCAAATTATAATTTCTCATTTTTATTCCGTAATAAAAGCAACATGTATCTTTTCGAAGTTACATTATTTTATATTTTTTTCTATTTATATTTGGAGAAGAAATTCCCCCTTGCAGCAGAAGTTTTTCTTAAAACCACAGACATTCTGAGAAAGCGGCTGTAAAATTGAAAATTGATATGACAATATTTCATCTCCATTCTGAAACAAAATATCTCAAACAAATCTATTCGAAATTTCGAGTTTCCTTATGAATTGTACGAATATTTTAAAACAGACATGTAGTATATTGCTACAAAAACTTTAGTTAAGAATATATCCTATGAAAAAAATTTAAATAAAAAGCAAAGCTAATGCTATTAATATTTCTAGATGCAAGTAGTTTCTAATACACATGCAGAGTATAATTATGTTTAATTATATTTCATTCAATAAGTAATGCTAGGAAAGAATTCGTTAACTTCACTCTGGGAATAAAACTTTGCTCTGATTTAATGACTTCCTCATTAGTATGTATATAATATGCGAAAATAAAATAATAATACAGCTGTATTAATATGAATGCGTGTATGACGTTTCGTGACATTTATGAAATAAATAAACTGTATGTACTATTTATTACCTTCACTGCTTTTAGAAATAAAATATTACATTGAATTCAGAGAATTCTACATAAAAGAACAATATTATATGGTATAAAAAATGAAAGAAACACAATGCATTTTTTTTCTCAACAAAATGTTAAAATATGCTTTCCTTCAAAATGATGCAGGCAATCATTGAAGTATTTTCAAACTATTCTTAATAAACTTCTCATGTGAATTAATTAAAACCGTTTTAGAATAATAAAAGAAAGAGGAAGACAATTTGTGGAATTCATTAGAACTGATTTCATGCAAAGAACTGCTAGAACTCTGAAATAATCTTAAGATTTCAGATAAAAATATTATCCTGAAACTAAAATTTCATTAATAGTTTTTTTTTTGTTATTACTCTTACAGATTAGATAAAATGTGAAATTTCTTAGAAATAGGAAATGAAATATTTAAAATAGTGAAATTGAAATTCAGTTTCTTTCTTTAGTAAAGGCATACCAAAGAAAATACATTCAGGTTGATCAAAATGACTTGAGCTTTTAGGATTGATTTCGAACTTTTGATTCTTAAATTCTTCAAATGATTTACCTTCCACAGTTTTGTGCTTCGAAAGGTTCCAAAAATACATGTATCAGTATCTATGATTAGAGTTCTGAAAAGAACAGACATTTTCTGTAAACACAATCTTTTACTTAACTTCCTATGTTCATATTATTTTATTCATGTCTTTCTATCGTTAAGAATATCGTTTAATAAGATATGGTGCTCGTAGCATCGAAAATAGCATGTTTTTAGTAAGTCTCATGACTCACTAGACAGTTTTCTCAGTTACTTGTATTCGTGATCATAACACCTTTCGCCCCACAAAAAATGTTTGTCATAACTTTTTCGGCGAATGAGACCATCTTCGTCTTTTTCGGAAAAGATACACCAAAAGCAACCAAAATTTTTTATTTTTTTCTTGATTTCTGGTGCATAATGATTAATCCAGGTCTGGTGCATAATGATTACACCACCAGTGACAACTCGACGCGGCAGATTTTGATTTGGCTTTTTTCCGAATCAAAATCTACCGCGTTGAGTGCTACCAGATCAAAATTAGCTTATGAAACAATTCCAAAATTATTTCATCTTCGTTTAACGGATGAAACCCCCCAAAAGTGACAACCGTTTATCTTAATAATGCCATCTGCCTTCGAATTCAAATATTTTTTGAACCACCCTCGCAGTTTAAAATTTGTACTTGATTTTTAACTCACTTCCTATCGTCTGATCGAGCTGAAATGATGTATACACATATAACTATGAATATACATGTCAAAATATAATCTATGGATGTTCTGAAGAAGAAGTTACGGAGCCCGAAAGTCCTGAGCCGTGTTATTAAACCACGTCCTGCTGAATTGAGCTTTTGATTACAAGTATAGCTCACTTAATTGCGGGGTGGGGGTTAAGTCTTAAATTTACAGCCTAATGAGAATTAAATATATGAAGTAAAACATTTTTAAATCTAGCTTTTATTTAAAGATGTACTAAAAGGTATATAAATATTTTTGGATGTATAAAATGGCATTAAAATTTATATAAGCGATTTATATTTATAATAATTGAGATGTTAATACTTCTTTTGAAGTCATACATAAGTAATTAAGGTACTTAATTTATCGCCAGTTGCCTACGTATATTTGTATTATTTTAGATTTAAATTTAAATTATATTTATGCATTATAAAAGTATTTTTATACATTTCAGACCACCTTTAAATAAAATATTGATTGAAAAAAGTTTTACTTATATTTACTTTATAAAATATATCTCAAAATATTATACCTAGACATTATAGTGCGTATCTAAATAAAATAAAATGTAAGTAGATATATCTACAGTAATAAATTTATCGGTAATTATTTAGATGATTTAGCTAAGGCTCTCTAGTTTTTATAAACTATGTATTTCTTATTATAAAAAAGTATTTTAAGGGTCATTTTTTTCTTTAAATGAAGCTTCATTTGAAAATGTTTCTGACTTTCTCTGATATTTATATTATAAAATCACTTTAACCCTTTCAGAGGCACCGTTTGCACTGTGCACAAACGCATTTTACCACATTTTCATCTTGAATACTGTGCCCATTCGTGTTTGCACTGTGCAAAAAACACCCCTCTCCCAACCGGGGACTGCTAATTGTTTTAAATTGTATTTTTTTCTCTGCAAGATCAATATACCTCCCTTGCCTGTATAACTTTTTTTAAAAAAATATATAACAATAACATCGCGCCCCTCAAAGGGTTAAGCGAAATATTACACTAAGGCAGTTTACTCTGTATCTAAATTAGTTAACCGTCCTTAGTTCCCTTACCACTCGGTAGGCCTATTGCGAAACCATTCGACACAGTTTACGAGATTATCTAATTTACTGAATGTGTATGACATCAGGTGCGGTTGTACATTCGGATTGGGATTAAAAGGCCCTGAGCTGCCTTGTGCTACATCATTTACTCTAAGAGCGTAGAGTTCTACAAACTGACTTTACCTCTCTAGGACAACATATTGAATATATTATACACCCATGCGATTATATTGATGCATGGGGAGCAGATTGAAGAAGATGGCAACTTTTTCTGAGCAAACTTAAAGAGAACCATCAAACTAACACCGTAAGGATTTCTGAAATGAAAAAGGTTGCCATAATTAAATCACAATCGATTCAAAAACGATAAATTTGGCTTGCCCTCTGTATTTTATTTTAACCATCTGTTTCATATGCATCAAGAGAAAAATAAAAAACTTTAAATAAAAATGTGTTAACAATAAGAAGAAAAGTTAAAATAATGAAGAATGATGAAATCTATTTTATAATTTGGAACAAGAACAAATATAAATAAAAAATTCATAGAAATAAAGGAAATTGAATAAATATTTCAAATGAAAATGTATTTTTCTTTGATAAAACGAGATTAATTTTTTCCCTCGTTTTAAAGTGTCGAAAATTGTTATACATAAAAATAATTACGATTTTCTTGTCAATATATTACAATCATTGGAATGCTAATAAAGAAGATAAATAAGGTTTCAAACATTAAAACAAAAAAAAGATGACTTTAATATTTTCAGTTTAAATTATTAAATTCCCTGGACGTTCGGAATATTTGACAGTCTTTAAGATTTACAGATGAACATATTTATTTTCGGTGAACTTTAACACAGATAGCTATAAAGTTTAAATCAAATTTATTTTCAATTAAAAGCAAATACTAGCTATATATATTGATAAATATCTATGAATTGATAGATGTTGTGACCAAATGTTACACTAATCGATATTAGCTCATAATAAAATAATACATGTGTAAAGTATTGTCTTCTTTATTATTAAGGGACTGTAACGCAAAAATACTCAGCTAGAAATATTTAACCAGTTTATTTAAACTTTGAAAAAACAACAACAAAATAAACTAATAATGTAGAATGTGTAGCAAAATAAACTAATAATAAGAAATCAATGTTCATAACCAATTATTATTACATAAAATCCTATTTATTCATATCTTGGTAACTCTTAGTAGTCAACTTCAAATTCTTGATTCCGATTCAAGTGGACGTATTGTGACGCTTCCTAGTCAGATACTATGAATAGTAAGTCGCCTTGCAGTTTCCTAACTAATAGAGTGTTTCTATGAATCTCTCTAATTCCTCTATCTCCTTTTTTCTCGAATTTACTATAATAGTAATGCCAGTTAAGATACAATGTCACAGTTTTCATACAGAACCAGTTATCATATAATAAACATCGTAGTAAAGTTCAGATATTAGTGAAAAAGAAATTCAAGTGAAGAAAAATGATGTGAAAGTACATGTTTATCGGCTGAAGATCCAAATCAAGTTTTGCTGCGCCAAAAAATATGTATATGTGATCCACCCATAAGAAAAAAATTAACAAAAAATAAAATTCATTGGCAAGAATGAAGTTGAAAATAGAAAAGGAATCTAGGTTACATCTAGAGTTCATTCACTTTAAATAGGAAACTCCATGGGAAAGAAAAAGATCTCTAAGGTGTCTGGGGATCATAATTCTCCCTCCCATCCGCCTTATCTAATGAAGGTAAGTCCCAGAGAATGTGAAACTCGCATGAAAACTCGTTATGCTGCAATACACAGCAAATTAATCGTAGCAATGTTTGAGAAATATAACTTAAGGTATTGCTATCTTATGGATTTGTAATACACCTAAAACCACGTATATTTCTTATCTGTAATCGAATAGTTGGTTTTGAATTCATTGCGTTCAGACATTTTGTAAAATGATAATAATGTTATAGCTACTTTTCAGTGTGGAATTTTCAAATAATTTGAATGAACTGGGGAAAATAACCAAACGAATTATGTCAAACTTTGGATAGTGGCTTGAGGCTCTAGAGATTTTGGTTTCATGAGCACAGTATTAACCCTATCTCAGATGGATTTCGTTTTGATAATAACTTCTCTTACACTCTGTTTTATCTCAACTTGACAGTACAGAAAAAAGCTATAATGGGAGAATCTCAGCCATTTTCATAGAAACACGGGTTACACTAGAAGAAGGGTGTGACTATAGCCAATGAAATACGCCAAATTTGATGAGGGAAGAAAAAAATGCGCTCGAAAAATTTGTCTCAATATAAGTACGTACTTGTATGTTTATTTATATTACTTCAATTACAACACCTGTTAATGAAACAAAAGAAAATTCTATAATTTTTATGTATCGTTATCCAATCCATTGGCAAGATTATTTTTAAATTAGATTTATGTATCATTATTAAAAATCCTTTATATGCATCTATAAATCACATTTCAAATTGTAATACAAATGAGGTGGCTTAAAATACCACCTTATCAAAAAAATATACTTATATTATAACAATATTATTTGAATCACAAACGCTTTCAGATCATCAGTACTCAATGGTGCTGAATTTCTATCAATATAAATACTATTTACAGATATAAATCAGTTACGGTTTTCCCATATTTCATCAACAAGTTCATCGCGATTTCCAACATCTCTTTCCATGTTCCGGTCACATGATTAATGTAATTCGTCCAATTTTGAATAGAGACATTCTCTGTTCTTTGGATTATAGTATTCTTTACATCAATAAATTTAAAAGCTTTGTTTTCCCTTGAAACATGTCCTTTCCCTCAGCTTTAAATCCTTAATTATCTTCATAGGATTGAGGTCGCAGTAACAAGGGGACAGTTTTCAAACTTTATAGCCAAATTTTTCTGCAAATGTTTCAACTTTGTAACTGTCAAATAAATGCTTTACTGTGTTGACTTTCTTCAAATGTTCAATTCTTATCACATCTTAGTCCCAAAGCATTTTTATTTTTGATAACCACAATTGAATCACACTTTTTCCCATAAGTTTAAAGGAATTATCTCTTTATTCGCATAATAGTAAGAGGCATTGTTCATCAAAACAATGCTATTCGGTTTCAATTTTGACATGATATTTTTAAACCATTTCTCAAAATGCTTACCATCACTTTCTTCAGGGTAGTCTCCAGATTTATTTTCTATAAAAATGTATACCGCATCACGAACAAATCATTCGTTGCTTCGAATATGAATTATGATGTTTTCTTTATTTGTATTTAGTTTCAATCCCGCCTACTGTTAAATTAGAAGAGGAGGATTCATAAATATTTTTAATTTTTGTTTCTTGCCTATCCGATTCTGAGAATGTCCTTCATTCATCCCGGTCTCATCCGAATAGTATATTGACGCATATTCTTCTATAACTTCCTCATTTTCTTCAAATAATTTCTGTGCTATAAAATAATGTCTTGTCTTTCAAGATGTATAGCCAGCCTCTTCTTTTTTTCAAAAGAAAATCTCATGTCTTTTAATATCCTGTACAAGGTAGTCCGGCAAATGTTTTTCGAAAAAATACCGGTATTATTATTCAAATCTTTCTTAACTTTGGCTTACGTAGGAATATCGTTTCTATGGAAAAAAGTATGAATTTTGAATCGAATGCCAGACAATGTAACGCTATTACACTTTAATAGCCTACGCTTATCTATTGTGGCATTACGGATTGATTTTCCTGTCTTTAATTGTGTATACAGCGTGGCCGAGACATTCCTTCTTCAGTCATGTTTGTAATGTGAGACAAAAGAGAAGAAAATAGTAAGATAGATTAGAATTGTAAGTATAAACGAAAGTAAAGACGCGAAGCGAATGGTTCAGAATTGGCGTAGGAGAGTAGCTAGCTCACCAGAAACGTTTCCCTGAAACCCGATTACGAGCCAACTCGAAATCCATCTCATTACTGGTTCGACTATATTTATTCGTATAGCTAAAAAAATGGTTTTAACGTGTTATTAACTTAAAATACATCCTTAAAATCCCCGTTTCAATAAAGTATGACATTTTTTATTACAAATTTCTATGCTGATTTTTAATTTTAAATTCGAAAATAAGATAGAACTATTTTTCAAGGGGAATGATACATTTCCTACCTTTCCCAATGCTGCCAAATTAAAGTGAAATGAAGTAAAGATTCTTCATTTGAGCTCACCTGAATCAGCTCAGATAGATGAAGTGTATCCTAGGATCGTCAAAACATCATTGTTATGAAGAAGACACATTTACATTGGTACAATTTTGTAATCCAGACAAATCTTTGCCAATTTTGATACTCATCCTATCAAAAGTAATTTCTCTGCTAGAATCTGTGCATGAATTAATTTCGTTGAATTCAGGCAGATCACTTTCAATGATTTTTCTTCATTCCACAGATTAAATCAGTCTATTTGTTACAAAAATAAATTATTAAGAAGCAGGATATTGCCATTTTGATTACGTTTGGCCATTTGATTCACTATCTATTTTGATTGGACTTTATTGCTATGGAATTTTCCCTTACTTGTTCAACCAAGATTATTCATCTATAATGAAGCGATAAAGTGTAACTAAAAATACAAAGAAACAACGAAGGTTTGTGAGATATTGCATTATTTACTCAGATTTTTAAAAATATTTTTACAACAATTTTAATTATTTGCTTGTAGAATTTCTGGTCTATAAAATTATTCTAAAATATTTTCAAAATCCTGGAGAAATGTAATTCTGATAGATGGTCACATCAGTTAAATTAATTCAAATGGATAAATTAGTCTAAGTTTGAGTAGCAAAGGAAAACTTCTCTAGTATTAATATTATGTCATGAAATCAAAACGGATGAGAAACAAGAGCCTTATTTGATTTAATCTGCAGACATGTAAGTCTATTACTGCTTAAAAATTGGTTCTAACACCAAATGGATTATTTATTGAAACTTCTATAAAATAAAGAAAATTTCACTGAAAACCTAAACGCTGTCTGAATTTTTCTAAATTATCTTATGATCAAATTCTAACTGAGAAATTGAAATTAATAGGAAGCGTACCTAAATAGGTGTATAATTTGAATTCGATGAATGTAATGTATTACAAACAGGTACAAGCGAGTCTTCTTAAATTCAGAGAAGCTTTTATGATCTTAGATTATTTGTCACCTTCCTATACGACTCCTGTTATTCTAGAACATTCGAATGAGGATCTACAGTGCCTATTCCTCAAATCCATCTGGCAGGAAACATATGTTTTATTTTCCTACAGCTCTGTATGAAATGTAGATATTTCTCAAATTATAAACATTTACATTTGTTAAAATAGTACACCGGGTTATCAAGAAATAACAAGTGTTTGGAGCCCTGTAGCGTGTTATGTGCCGTACGAAATGATACAAAATTCGTCACCATGCACATTAGATACGCGTTTTTGATTTTTAAGCAAAAAGAATAGTACCAAAGCACGCCGACAGAGGGAGAGAGGATTTGGTCCTGCGATAGAAAAATATAGCAGGAAATTTGCAATACGGGTAATTTGTGACTAGATATCAAGGAGAAAAAGAAAGTTTGTGGGAATTCTAAAAATTCTTTAACTAATCACTTTAACAAATGTTTGGCGCAGCATAGCCTGTTTTGGTTATTGCGCCATTAAACTAAATATTCCTTCTCTCACTCACTAGTCATTCTTCAATAATTCGCTCGCCGATGGCTGTGACACAACGTGATCTTATTTTATTAATCAAGCTGTTTTAACAGCAGGATGAAAATTTCAGTGCTTCCTTCGTGAGTGCCAGCGATTAAAACAGTTACGGTTGATGACCATACCAAACTCACAAAAAAATGCTGAAAGATATGAAACATCAGGACTCTAGGTGTGCAACAAGGCCGAGGATGGAAGGGTATCAAGCTTCAACAAATTTAAGAAGTTGCTACTGCTGTTACAGATCAGATGATAACTAATATGCAGGGCACCAGCAGTGCAGGTTCAATATCACGACAAACAGAAATCCCTTTCTCGAGGGTGCTGAAGATATTGCTCAAGATTCTGAAATTTTATCCCTAAAAGATAATACCCATTCAAGAATTCCTTGATTTGAGTTTGCTTTGAGATATTTAGCTCAATTGGAGGTAGACGATGAATGGTAGTGGCGTTTATTATAGAGAGATGGAGTACACTTTTATTTGCATGTTGAAATCAACACACACAACTGTCGTATTTGGGCTGATGCAAATCCATACTTCGGTCTACGTATATCTTTACATTAGCCGAAAGTCACAGTTTGGTGCATATTCACAGCTTGTTTTATCATCGGCCTTACTTTAATGAAGAATTTGGTCCAATTAGACTACTGACGTGTTCTATCAATTTCGTTAGGTATGCCGATATGCTCGAGAGCTTTGTGATACCTCAACTGCAGCTAAGAAATTGTATCGATTCTATCATTTACACGCAGGATGATGCTGCACCGTACAACGGACGTCGGGTGAAGGATATCCTGCGTCAATATTTCGCACACACAAGAGTACATAGCCATGCATTTCCTATGACTTGGCCACCGAGATCCCTTGTCTAGTTATGGGGATACTTGAAAAGTGTTGTGCATCAAGGACATGTTCCTGATATTCCTACCTGAATAGATCAAATAACGTTCCGTGTCAGACGAATAAATGCGATATGCTGCGAACCACCGCCAAAAACATCATGCACCGTATGCAATTATTGGAACAACAAGGTGAAGGTCACCTTGAGCCACATTTGTAAGTAGCTGTAGTAAAAAATTTTATTGGTATTTGTTGTGTTGTTATTTACTTTTTCCATTGGTAATGATGTGTCTTTTTTTCACACATTACGCGCTTTCAGCGCCAGATTTCTTCCTACCGGGAGTTTTTTTTTTTTTTTTTTTTTTGCTTTGAAAATTGAAATCGCATACTACAATGTGTATGGTGGTGATCAAAGTTTCCTACATTTCTTCCAGTACATAAGACACTACAGGGCTCTGAACACCTTCTGATATTTCTTAATCACCTGGTATTTTATATTATAAGCTTAAACACTCGTCTTGCAGTTAATTATCAATAATTCACCATAAAGCTTAAATATTGTTTTCCTTTTTTTCAAAAGGGATAACATGATTCCTTAATTTTTTCATATGATTTCACAAAATCTTTCAAACAGAACGTTTCGATTCCCAATCAGTGAATGCTAATGATAAGCAAACTATGCTTTTTTTTCTGCAAACACTTCTAACACTTTCACATATTTTAATTAATTAATAGCATTGAAAAATTTAATAAAAAAAGTCTTTTTTTATAATCCATAAAAATGATCAAGAAATCATTAAAAAGCAGCAGTATTTGCATACTCTCTTAAGGAAAAGGAAAGAAACTTCATTTTTATGTGCTTTTTCTTTATCTGTTTGTAATAAGATACTGTTGCAAATTATTCATTCTTTTCTCAATCTATTTTCTAATTTAACGTCTAATTACATCGTGTATTTTAGTAAGGCTGATTTAATTAATTCATAAATTTCGGGGAAAATTAAGTAAAATAATTAGAACTAATTATAGACACAGAATATGTTCCGCTTTCTCATGGTTAGTTTCAACTAATGAGGTAATTATTAAAATAGAATTAGTGGACTCATTTTTTATTTACTTTTTAGTAAATGCACTTAATTGAGATGCTTTTCTAGATATTTCGAAGCCTTTTAATTTATGTTCAATAGCTTACATTTAAGCAAAAGGACTACTTGATTTAACACAAAATGAAATGAAAAACCCTCAATAATATATTCGTTTGAATCATTATAAAATATTTAAGAGAAGCGAGTCCATAGAGATAACAATTATAAATAGAATTTTTCTGAATTAAAATATAAGATTGTAATATAATTTCCGTAATTAAAGATAAGCTTGTAATAGGATTTAAATGTGTGTACGAATATAATACAGTGGTACATTGGATCGGCCACAAATGTGTTGAGTTAATTATCTCTATAGTATTTACAGCAAAGAAGAAAAAATAACTTAACATAATTATGTTTATTTTATTTTTATTTTTAAAACCGAACAAATATTTAGGAAATCACATTTAGTATGATTTGATCTAGTGTTAAAAAACGTTACGACGGTGGTAACTCTACAGTCACATTGTCACTATGTTGGGGCTAGCATTATTTCTGTGCAAACATGAGTTCGAGTCTGATGCCACTGAAGAACCACCGTATAGAGGGGTTGATATAAATTAAATCTATCAAGGTTCCTAGTCTCCCTTTGGCATTGTATTAGTTAAAAAAAACCTTGAAGTATTTTTTTAAATAGAGAACAATCATGCTAGATTCTTAGTCCAGCCACTATATAATGAAATATGTCATCTGACTATAGTTGGAAATATTTATTTACACCCTGTAATACATTGTTCTCTAAATAAAGAAATATTTTTCTCTAAGAACTGTAACTCATTGTTGTGGATCCACAACAATCTTATTGAGTTAAATATTTATTTAATCGGAATGGAATTTACTCCAGGCTTCAAATTTATAACCAAACAGTTTACAAAAGATCTTAAAAAGTCACTTATTTATCATCATCACTGATTATCACAATGGGTGTTTAAGATCTTTATTCAGAGTTCAGTGATATCAGTAGAAGACATCATTTGAAGTGAACTATTACTTTAACATAGGAAATGTTTTGATTTACTCCATTCTGCTCGTTCTAAAGAATTCAACGATGTGTATGAGAGTGTTCCATATATATATGTGTGTGTGTGTGTGTGTGTGTGTGTGTGTGTACATGTAAGGAAAAAAAACTAAATTAGAGTTGACATAAAGCAAATGACTCATTTAGGCTCGTATTGCCACTAATATCTATTTATCGAGAATCGTCTCCTACCTCTTCTCGGCGGTAGCCTATTGGTCAGCCTTGATGCGGAGTATTTGTATCGGGGTACTTAACTCTCAAGGGCTTTAATCCCCAGTAGATTGACTGTTAATTGAGGTTGAGACTGAACTTTGGTTATATCATTTGCCCAGGAGTTAAGATTAAAATATAAAAGTAGTTATATTACGGTGCAATAGCTATAAAAAATATTTTTAAGTTGAGAAAAATTCTTATCATGAATAATTAAAAATATATATACATAGTCGCCACTAGTTATAAAACTAGTGGTGTAGGTATAGTTCTGAATATTAAGGAAAAAATTAAACTATTTAGGCTTGAAGTTTGAATATTGCGGCAGTAGTCTATTTTTTACCCTGCTTGATTTCTCAGTCTGGTTGCAATGAGAGCGCGTGTTGTGACTGGTGGAGGATGAGGTTAGCTATTTCACTATATATGGGTGGGTGGGTACGAATGACTGGAGTTTGGATGGGAATGACATTTTTTACAAAAAATAGTCTATTAAAATTTCTCTAGGTCTATGAAGTTGAGGGTTATTTCTGATTGGGTCTTTTTTTCTATTTTTTGGATGGTTTTGTTCGTTGAAGTATCAATTTTTTGGCATTAAAGACCCTTGGGTTGATGCACGTTAAATTTGTCGGTGCTCTAAGTCTTCCCTTGGCGTGGTGTGGAAGTTAGGTAAGGTAGATTCCAGCTCAGTTGTTGTCATCGTCACTTGGCCGAGGTTCAAAATTACGAGGTCCGTGTCGCAAGCACCATTTGACTTATTCTTTCTCACATTTGTAACTTCTCTCATTTAGAGTGCAAATGTGCTATGGCATATTGAAACTCCAAAATATGTTTATCATCAGATATATAAAGCAGAAATGAAAGAAATTGTATTAATGTCTTCTCTTAACAGCTCATCCTGGAATCGTCTGAGCAAATAGTAAATCCAAATCTCATAAAAAGGGAGCTATATTAAAACAGCGAGTTAATTAGGCACAGTAGACTAACAATCTAAGAATATTCAGGGTCCGACTATTTTACTTGAATGTAATATTTTTATATGAGTTTATTGCGTTGATTCGTCACTCTCGATAATTGTATATGCATATCAAGAAAAATCTTAATCGTTCGACCTTCATTTGCGAATTACTGTATTGTACTATCAAGAGTTTGTTTTTTGTATGAATGCCGCACAACATCAAAACAAAAGACCGTCGTATTTATATACCAAAATTATATTCGTGAAATATAAGATGGGAATAAAAATAATTAATTTAATAAGTATGATATACATAAGCAATGAGAGTTCTCTCTAACTAATGAACTTGAATTTTTTCTCATATTTATACTTGTTTACATTATCTTACATTAGTTTATATTAGAACGAAACAATACTCTATGATTAGCCTTTTTAAATTAGAATATTTACAAATATAAGCTTTTATTTACCATATCAGAACACACATAAAAAATTAATTTTAGACAAAAACAGCTTCCTTTAATGTAAACAATTTTATAAAATGTTAATTTTCTTAAAAAATGCCTTCAGCTTCTACGATACATGATATTTTAGAAATATTATGCATCGTAGAAGTTTTTTTATATAATTCATGGTTGTTGTTTTTTTCCTCAGAATTCTGTTCATGTTTTTGGTTAAAAAAGTAGCATTTATAGTCTTAAAAAAAAAAAATTTCTATCAGATGATGCGAAAAACTGTAAAAAATAACAAATTGTGGAGTTTTTTTTAAAGATCACTATTTATCTAATTTCGTATTCCTGCATACAATAATCTTACACATTATTTAAAATAGCCAGAAAATATTTCAGAAATTTCTGCTGATTACAAAAAAAATATATTATAACAATAAAGCCATAGCAGTTTCATCATTTAACAGTCACGATAAATAAAATTCCATGAAAAATCAGTTTAAATTTTGAAAGTCGATGAAAAGGACTTTGAACACTGTCACAGAAAATTTAAAGAACGCGCCAAATAATTTAAAGTAATAAAATATTTTTCAACATTCTTTTCACGTTTAAAATTCGGTATTCACATAAATAAGTACACGCGGTAGCCTAATGGTTACGGTATTCATTGATCGGAAGTTTAAGTCCTGATGCCAATAAAGGCCTGCTATGTAGCGAAGTTGATACATGCAAATCCACTCAACGGCATGCTATGGATGTTTGGAGAGGAGGTGCCATCTCAGGTGTCATCCTCGTCACTTGACGAGGCCCGAAATTACCAGTTAGGTCAGCAATAGTCCTCCAGTTGTTTCTCAGTGCGATGTTAACGAACAATCACATCACATCATCACTTAAATGAGTGTATACTCATAGTTTAAATCAATATAATAAATATATAAGAAATGCAATTGTGCTATCATATATTACATATGTAATGTTTGAAATTTTTACTCTGTTCTATGCGTCAATGTTACAATGCTGTTCCCATTCCCCTGAGCATAATCAAGACATTGACATCAGTCTAAATACATAGTGGCTTTTGTTTCACAATCCTAGGTTTTGTAATGTCTCTAAATAAGCTGCGAGTTTGTAATTAGCTGCGAAATTTAAGCACATTCGCAACCAGAATCGCATAACTGTACGATCATCCCAAACTATGTCTATTTGAGAATGGGATTTGTTTTACATTACGTTTAATAGCATTATCCTGTGGACATTGGAACTAGTGTTGTAGAATGGTGTACAATATATCCAGTCGTAGAATAGTATCCAGTGTTGTATAATGGAGAATGGGATAGATGGCCAATACTAAAATAGAATAGATTGGATATTTATTAGAATATGGAATTTATTATTATATATATATGACATTTCTACTTTATATTTTAAAGGTTTATCGTGGTTATTTAATCATAAGTTTCATCATTTAATTATTAGTTTCTATAAACCGATAATTTAGAAAGTACATTCAATATATTCAGATAAATATAAAGGATTTGTCCACTATTAAAATAAATTCCTGACTTAATTGAAAATATTCATTTACACAAATACATGTTCAAGATATTTTTCCTTCCTAATTCACAAAGGTTTCAATTACTTTTGGAGGAAATTTAGGATATCCATTGTAGAAGTATTTTATTAAAACTCAAAAATTCGAGCTCTAATAGAAAAATTATGCCTCCTTGTACATAACGATTTTATTAATTCAAGTACATTGGCCCGATTTTCAAAATACTTGATGTATCTGACTGCTACATACTTTTTATATGTTAAGCATTTATTTTCTTTGTTCCATTTGGTTGTGCATAGTTTAAATGAAATGTTGTGGAGATGGTGACCTATTCGTGGCCAGAGGTTTCAGTCGAGCAGTAGACTCAAGCCTTGATACTAATAAAGACCTGTAGCCGGGGCTGATGCATGTTAAAAAACTTTAGTGGCTAAAAGTCCTCCCTTTGGCGTGGTGTGGAAGTTAGGAGAGGGAGAGCAATATCAGATGTTGTCCTTGTTACTTCACTGAGGCTCAAAATTACGAGGTTCGTCTCCATTTACCCTCGCGTTGCTTCAAGACCTTAATAAAAACCAACTAACCACCCTAGTTTAAGAGAGGTTTTCTGAAGGTCTAGAAAAATTATATATAATTCCTGCAATTGTTGAACGGAAAGACTTTCTTCCCCTTATCAAACTAAGATTCCTAAAATACCCACGAGTAAGTCTACAAAACATTAACAAATGGTGGTTTGATTGCCACTCTATCTTCCTTAATAGTAAAGGTATCACCAAGAATTTGCCGCTTATACTATGAGTTAGTTGAAGGAATCTTTCCTAATTGCTGGTTTGAGGTTTTTATTTATGTATATATTTCATAGAAAGTGAGGAAATATTTAGGCCAGAAAGGGTAGAGGTTCCTTTCTTGCTCAAATATTCAGCTATTTCATTACCAAAGGGCTTAATGTGTGGCGAGTGGCCGCGACAACCTAATGGTCATCGCTTCGGATTCGTGGCCAGCGGTTTTCATTCAGTCGCGGGTTCGAGTCTTGGCTACCAAAGACCCGCCGTGTAGCAAGGGCTGACGCACGTTAAATCTATCGGGGCATCAAGTCCTCCCTTTGCCGTGGTATGAATGTTAGGAGAGGGAGGTGCCGTCCTAGTCACTTGATTGATTTTCAAAGTTACGAGGTCCGCCGCCAATATCCCTCTTGTTGCTTCTAGTGCGGCGTTAATAAAAACTAAACTAAAAAGTAATGTGTGACGGGGAGTATTGTAAGTGCGTTTCACGTTGCTGCGAATTGTATTACAAGGGTTCACGAATGGAAACAGTGGTTTATCGCTGGTTTTCTTACAATTCCTGAAGTACTGGAAGGCAAGCGGCTGTCAGACGAGATCCAAATAGCTATAAGTGCTTTTTCCATGACAATAAGCTCTGATCTGAGTATTGAACTAAATTCTAGATTTCTAATCTTAAGTTTATTAAAGAAATAGTGATTTTAATGCTGACATTACTGCCACAGTGTTTGCTTTCATATATTCTACCGATGGAATAAATTTGACTGAAGAGTTAGGAATTTAGATGAAGATTTTTTTAATACAAGAAAATCATGATTTTTTTTGTTTCTTTCTTGGAAAATCTTTCGATAGGATTTGTGATTGGCTTCAGGGAATGCTTCTAAATATTATGATCTGACAAGCCCATCAAATGAAAGTGGGAAAACTGGCTTTCTGTTATCAATATCTGATTGTTTGACCAACTTTTAAAATATGTAGATGTTCGATTAAAATCACTACATTTATAAAGATCATTAAATTGCTTAGGAATTCCTATATTTCTTCTCAAGTTTAAAAGCTGAAGATATTACACGTATTAAACTAGCATTGGATTTTTAAGTAAAAGGATTTTTACTTAAAAATCCAATGCTAGTTTAATTGGATTTTTAAGTTGGATATAAGTAAAATAAGCATTATTAACATACATGAAACTTGCAGGCCTTAGAAATAGGATAATGTAAGCCTTATGCAACATTTAAAATATTGCTGTGTTATTTATAGGCTTTCTCATGGTTCCATAATTTTATTATTAAATCTTTTTCATGAAAATCATTATATGAAAAATTTGATTATTTCAATATATTTTACTTTTGTATTAACTAGTTAAGCATATATCGAATTTCATTACCTTGTAATTTGAAATTTGACTTTCATTTATTCATGACTGAGATTTTCATTTCTTCTTTGTTGTATATAGTATGACAATAAACATAAATGTACTATAAAATGAAACGGAATATTTGTGCTTTTAATTTTAGATTATCCTTAGAACGATGGATGTTACTCTTCTAAATATGTAAAATTTAATTAAATAAAATTAGTTTGTTGAAAATTAATATAAACTATTTTGAATTTTTTTTATTATTGTTCTTTTCCTATAATAAACAAGAATATTTTATAGTATAATCACAGTTTCCAACATAATTTATTATTGGCAAGTTACATAACAGTTGATTTTATAGATAAGTATGTACTTGTATACTTTTATATATAGATACTATTTCTTAATTTTTATGTAATGTTATGAGTATAGATAAGTACAATACATTGATGAAAATATTTAATGAAAAAATTAGATTTAATTGCTTATGACTAAGGATGCCTTAAAAATGTTTTGTACGGGGAAACATTTGTAAAAAAAAGGCAGTATAGAAATTATTTATATTACTGATTTTATTTACAAGCCAATTTAAGCATAAATTACAAAAAATATATTAAATTTCCTATATTTTATTCTTGTGATTAAAAGCTGTTTGTCACCGGAACGAACACTTTCATTCCAAATGATTATTTTCGCCAGTCCTTAAATTACGATTTAATTATTTAAGAGGAAATCTATTTTTTCACGAATGAACTCTAACTTAAAAAACCGGAAAAGAAGTAGTTTCCAAACCAATGGAGTGTAATATCACATAGATGTTCCTTAAACCACGGAAATAATTCAAGCAATAGTCACGAAATAAGAGAGAATTTCGTACTTCAAATAATAATTAATCAACCAAAAATAAACTTTATTTTTTTACTTTTAGTAATTTTTCTATTAGGAATCACAAACTTACTTTTTTTTATCACATCCTTTCCTTTTTTTAGGCAAAGACAAATTTTTTTCGACTTATACCATATTCATATTCAGCAAATGGTAATGAACCAAAAACCACTTAATTCTTCAAAATCTTTAAAAGTTAACAGACTTTTTTTTTATTATCATTAGATACGAATGGCTTAGTAAGGACGCGTCTTTTTACTCCTTATAGTAAAATATTTGCGTAAATCACAAAAAATACTTTTAAATATTTTTTTTAAGCCAAGAAATTAAATTTCCAATTTTGAGCCCTTTTCCCTATCTTAATTGACTTTAAATATAATAGGAAATTGCGTATTCATATATTTTTCTAATGATCATACCTATCATCTAATTGTACATTATATATTATGAGGAGTATTTAAATCGAATCATAATTAATGATAAGTTAAACATAATACCAAAATTTAATTTCAGATACAACGAAGGATAAAAAGGATGATTGCATTTAGATGTCTTATCTTCAAAAAAAATTTCAGTTTTGCAGTATTCCAATGGATTCTAATTTCATAAATGGTAATAATATGTTATTACCTCTATGCATATGTGAAAGAAATACATCTATTTTATTAGTTATTCATTAACAAGTCTAAATAAAATTATTCAAGTGCATTTTCTAATGAAACATATTCAACCCATTGATATTTGTATAACTACATTTTAATTGTCAAGTGTAAAAACAATTATGTTTGAAGGGTAATAATTTTAGGTGATTATTTATGTATTTTTTCTGTTTTCAAAACATTCAAGGGATTCTGATGTTTCCTTATAACATTTGCAAGACTAAAACTGGCTGCGGAAGACTATTGGTCCCTGCTGCAAATTCAAGGGAGGCGTTGTTTCCATGTGGGTCATGAAGTCACAAAATACCCGCTGACGTGTAGTAGGTTTATGTACTAGTCTGCTGTGTGTCTAGATACCTCTGGTTGAAGTGGGGTGGAAATTACGAGAGAGAGATACCAGTTCAGGTGTCATTCTCATCACATGATCGAGGCTCAAAATTAAGAAGTTCGTCGCCAATAGTTTTCGTTCAGATTTAAGTACGATGTTAATTAGCGATTATTTAACTGCACCAATAAACAATTAGAAATTCTAAGGAGCATAAGAGATATGATGTTCAATTCAAACGCTTGCAGGAAAGTTAAATATATAAAATGTATTTTAATAGAAATGCAAAGTTAGAAACACACACAGGTTGCAGGGATAAATACAATTTATAGTTGTAATTCATATTAACACATAGAATACTGAAATTTTACATGAATATAAATTCAAAAGAGAACGTCTTCATATCATGTTCCAATGAATAATCATGAAAATTGTTCTTTGTTATTATGAATATTTTGAGTGTTCTTTTTCAAATTCAGGTAGTTTTTGGGTAATTGCTGCCTTTCTTTTATTCAGCCTGCTGCTTTTATTTTATTTATTTTTTTTATTAATTGCTGCCTTTATTTCTATTTAGTTTTCCTGTTAATATGTAAATGTATTCTTATGTTAATTAGCTTTTAGATGTAGATCTATTATAGTTTAAACTAAATTAAGAATGTAATACCGCAGTCATTTTCTTTACAAATTAAAATACATTGGATTTTTATTTTAGTGGCATACTGATTAATTCATTTACCGATTATTTTGCTTAAAAATTATTACTGGTATTTCTAATTCTTATAAATTACTAAATATATATATATTTAGTTTATTTTTATCTTTAATATTCCCTCTATTTCCTTTTATCTAAATTAAGTGGAGTGGTAACTTAAAGGGCTTGGAGCCATTACACATATCCCTGGGGACAAGTTTAATGGCTTCAAGCCCTTTTTGGGTGAGCTGGGTCTTTTTGAGAGCGAAGGAGAAAGTACGATGCATTACAAAATATGGTATTGTATTATGATACGAGGAAATTATAACATTTCATTGTAAATATTAAGCATGCATTTCGTTCCAGTTTCTCAGAATTATTAATAACTACTACTAGGATTAAAAAGTTGCCAGAATTGGTTAATGGCATTTTCTAAAAATTATTCACAGAAATTTATCTTATTTTCCTTTAAAATACTGTTCTCTTGTTTTCTTATACTTTTTCCATCTTCCTTGTGACTGTTCAAAACGTTTCTAGAAGCCATTTTTGGGAAGTTCCTTCAGTAGCTTCGATGCATATTTCAGTGCAAATCAACAAAACAGTTTCCCATTAACTTTTTTGTAACAGTAAAACAGTTTACGCTAGTTCTATGTCTAAGGAATAGGGCACCCGTGTGGTGACTAGGTGTGAAAGAATAGCCCTACTCTAGCTTATGAATGCCGTAAGAGGCGATTGAAAGGGGTACCCAGTTTCTAGAGAAATAGCCAGGCACCCTGTCCCTGGGGATCATATGTGAGGACATCAGGGGTTTTTCTTCTTTTGGTAAAATCGAGGTGCATAACCCCGAGGGACCCTAATGATCTTTTTCTTTCCCTTGAAGTTTATTGCCATTGGTAAACACGGGTGACGCACTCCCAGGATACCCTGTGATCCTTCTTTATTATTGACCTTCCTTCATGTTAACTAATTTTTCTTTTGTCAGTTGTTTCCTGTTTAGATCACATCTTTACACTTTTACAGCTTTACTCTAAAGTGACCGCGTTTGCCTAGTGGGCATGGTTTCGGATTCGTGGCCGGCGGTTTTCGTTCAGTCGAGGGTTCGACCATTCGCTGCTAAAGACCACCGTGTAGTCGGGGCTAATGCACTTTAAATCTATAGGGACCCAAAGTCTTCCGGTTGGCGTGGTGTAGAAGTTAGGAGAGGGGGTGCCAGCTCAGGAAACGATTAATTTCGCAATGTATTTTAGATTTCACTGAGAGATATCTTTCTTACTTGATCTGTGTATTATAGAAAAATATCTCATTAAATTTATAGTTTAAAAATTTCAATGCCATAAGATATCAATTTTGTTACTCCCACAGTGCATAACGACCACCTAGTTGGATAAGCGACAAATATCGCTGTTATCTTTTTATATTGCAAGATTAGGAGTATCGTATATAGTGTGATTAGAATAAGGATGATGTCTCTCAAATTGTGTACTAAATCAATCATCTTCATCGGAGTTTAAGTCATTTCCCAACAATAGAAGGTTCGTTAACACATGTGCTTACGAATTACCTTCCATGTAATAAAATAAAACATGTCAGAAGCGTTATTTGACTTCATATGATTGTGAATATTCACGTTATTTATTAAATCTACATTTGAAATTATAACAAAAATTACATTTAGACATACATCACTTGATTAATTAGTGAAGATATATTTAAGAGAAATCAATATCACGTCTATTTTAATAATGAAAGAAAATCATAGAAATTCCCAACTAAATATATTATTTTAAATAAATATACATAATTTACTTTTTAGAATTAGAATTTATTGTAGCTTACTAAACATT
Organism: Nephila pilipes; assembly: GCA_019974015.1. Lineage (NCBI taxonomy): Eukaryota > Metazoa > Arthropoda > Arachnida > Araneae > Nephilidae > Nephila > Nephila pilipes. The sequence goes on along the minus strand of BMAW01089999.1, from coordinate 2,176 downwards.
ATAGCTTACATAAATTATTGTTAAAAGCATCTAATATTTAAGCAATATAACAAATATATTCTGAATAAAGAGCAAATTGCAGCATTCAGGCTTATAAATCCTTTTTAATTTTCAGATAAGTGAACAACTTATTTTTATCTGAATTCTTATCTTACCACAACTAGAAAAATAAACTATAACCTTCAAAATTAACGGAACCTATCTCACATAAACTTCTTTAAGATGCATGGTTCTGCAGTTAATGTTATTGCAGCAAAATAAGTAACTTACAAAACATCGACTTTTTCCTATGGCAAATCGTTATTTAACAACATATACTGCATATGTCACATGAATAAAACGCACTATTCCGCTGAAACAAGAAATTCCTGAATATCACAGTGAATGGAATAGTTTTTTTTTTCAGAAGGAGCAGTAAAGAACTGGTAAACAGAAAAATATGAAGTCGACAAAGAAAGGAATTGCTTTCTTTCTCAGCATTTTTGATTATATATTGTGCCTAAACCTGCAAGGATCCTCACATTATGGAAAAATAGTGACATGGGTTGTCACTCGTAGGTAGTATATGACTGGAGTTGTTTTGCTTTGGATGATTTTATCGCTAGCATAAAAAAAGTAATAACAGCTTATAAATTATTATATTACATTTTTATTCTTTCCTGTACTGAAGAATGGTTGGGGATGAAATTTTGTACAGTAAGAATTGTTCCACGTGTTCTTAAGATGGCCGATTCTCTTGTCTTCGGATTATTCAAATATTTTTATAAGACACAAATTTGTTCATAATGATTGGGAAAGAGTTAAATATTCATTTTAATTTTAAATATATTTTCATTTTTGTAATGCTACGCTTCCTGTATTTTGCTTTTCATTTTTGAGTGTGTTTTCCAATTCAAAACGTAGTAGCAAAGTAAATTATAACAAAGCTTTATCTTTGAAACGGATTATTTGAAAATATTTTAAAGATATCTTGAAAAAAGAATAATTTTTAATTTCTTCTAATCTTCATACTATGATAATTAATACATTATTTCTAAGAAAGTTTATATAACTTAAATTATCCTTTTGCATTTAAAACCATTTCACAATTAAAAAAATTTCTTAGTGGTATACAATAATAATAGTAGAGACAATTATTTTTCTTTCTTCTCGTTCCTAAATGTTTGTGAAGATTAAGTAGGATATATTCTCGTATACATTTACATCACTACTAAAGAAATTTATCAGACTAGAACATTTCTGTAACAGTTATGTTCAGAACATAAATAACAAATTGAATTTTTCAAAATAATCTTTTGATTTTGTTATTAATATAAATATGTTGGTCTGTGTCTATTCTGTATTTACGCATTTAAAAAAACACTATTAATTCTTGATATAGATCTAATTTCACTTGCATTAGACTTTTTGATTGATTGATTATTAACGACAGCCTTAGAATAAACAACAGAGTTATTGGCGATGGATTACAAAATTTTGAAACATGGTCAAGTGATGAGGATGAGATCTGAATTGGCGCCTCTCTCTTTTAACTTTCACATCAAGTATCACAATTGTTGATTTATAAACGGAATTAAAATTCTTAAAATGAAAATCATAGATGTAACTCTTTTTTTTCCTGTTCAGTGTAATTAAAATCATAAACACGTTACCAAGCGAAAGTACATTTATAATTGCAAAGAAAGAACTCATCCCACATATAATATTCCAGAAAAGTAATTATTATTTTCTAAATTCTTCTTCTTCTCTCTGTTAAGTAATATTTAGTATATGCAATTAGATATCTCATTCAGAAAGAAAGTTAACAAGAAATGAATATATTAAAATAAAGTAATGTTCCAGTCAGTTCATTTAGTAAATATGAAATGATTAAGTACCATGTTGAACTTCAAATTATATATATATATATATATATATATATATATATATATATATATATATATATATATATGTGTGTGTGTGTGTGTGTATATGTATATTTCACAGAACGACAATGAAGTCCTGGCTCCACATTTTGGATCAAAAGGTTCAGTGCTGAGAGTAATTAAAAAGTTGATTAGAATAATGAACAAATATAAAAATATATTAAAATAGTTAAGATTTATTCAAGTAGTATATTAAAAGAAATTTTTATTTTGTGCCTTGAGTTGGTAGTGTAATGTGACATCTAATTATT
>BMAW01089997.1:127-22883 GCA_019974015.1 Nephila pilipes | reverse complement strand
ACACATGAACATCTTTTGTTTGGGGAAGGTGCTCCCAAGTATCTTTCTATCAGGTCCAATACACAGTTCATCACATTTTGATTGACTGGCTTTTTTTTCTTCATCATTGTCTCATTTTCGTGACATCCATCAGTTTTAAACTTGTCTGACTTGGTGGAGGATAACCCCATTGTAACTTATTTACTTTTTAAAGAAAAATTGACCTTTTACGCCATATTTGAAATTTTAACTTGACTTTCCTTATCACCTTGGATTTTCCTTTTGAGTGGATGAGGATGTAGGCGCATTATAGGATGTAAATTCAGATAAGGATGTAAGCACATTATCGGATTAGGACTCGATTAGGATATAAAACTCCTGATAGTGTAGGACTTATGAGTAAATTGCGAACTGATAAAAAAAAAAAGTGTGCCAATTATTGGATAATTCTTTGCTAAATTAAAAGATATAAATTCAAGACTTTAAGGTGAGCCAGATTTATTCTTATAAGCAAATTTAAAGATGAAGATTGGGGGTATCAATGTGATAAGCGATGTACTAGAGAATCTGACGAAAGAAAAAATTGAAACTTTACATAAGTTTTTTTTTGATACAGATGGCGATGCCAAAAATACGGAAAGAATAAGAAACTAAACTGGTTTCGAATTCACAGTAAATTTCTCTAATTTGGTGTCTAAATTAAAAACTGTTAATGATACTTTTTCATTACATGAATCGATTAACATTTGTGGTATTCTGAATATTGCATTCCAAGGAACAAAAACCAAAACAATCCAGAAATTATTAGTTTTATTAAATGATGTTAATTGACTCCATCAATATATTCAAAAGTCTAATCAATTTGATCGGAAAGTGAAATTGTATTGGAAACGAAACAAATCCCATCAGTGCAGAGCCAGAACATTAATGTGTCAGCAGTTCATTCTAAAGAGCGATGTTATGATTATGACGCCACTCGAAGTCAGAGTATCCCGATAAGCTTTTCAGACGTTGAAAGTGTTATACCTTCTTTTAATGGAGAATTGCATAAAAGCATTTCAGTTTGGTTGGAGCAATTTGAGTGCGCGGCAAATATGTTTAATTTATCTGACCTACAAAAGTTTATTTTCGCTAAGCGATAGCTTGGTGGTAATGCTTTATTATTTGGGAGAAGCGAATTGAATATTACGTCGTACCAGGAATTAAAACGTGTGTTGATAGATGATTTCGAGGTCACAACTAATTCACCCCGATTGCATGAAAAACGTAAGTAAGTATAAGTAATATATAAGTAATAATAAGTATTTAGTAAACGTATAATGAAAGAAACTGAATCTATACAGGAAAATTATTTTATAATGAAAGAGTTGGGTAATCGATTGAGAATTGAAGATACTACATTAATGCAATATGTTATAAGATGAATTAACAATAGAAATGAAAAAAATTAGTTTTGTACGGTTGCAAAGATTTACGTGAATTTCGCAAAAAAAACTAAAGCTGTACGAAATTATGAAAAATGATTTTATGAGAGAAACATTTAAATATAATTTTAGTAAAGTAAAACAAAAATCTGATAATTTTGTGAATCATAAGCGATTTAGTAATTATAATGAGAGTACTAAATTTTGTTTTAATTGTGGTGGTTAATGACATTTATCTAAATTTTGTTCATATAAGAATAAAGGATTAAAATGTTTCAAATGTCAAAACTTTGGGCATAAGGCATCTGAATGTTCCGAATTAAATTTGGAAATCAAACCCGATAATATTGTAGACTCTCTCAATATTGCGAAAAATGTATGTGTTTAAAAATATTTCGTTTCGGTAAATTAAATATTAATTCATTGATAGATACTGGAAATGAAACTACGTAAATTTCTAAAAACATATTTGAAAAGTTAAATATTTGTGAACTGAATCGATGTACAATGGTACCTCGACATACGAGTTTAATTCGTTCCGCATCCTTGCTCGTATCTTGAATTACTCGTATCTCGAAGAAAATTTCCCCATACAAAACATTTGAACTACCATTAATCCGTTCCAACCCCCAAAATGTCACACCAGTTATTTTTGTTACGTGGTTTTGAATAATAAAAACATATTTATAAATGACAAATATTTATTGCACAAAAACAAAAAAGGGAATGTAAAGAAACAAATTAGATATCCTCTCTGGTCTTTGCCTTTTTCGCTACATTTTTCTCGCTTTCACCTGTAGGCCGTTTAGAAAAAAACATGTCCAAGGAGGTTTGTTTTTTCCTCCCTCTCAGAATGTTCCGGAAATGAGTTAGGCAAGTGTCAGATGAGATGCAAAAAGATCAGATGCACTACCTGTTGCAACTTTTTGTGGGTGTTTCTTTTCCACGAACTGTGAAGCTCTCTCCCACATTCCTAAGATCTGCTTTATCTCACTTGTAGAAATAACCTCCTCCTCTGACTCCTCGAAACCAATTTCTTGCATAACCTCTGTATGCTGCTGTGACTGTAACTCTTGTATCTCCTCAGTCGTCAACTCGAACACCTTGCTCATGTTTTTCTATAATTTCACGTTTTAATTCAATACTCATCATCTTTTTCTTAGCACTTGACTTTTCACAAACTTTCTTCCGATCCATGGTTATAAAAATAAATGAACTACAACTGTAAATGTAAATGTAAACGCAACACAAAACGCGAACACAACTACACAACTTATCACAGCGGAAGCACGCTGCTAACTGATTCACTGACCGTGATGGGTGCGACCGCGTGCTACTACCGGCCGACCTGCTAAACCGAACACGTATCTCGAATTTCGCTCGTAACTGAAAGCAAAAAAAAAATCACTCGCTCGCCGGCTCGTATCTCGAAAAACTCGTATGTTGGGGCACTCGTATGTCGAGGTACCACGGTAATTGAATTTTATCGGGATTAGGAGATTATAAAATAAACCCCTTAGGTATATTTACGAGAGAGATACGAATAGATAGCTTTAAGTATTCTACTGACATATGTGTAGTAGAAAACGGTACTATACCGCATAATGCTGTTATAGGACTTGATGTACTTTTGCAAGGTGAAGTTATAATAAATGAAAATGAATTTTCAATAAGAAATAAGTTTTCGTGTGAAGAAAACAATATTTTATCAGTTTTACCAATAAACATTGATTTTGATGAAATTGAAGAAAATATAGGCTATAATATTTCAAAATCCATTGAAGATGAAGTTCGTCATTCTATATTAAATTAACAACCGAAGAAAATTAAATCAATTCACATAGAATTAAATGTTTTAGCTAAAAGTAAGCAGCCAATATATCAACGACCCCGACGTTTACTTTTTCGGAAAATAAGTTTGTTGACGGTAAAGAAGTAGTAGTTGTACCTGAAAGTATGCAAACTGAAATAATAATTAAAAATATTCTTGAAAAGGGACATATGAGAGATAAGTATACTGAGAAACACTTACAAGATCATTATTTTATTCCTAAATTGAAAGAAAAGATTGAAAGACCAATAGATAATTGTGTGCATTGTATTCAAGTAAAACGTAAAAAAAAAAAAAAAAAAAGGAAGGATTCTTAAACCAATTCAAAAAAATGATTTATCTTCACAGACGTATCACAACAATCACCTAGGACCCTAAGAAAGCACAGCAAAAAATGTAAATCATCATCAGATTACAATTTGTGCAGAATTTATAAGATGGTGTGTAACATAAAATTTCAAATTGTACTTCATTTATTTAAATGTGAATCCATAAATTATGACTTTTTCCCACGCAAAAATTACTGAATTTATCTATGTTTTTTGAAGACGTAGGGGAAAAAAGAGAAGAGAAAAGTGGAGCAAATGACAAAACAAGACGATGATACTTCATGGACGACAGTGATTTCCGGAGAAGATGATACTTCATAGACGATAGTGTTTTCCGACGACAATGACGCTCCAAGATGGATAAATGCTGTTCGAATTATCAACTTTTTAATGCTTTTGAATTTTCTCATTTTCAGCTTTGTTTTTTAGGTTGAGAATAGTAAGCGGGGTTCCTCGCGGGGTGGAAGTGACGTCATACTCCCCCCGCCCCCTTCTTGCCGTGTTGGTCTGGATATAGTGATAAGGTTATCATGTGTACCTACTGTATGGATAAGGGACCCCACCCCGTTAGGTTTGGGATTATTATTTACGGAGCGATAAGCTCTTTGTGTAGATATACAAGTTCTATTCTAGTTAAATGAATATAATTGAAATAAACAATTAAAAAATATTTTTAGTGATGATAAATTAAAAGTTTTTTCTTACGAATTAGAAGGAATGTGTTTTGAATAAATGATTCTCTTTTCCGCGAAAATTTATTGGATCGTATATTTGCTTAGTACTTTTTTTTTTTCGTTTGAATTAACTGAATGAATATATTTTGAATTTTTTTTTATCTTATTCAGATTTTCGCGCATTTTTGTTTTGCGTGTATATAAGTACTTGAACGTTGATTTTCATTTCGTTGCATGATTGTACTAGGTAACGCGCCTATATAGGAATGTCTGTCGAATATATGTATACAAATCCTCAAAAACCTGCAAGTTTTGGGGGTGTAAATGCATTGTGTAGAGCTTTGGGAAATCGTGTTAAGAAGAAAGATATCAAACAATGGTTAGAAACCAAAGATTCTTATAATTTACACAAAACCGCAAGACGAAAGTTTAAGAGGAATCAGGTAATAGTAGGGGGAAAGATGAACAGTTTCAAGCAGATCTATTAGACATGCAATCTTTAAGTCAGTATAATAATGGTTATAAATATATGATATATGTATAGATGTGTTTTCAAAATATGCGTGGGCAATACCCTTAAGAGATACAACGAGTCATAGCATACTAAAAGGTTTCGAAAATTATTTTAGAAAATGGAAACCTATATCACTGCAAACGGACAAAGGAACAGAATTCAAAAATAAAATTGCACAAAATTATTTTAAGAAAATGAATGTCCACTTTTTTACAACTAATAATGAAACAAAAGCCAGCAGTGTCGAAAGTTTTCATAGAACTTTGATGTCTAAAATGGCGAAATATTTCACAGAGTACAATACTCGAAAGTACTTAGATGTAATAAATTAACTTATAAAAATCAGACGTGGCACCGAAGCATTAAGATGGAGCCTTTGAACGTAAACATTGATTATCAAGCCAAAGTATGGCAGAACCTGTACGGCGACAAGAGCGAACCAAAAGTTAAACAATTCATGTTTAAAATAAATGATAATGTGGTTATCAGTAAAGGGAAAGGGAGATTTGAGAAATGTTACGAAAATAATTGGTCTATGGAAATATTTACAATCTACAAAGTTATACCCAGAAATCCTATCGTTTATATAATGAAAGATCTCAAAGGTGAGGTTATCGAAGGCACTTTTTACGAAAAGGAAATACAAAAGGTTACAGATTCTGTTTATAACCCAGTGGAAAAAGTTTTAAAGAAAAGAAAAAGAAAGGGGAAATTAGAATATTTTGTGAAATTCCTAGGATATCCGGAAAAACTTAACAAGTGTGTCAGTGATATGAAAATTCTATAAATAAATTTCACGAACCAGGTATCATTCATTAGCGAAACATGTATTTCTATGTGACACTACCGTCCGACAGTTCTCTGCATTATTTTCCAAATAACAAAATTTCAAGTTTCGTTACGCAACTACCTACACCCATTCTTTTAAACGGCAAGTGGGATGTCGGACTGGCCGAAATAATTTATCCGCATACTTGGTATAACATAAATGAAAATAATAATATATTTGGGTTTGATTCAGGAAACGGGAAGTTAGTAACGAGAAAGATGCCACCCGGTTATTACGAATCGGTTCTTCAAATTTTAAAATCTACGTTACTTCCTTCACACGAAGATAAAGTTTCCTTTAAATTGAATGCTAATAACAAACGAGTGAAAATAAAAATTCCAAATAATGCGAAAATGATTCTGCAAGAAAGTTTGTGCGACGTGTTAGGATTTCGTTATCAGCTCGTGAGTGGGACTGAAGAAAGTTCTTTCGTAGCCGATACACAGGCAGCATTTCCCTTTTTTTTTAAGTTTACAGTGATATCGTACAACCTGTGGTGGTAGGTCACGTAGAAGCTCCACTTTTAAGAATTGTCCGAATATCTGGAACGGACGGTGAAGTTGTGAGTGCTCATTACGATAGACCTCACTATGAGTGACATCAAGTACCCTACGTGTGTTGTACAAAAAAGTTTGAAGACCATTACACGAATCATACTGGGTCTGGAGTTATCCGGAGAATATTTCAAAACAGCTGCAAAAAAAGCGAAGTGAAGAAGCACGTAGAGGTATGGTTGGAAAGGCTATCGAACAAGTTCAATCGATGATAGGTCGAGGAAAATGTAAAAGGAAGCGAAAGAAACAGAAGAGGGTCATTTCAACCAAAGTGAAAAAGGTGAGAGGACAAGATATTTTTGATCCATAATGGCATTTATTTTAAAAGGATCCTCCGAATGTGTCAAATCAGAATTGGAACTTTTTCATTTACCTGCCACCCAAACAGCCATAGAAAGGGGTCAGTCGGTAGAGTTTCATCCATTATCCAATGTATTTGATGGCGGTCCTGTTGAATTTCACGTCTCTGGAAACGGTGAAGAATATCTGGATTTGAGTCAAACACAACTTGACTTAAAAGCAAAAATTATGAGAGCAGATGGTTCACCCAAATAAAAAGACACAGTGATTGGTCCTGTTAATTTATTTTTACATTCTCTATTCTCGTAAGTAGATATTTCCCTCAATGAACGACTCGTTTCGAATTCAAGTAACTCTTACCCATACAGATCTTACATTGAAACTTTGCTGAATCATGGATTCGATAGTAAAACTTCTCAACTGACATCAGAAATATTTTATAAAGATAACGAAGAAGGTTTGAAGAAACGGTCTGAAATTTTCAATTTAAGTGGTTCTGGGGTTACGATTGGTAGCTTACATTATGATTTATTTGATCAAGAGAGATTATTATTGAATTTAGTGGATTTAAAAATAAAAATTATTCGAAGTAAACCAGGTTTTTACTTGCAAGAAAAAGAAGGACATAAAGTAATACTCGAGAAAATTACCTTATTAGTAGGAAAATTGCATGTTAGCCCCGGAGTTGTGTCAGGTCACGTGAAAGCTTTGGAAAATGAGACGGCGAAATATCCAATTAATCGAGTTTTGTGTAAAGTAAACTCCGTTCCGCAAGGCAGTATGTCGTACTTTCAAGATAATATATTCATTGGCCAAATGCCAAAGATAATTATTGTGGGTTGTGTCGATAACGATGCATTTCATGGTACATTCACGAAATCTCCTTTCGAATTTAAACATTACGATATCAATTTCATAGGTGTTTATGTAGACTTTCAGCCAACTCCAAATAATGCTATGGAGCTAAATTTTACTCAAAATAATCACATCAAAGGTTATCATAGTTTATTTAGTGGAACTGAAAAATTAGGTCAAGACCAGTGTCTTTTTATACCGAGAAAAGAGTATATAAAGGGAAACATGTTATTTGCTTTTAATTTGTCACCTGATCTATGCAATGGATATCACTTGAACTTGATCAAACACAGTAATCTCAGGATAGAAGAAAATTTACTAATTTACTGAGTCAAACCATTTATGTACTTATTTTTGCCTAATTCGATAATGTTATAGAGACAAACAAGACGAGAAACATTTTGAACGACTTTGGAAACTAAAAAAAAATAAGATAGGAAATCAAATATATTTTATTCTATCGCATGGCCCTGTTACAGCCCCTTTTTTTCCGCGGAGTTTTCGCATCAGACACTGTTAAGAAGTTGAAGGGAAAATCTACATGTTGGTGAATTTTGACGACTCTTTGCAACTCTGATCACACTGGCTAGCTTTCTATCACGAAAAGAATCGTCTCGAGTTTTTTGACTCCTACGGACATTCACCAGAATATTATAGACTATCATTTCGAGACTTGGTTACAAACTACTCTACAATATGCTGGAATTCAAATGCATTTCAAAGTCCCACATCTAACGTATGTGTAGCGTATATTATTTATTTCATTCTCAAGAGAAGTCAAGGAAATTCTATGTATTCAATTATAAACAATTTGCGTCATTGTCAAAAGAATGATTTTCGATTTTATCAGTTTGTAAAAAAACGTTATGGTGTAAGAATGATTTTTAAAGAATAAAGAAACATTTGTATTTAATTTTTTTTTGTGTTTATAGCTTTTTGTGTGTGGAAAAATATTTTATTCTTGTGACAATTTTCTTGTATAAATACACTTTTACACAAAGTTTTCTTTTAGTTATAATGGAAGAGTTAAAGTTAAAACATCCCTTCACGATGATCATGGTAATATCTACTGGTTGTGGAAAGACACAACTGATTAAAAATTAATAGATTTTAAAATGATCCTTTTCCTCCCAAATAGATTGATCCTTTTCCTCCCAAAACTATATGGTGCTATTGGCTTACCTTCTAATATAAACAGTTTGTCTAATGCTTTAATCGTAATCGATGATCTTATGTCGGAACTTACAAGTGATACCAAATTAACGAAACTATTTACTAAGGGAAGTTACCATCGTAATTTGACTGTTATTTTTATAGAGCAAAATGTCATTTATAAGGGAATTCGTGACATTTCTCTAAATGCTCATTACATGTTCTTGTTTAAAAATCCACGAGATAAATCAAAAGTGATGCATATTGGAAAACAGTTGTATGCTGGGAAAACGAAATTCTTCAGAGAAGTTTACGAGGATGCTAATTCGAAACACTTCAGTTACCTTTTAATTGACCTTAAACCCGATACGGACAATTCAATGCGCTTGCGCAGTTGTCTTTTTCCAATTGATAAATACTACTTGTACCAACCTCGATAATTAGTAAGTCTTGAAAACGTCAAGGCCTCTGATGTCATAGATTTCGAAGGATTTCATCTTACTTCCGAACTTTTCATCGTAAAATAACTTGCTGTCTATGTCGTCAACGATGACAGTTTCCGAGGAAGGTGGCTATTCAAACCACCGCGTTCTTTCGTTCAGTTATCAAGACAAAAACAATTAACTTATTCATGGGTAACCAAAACTTTACATAAATTGAAATGGGAGAGCGGTGAATTACCTTACGAGTTTTTCCACTTAAAAGGGGAGAGCGGTGAATTACCTTACGAGTTTTTCCACTGTGTGATAGATGTAATATTTGAAATGTTTACCTAGAATATTTACGTGAAGGGATTGGAGAAGAAAAAATTCTTTCATTTCTTATCGGGTCACGAAATGTTCAATTTAGATGATTTTGAATGCCCTAAAGTTAACGAGTTACCATCTTGTGATGCTTTGTGCCATTTTTCACACGAAAAGAATTTTACTCATTGTGTCGTTTGTAAAGTCAAAGCCTATGGAAAAGTTTTAGAAGCTGTATAAATTCTGTTGCATGCGACAAGACACAACGCTTTATTTCAATATGTCGGCTTGTTCACACGAGCATTTAGAATACTAAAAATTGATTGCTAAAGCTAAGACAAAGGGTGTCCTTTTGAAAAAATATTCTAATAGTGTGATTAAATCTTTATGCGAATGTGCTTTGTATATTCTGAAAGGGAATGTACCTTTGACTAAAAATCAAAAAAATCGTTTAGTTCCCTATAAAAGAAGTTTCATAAAACTTTCCGACAGGAAAATGCTTATAAATAAGAAGAGACAGCTTTTAGTTCAGAGAGGTGACGGAATTATTTCTGTACCATTACCCGCGACAATTTCTTTGATTGGTTTCTCATCCATGGAGTTCAGTAAAAAAATGATTTTAGTACCCGAAGATCGAATAGATTTAGTTGATAACCAAATGCAAGATTTTCTTCGGAATAAAGATGTTTCTGAAAGTGAAAAGGCGAATCAATATTTAAAACTTCTTCAAAAATTTGTGAAAATTCATCATCCTCAACAAGAAGCGGTCGAAGAAACGGTGGAAAATAATGAACCAGAAGACATTTTAACCACAAAAATTTTAAAAGCTGCTCCGGTTCGATATCAACAAACTGCCAAAGACATTCTCGAGTTCTTAAGAAATAAGCATTCCATTTTATCTTGGACCCCAGAGGGAGAAATTGTTTACAAAGGTCAATGTTTACCTCGTACTAATATTGTTATCTTAATATCAGATTTGCTTCGGAACAGAAAACGATCACCTACAGGATTCAAAGAGTTTTATACTGCTTTAAAAGAAATGCATATGCCTACAAATTACATTGTCAGCAAAAAATTGCTTCAATACTATTGTACCAAATAAGGTTAAACATATGTATGCAAAAAGGAAAAGCATGGATTACTTATTGAATAAAATAAAATTCACATTCAAAATATAGTGTTTGTGAGTACATTTTAAACCTAACATTTTTAACATGATATAATTTCTTTAAAAGAAAACAAAATTTTGAAGCAGAATTTTATTAAAAAAAAGTAGAAAATAAATTTTAAGTCATTTTCATTATTAAAAAAAATTTACATGTAACGTTTGTTAATAAGTACAAAATGATATTTTGAATACGAAATAAATTGGTACCGTAAACTTTTATATTATTAAAAAATGTTATTCTTACAAAGGAAAAAAGACATTTTTTTGGGAACTAAACTTTTTTTATTGATAAAAATTTTTTTTTAAAGTATTTACGCAATATATATATTTACAACTTATAGCATAAATATTTACAACATAAAGCAAAAATATGTACACAATAGATAATTTTATTTGAATCCGTACGGGAGTGTTGAGAAATCTTTTTGTATGATTCGTTTGTCATACACGAAACTGTATAGTTTGGTTTCCACTTTGTTTATTGCTTTTTTTTTCTTCGGTTCCCGGGTGATCTTATTAGAATTGGTGATTGCAATAGATGTATTTTCTAAGCATGTCACTAAGTGAAGCATGCTGTAGAAATTTATAAGTTGTGAATTCCTAAGATTTAGGGTGAAGCCATTAAACTTACAGCAAGTCACTCCACTCTCAGTTTTAAATGCATAGTTTTTGGAACCCCTGAAAAAAAATTTAAAATTACAACACTTTTTCGCATATAGAAAACATTATTTCACTACAACTTCCTGAAGTAAAAAATGTTATTTAGTCGAAAAGAAAAATACTTACCAGACACAAACGTTTTAATTGTATCTCCCTCTAGCTTGTCCGTGAACTCACTGAGGAAATTTCCGAGAGGAGGGTCGTTTCTACCATTACTGGCGTAAACTAGGCTGTCAGTGTCGTGATATAACAATTCTGTCCAGTTTATCTATTTCATGATAAAGTTTAGGTCTGACCCAGGTGGTCACAAACGTTGCTATAAAAATGTTAGTGGATGCATCCTGTTCCACAAATTCGTCTGAGTCGTGCCATTCAGCCACCTCTTCCGATGGCAGAAAAATATCTTTGATCTGTAAGAATTCATATAAAAAAATTAGACGCTATCATATTATAAGTATAAACATTATTTTATTTTAAATTAAAATGAAATTACCGTTTTTTGTAGGATCACTCAAACATCGGTTGAAAGTCGGTACACTGTTAACGTACGACAGTTTCGTTTTATTTAAATTCATTCCTCACCTGTGCAAATAGAAAATTTGATAAAATGAATTCTCTCACATCAACATTAGAATAACTTTAAAGGTAACGAAAAAGAGTTATTTCTTCCCCAAAAACTATTGAGTGCCAATTTCGCTACTTGTCTCCTCCCAGAATTTTTTGGAATATGCAAAGGATTTAATCTGATATCTTTCTTTCTCTCGTATTCACTGATGTATTCTTTTTTCTCCTCGTCTGACGAGCATTCTCTTGGCCATCCATTACTTTCTCGTTTTATTTTTAAAAACAAGTCAATATACGAACGGAAAAGAATATCAGACGATTTTGAAAAATGATACACTTCGTAAATCTGAATTTAAAAAAAAAAATAGTGTCAAAGGAATAAAGTCATTGAATAAATAAAACATGATTTCAAAATTTTTTCATGACTTGCTTGAGAGATATGGTATCCTTTTTTCTTTGCCAGTTTCAGTTCTTCCGAGACCCAAGTGCCAATAAGGGCTCTTTCGTCATCGGAATGTTGACATGCGCTTTGTTGTTTTTCGTCAGCACATGTCCGACACAGAGGAAACATCAACTTGTTTTGGGATCGGTAGGGAGGTACCGGTAGATACAGATCCGTAGGGGGAATCACTTTGCATTTAATTATTCCAAAGTAATTATCCACGTCTTGAAACCCTTCGGTAATTACTTCTGGGTGTCCGACAGGATACTGGCAGTACGTTTACCTTTAAAAAATTAAGAAAAATATAACTATGCATATCAAAAGAATTCTATTCACAGAATGTGTGAAGAGAAAAAAAACTTACCCATGGATAAAGGGAGGTAAAATCCACGTATTTAATATTCCCTTCGTGAAGCAATTTTAACGCGTTGGTACGTCCTCCAAAGAAAGAATCTCTTGGGTTCAAACGATCCTGAATGGTGTGTGCCCTCAGGAAAGCTTGAAGCCTCGAATCTTCCTTTTTAAGACGCAGGAACTCGTGCTCCTCCATTTCCACCACGTTATGTCCAAGGGACTTCAGATATTCACATTTCTCTTCGGTGCGACGCCGTAAGGTGCTCATAGTGCACTGTTTTAACGGATGCATGGTGTTTCCGTCGAAGCATACAGTACATCCATGGAAGAAACAGCCCTAAAAATAAATTTTCCATTAAAATAACTGTTAGGGTATACAATAAAAATATTTTTTGTACATAATTTGACATTTACCTGATACTGATAAACTGTTTTATTTTCTTCACAGTATCCATCTACAAAATTTCCACCAATTTTATTTTCACCTTTTCCGTTCAAACTGTGAAGTATTTTCAGTTTTTCGGTGAAGGATATATAATCCAAACACCGAATCGCATCAGGGCTGAATTGTTTTCCATGACTGTAGCCGTGTACTGGAACCATGGTGTTAGAATTGTCCAGAATGTATCCACTCCGATGGATTGCCATGCAGGCCGATGAAATGGTTACGTATCTGAAAGAAGAACATGTACATTAAATGACCGAATTCACACACATATGATGTCAAAACGTTTACGTGGGGAAAAAATTACTTACCGAAATGGATCTACATTCGTAATCTCCATAAATTGTTCTCGAAACACCATACAGCAGCGACGGAGAATATCAACATCAGAACTAAAATGAGAAAAAACATATGTACATGCTCTTTTTTAAAAAATGCACTTTCTGTCTATATAAAAAAATGTTTCCGTACCGACAATAGGAGAGCATTTCCGTCTTGAAATCCAAAACATTCTCTTGGTGTTGTTCATGCCAAGACATGAATTCACGGCGATTGGCAGATGACATGGAATTAGGACAATAAAAGGATTGACCAGGCAACTTCCCAATGTAATTTTGGATTTCGCGAATATTAAAAAGATGGAGAAAATACCCTTTCTTTAATTCCGAGACACCAAAATAGCTTAGAAGTTTTGACAGAGCCATCGGAAGAAAGTTTAACGAATCGATCACTCTAATGTTCAATGACGGTTGTCGAATGGACATTAGTTTCGACCCATTCGGTATCACTTCCGGCGCTATGCCCTGTTTCAGCAACCAAGATAATGAAAATTGCCCGTCAAACCTGAAAAAAAAATGTTTGTTAGACACAACACTCTCAATTTTTTTCCTTAAATTTAAAAAAATATATATATAAAACTAACCCTTTCATGTTGTGCGCAATAGCTGTGAATCTCTTGTGACGTTGAAAAAACAAATTCTCGCAAAAGTCCAGGCAGGCCGTGCATCCAATGAAAGACTTTTTGTTCGCCGTTAGCATATTGTGCCAACCTGAAATTTATAAAGTGCTCTCCTGAAGACTGGTCCGTTTCGAAATAAAAAAAAATGATGTGAGTGTTTGAAACAGTGAGAAGTTTCTTTGCGATGTTGCATTTCGAAGTCATATTCTTGAAGTCATTGAATCCAACGATCCAGCTGGCCTTCAGGCTCCCTAAAATTTAAAAGCCATCTCAAGGAAGTATGATTAGTCCTAAAAAGAAATTTCCGTCCATAGAGGTAATGATGAAAATGCTCTATAGATTTAACAATGGCTAAGAGTTTTTTACGGGTGACGCAGTAATTCCTTTCCGGCTTACCTAAGCTCTTACTAAAGTAAGCGATGACACACTCTTCGTTCCCAATTTTCTGAGATAGCACAGCTCCTATCCCTTCATTACTGGCATCCGTATCCAGAATAAAATCTTCGTCAGTCCGGGGGTGGGTCAGAACAGGTGAAGTTGTCAGTGCCTGCTTTAAACTATCGTAAGATTTCTATCATTCTTCTGTCCAATTAAAGTTAGATTTTGCTTCCATTAATTTATGAAGAGGTCTAGCTATTGTGGAGAAATTTCTTTCAAATCGACGATAATAGGTGCAGAGTCAAAGAAAACTTCGATGCTCGTGTATTGTCTCTGGACAAGGCCAATCAACCACTGCTTTAATTTTCTCTGAGTCGGTTTTCACTCCTTCGGAAAAAATAACGTGTCCAAGGTAAGAAACTTCCTTTCGAAAGAATTTGCATTTCTTAAGTTTAAGGTTAGCTTTCTGCAATCTCTGGAATACTTTACGAATATTACTGAAATGTTCTTCGAATGTTTTTAATACAATTATAATGTCATCTAAATACAGTAAGCAGGCTTCAGATGAAAGTTCACGTAACACGGTCTCCATCAATCTTTCAAATGTCGCAGGCTTCAGATGAAAGTCCACATAACACGGTCTCCATCACTCTTTCAAATGTCGCAGGTGCATTACAAAGTCCAAAGGGCATTACCTTAAATTCCCAAAGACCTTATCCAGTGGTGAAGGCTGTCTTTTCTTTGTCTTCAGGTTGAATTCCAACCGGCCAATACCCACTTTTCAAATCTAATGTCGAAAACCATTGGCTTCCATTCAAATAATCTTGGGTGTCGCCTATTCGAGGCAAAGGATAGTTGTCCTTTTTCGTAATTTCGTTCAGTTTTCTATAGTCAACACAAAACCGTGTTGATCCGTCTTTCTTCTTTACAAGGATGATAGGTGAAGCCCAGGGTCCAGACGATTCCTCGATAATTCCGTTGTCAACCACTTCTTTAATTAGCCACTCAGCTTCTTCCTTCCTAGCAAGAGACAAACATATTGGATATTGTTTAATTGTAGGATGATCACCTGTATCGATTTTATGCTGGGTCACATTACAATGGCCGACATCAGCGTCACATGCGGTAAACAAGTTCCGAAATCCTTGGAGCAATTTTTGTAGCGCTGTTCGCTGATTTTCGTTCAGTCCTTTTAGATTCTCCAAGAACGACTGGTTAGGTTGTTCTCCAGAAAATTCTTGGGAACGAGCAACAATATCAACCACTGGTTCATATGATGCAATGATAGCTCCTTTGTCCATGGTCTTTGGTTTATTGTCCATATTCAGAATTCGGATTGGAATCATTTCCTTTTTTAAATCGACAAGTGTGGCCGCAACAAGGACACCTTTTTCAGAAATTTGGCTAAGGAGAATTCGTTACGACATACCTGAAATGTTCAGAAGCTTTAGTAACTTCTCGCATGAGGCATTCGGATTCGTGCTGGTATTACAGTCTCTTCTTTTGCAAATACGGATCATAACTTTGGAAACTGTATATTGGCCGAAAACAACGGAATTTCCTCCCCTCCTGTCCGTATCTCATTTCTCTCCAGGTCTATCGTAAAGCTGAACTCTCGAAGAAAATCCAGGCCAAGTATGCATGGATCGGTGATGTCAGCTACGTAAACTTTGTGATGAAATCGTCTGGAACCACATTCGATTGATGCATCCAACTTCCCGTGTATGTTAGATTTCTCACCAGTGGCTGTCTTTAAAAAGATATTTGGAGCCGTATAGATAAATTGTTGATTCAATTTCTGAGCTATGTCGGTTCTTAAAAGAGTTTCTTTCTCACCTGTATCCACTAACATCAAACATGGGACACCACAAATCGATCCTTCTAAGTAGAGTCCATTTTTCTTTCCACTCAGTGCGGAAATTTTCAATCCTTCTACTGGGGCGCTTTTTAGAAAAGGCAGCCTTCGCCCCCAATAAGGGCCTTGGCTTGATTTTTCTGATTTGGCTTAATCGCTTGGCAATCCCTTCTGTAAGTGCTCTTTTCTGTTGCACTGCCAGCAAGTCACATTCGGGTTCCGTCGAATGGCCTTTTTCTTTTCAGTGATGCAGTTATTCAATAATTTTTCCAGCCTGTTGAACAGAGATTCAAATTTATCCTCCTTTTTTTAACCATCCTCCACCTCTAAAGATCTGACATACTTGGAGGTCTTGGAAACAGTTCTTGCAGCTTCATATTTCGTACTATATGCCAGAGCCGATTTCAAGTCTTTGACATCCATCAACCTCGTTGAGTGTTGCGTCTCTTCGTCTCTGATGGCATCGACGAAGTACTGAGCTGCTAAACTTTCCCGAATGTCCAGAAGACAATCGACATAGGCCAGGTTAATTAGTCTCTCCACATCGGCGGCTAATACTTGCAGGCTTTCACCCGGCTTCTGCCATCTTATCTTCAATTCAGTCCTGTAAAATTGGGTAGGGTGACTGTCTCCAAATCGGGATTCCAAGGCTCTTTCAATAGTCGTTAGGTCCGTCAGATTTCCAGCTGAGATTCCTTGAAGAACCTCTGCCGCAGACCCTCGGAGATATGCCACAAGTTGACTAGCTTTCATACGATCCGTCCATCCGTTTGAAGAGCTCACAACGTCAAATTGCATTTTAAAAATAGACCAGGACGTCTGCCCGTCAATTGTCAAGGGTTTGACTGTCGGTCTAGAATATGTGACGTCTGAACTTGGCAGAGAATTGATTGGTCTTTCCTCAAGATCACACAGTCTCTTCTCCAGGTCGCTTGGTCTTCACTCTTTACTTCGTTAATCTCCCTTTTCACACTTTGAACATCTTTTTTAATTTTTCCTATACATGTGTTGACATACTCTTTTATCCTCTCAACTTGCGTTTCGAAGTGTACTCTCATCTGATCTTGCCCCTTTTCCATTCTTTTCTTCATCTCTTCTTGTCCGATTCTCATCTCTTCTTGTCCAGCTTCCAGAGATTTCTTCATCTCAGCTGGCAGAGCCAGTAACTAAGCATTGCCGCTATCAGCCATCGTAGCCAGAGATCTAGTTTTCACCAAACATAAAAGATAAATCCACTCCTGATACCAAATGTTACGAAAATTGTCCTGTGTGTGTAGGTGAACAGTTTGACAAGCAGAATACTAGAAAAATAGTAATTATTTCTTTAAATAATAATAAAATAGGAAGCACAGACGACAACAAAATCGTACTTGCACAAATTCGCAACACTAAATAAACAGTAATGCACAGTTTAAACAAAATCACGCAGTTTGCAAAGTAAGCAAGATAATCGCTTTCACTCCGAAAGACTAACTCCCTGACGATCAGCAGCTCTGTCTATTTATACCTTGAAGACCGGATGTGACGTCACATAGAAAGTTCTCCAATGTTTCGGTCCTATTCTGGAAACTCCTCGACGATACTAGATTTTACTTGAAGATTCGTGATGCCAATTTTTGTCGTGAAATTTGTCACCAAGTCCAGAAGTGAAATCCCTGGATTTCCCCTTGGTGTCCAGATAGCCTGTGAACGTTTCTTAGCAACCATACGATCAGTATTGCTGGGAAGCAAAATTTCATATTTGTAACAATATGTATAGATTTTTTTTAAATAAATACAACAAAAGAATTTAGATTCAATATGTACACATAATTTGGAAAATAAGTGAACAATTAAATTTAATACAACACAAAATTAACTAAATACATAACAGGAAAAATATTTTCAAAGTATGCATGAATACTTTTACTGATATAAAAGAATTTGGATTTGAAATGTAAAACAATTCAGCAATTGTTTGTGAGTTAGCATGAAAATTAATAAAAAGAATTTTATTTTGAATGTTTGATATGTACAATCAATTCAGCATGTGAATTTATTATTCTTCATTAACAATAAAAAAAATATAAAGGCTTTTCCGAAAGCACTCATAATCACTTTTCCTTTGATAAAGAAGAATAAATAAGAAATAAAATGTACATTAATACAGTAATTATATTCCTAATTCAGAACATTAGTGGAAAAAATCAAATATCACACAACAAAGCAAATACTTTACCAAGCAAAACTGCTCCTTCTAAACATAGTATCGGTGGCCAAAAATCGCGATAAAGCAAGCAATTATTTTAACCTTTCCAAAAAATACTAAGTATTTTAGCATAAGTAAAGAAATAAAAATTGTAAAAAATCTCAGATCAGAAATCTATATAACACCTTGTTTCAATAGAATTAAAAAAAAAGTTTCAAAAATTTGAGTTAAAAATTTAAAAAATTTAGTTAAATATCGTTGATTTCCCATTGATCAACCAACGACCAGAAATCGAAAAGGTTTGCGCGCGAGTTTGGCTCATTGTTGTTTACAAAGTTGAACTTATCCATAGAATACCAAAACCTATAGTTTGTTTCGTTTAATTAACGTCGTACTATGAGCAGCAAGGGCTATTGGCGACGCATCTAGTACTTTTGAACATGGGTCAAATGACGAGGATAAAACAAGAGCTATTCCCATCTCCTAACCTCCTCACCACGTCAAAAGGTGGACTTTGGGCCAGAACATATTTAACGCGCATCATCTCTAGCTAAACAGCGGGTCTTTAGTGGAATCAAGCTCGAACCTACTTCTCGTCGAAAACCGCCACCACGAGTCTGTTACCGGGGAGTCTTTAATTTACGGGTCTGAAGCTACCCTTCCGCCAAATCTTCATTTCTAGTAAGAGGTTGATCGCTAAGGCGTTGTCCTTGAGAGAAACCAGCTTGTAGCAACCATGCGCAAGACGATTTGCGGAGTAAACTCTGTAGTAATACACTGTGTTTCTTCTAGACATTCACCAGTTTTCCTGCGATCTTGTTTTCTGAAACGTGTTGCCGGCTAAATTACGCTCCAGCTATCTTCTGGCTGTTTACATGAGTAGTGTTTCGTTACAGACTTTAAGGATCCAATATTAAAATGAATCGCTTAATTATTGTTTTTTTAATAAACTGCTGTTTGTAGAAAATGCAACACCATAAAGGAATCATCAGAATGAAATGAAATTCGCAGCAAATGTCAATTATAGGATATTATGCAAATTAATAAAGTTTCAGAGCCATCGCGCGTGCGCGGCGCGCGCAGCGCCCTCTGAATTGATTCTGAAAGCGTATAAATAAAGTGCTGTAGCGGGACGTTGAAAAAAGTCTATGATTATTTGTTAGTGGCAAACGTTTAGTGAGACCTGAGTATGCCTCCACGACGGAAGAATAAGAAATTCAAGCAACTTACGGAGTTTGAACGAGGGAGGATAATCGGCCTTCGAGAAGGAGGATTTTCCTATCGCGCAATAGCAGCTCGTATGCAGCGGAACAGTTCCACAGTGATGCGAGTTTGGA
This sequence comes from Nephila pilipes, assembly GCA_019974015.1. Taxonomy (NCBI): domain Eukaryota; kingdom Metazoa; phylum Arthropoda; class Arachnida; order Araneae; family Nephilidae; genus Nephila; species Nephila pilipes. The sequence goes on along the minus strand of BMAW01089997.1, from coordinate 3,350 downwards.
AGCAGTGGACCGACGAGCACCGAACAACTCGAAAAACAGGCACTGGACGACAGAAGGTGACGTCAGAGCGCGATGATCGACACCTGCTCCGCATGGCGGTGAATGATCGCACAGCTTCCTCCAGGCAGCTGGCAGCACGTTGGTCTACTGCTACAGGTGTACAATTGTCGGCTTCGTCAATTCGTCGTCGTCTGCTGCGCCGTGGATTGCGTGCAAGGGTGCCTTTATACAGGATTCCCCTCACGGCGAATCATCGACGGCTGCGTCGGCAGTGGGCTCTTGAGCACAGAGACAGGCGAGCTGATTGGCACCAAGTTGTCTTTTCAGATGAATCACGCTTCAATTTGTGGACCCATGATGGCCGTGTTCGTGTTAGACGTTATGCCGGTCAACGCTGCCTTCCTGAGTGTATTATTGAACGACATAGTGGTCGAACACCCGGAGTTATGGTCTGGGGTGCGATTTCGTATCATGGACGATCCAATTTGATACGAATTGAGGGTAATCTCAATAACAACAGGTACGTCCGTGAAGTGCTACAGCCCGAATTCGTTCCTTTCCTTCAAGGCATCCCTGGAGCTATCTTTCAGCAGGATAATGCACGCCCACATGTTGCGCGGACTGTTCGAGACTTCTGTTCAGCACAACGCATGCAACTTCTTCCTTGGCCTGCTTATTCACCGGATATGTCGCCTATTGAGCACGTGTGGGATATGGTTGGTCGGCGTCTCGCTCGTGATCCGCGTCCTGCAGTTTCCAAAGACGAACTTTGGTTGCGCATACAAGCGATATGGAATTCTCTTCCTCAAGCAGATATTCAACATCTGTTTGACTCCATGCCACGTCGTATAGCAGCACTTATTGCAGCGCATGGTGGCTGCACCAAATACTGATTTCGGACGCTTAATTTGTTTCTTTTGTTTTGAAAATTTCATCATTTATTTGTATCAGTACAAGTCGTTTCTGCATTAAATTTCATTTGATTCTGATGATTCTTTCATGGTGTTGCATTTTCTACAAACAGCAGTATATATTGTTTGGCCCGACAAACGACTTCCGGTTCCGGGCGGTTCTCTTATTTTCTGGAATGTTCTACCACTTCCGCCGTGTCCATATAAGGCAGACTGAAAGGCAACATGAGAGTGGTGATTGAGATGGCTTGAAGCTCGGACGCGCTCGGAACCTCTGTTACTTTACGGGTGATTCCGTTGTGATGTATGTCGAAGAGAGTACGAAAGCCTACGGCTTAGAATTTGAGCTATTCCCCGCTGGATCAGTACATTGCGTTGTGTTACTGTTGTGTTGTATTACTGTGACTTCGGCTTTTCTTATGCCTTTCTGAACATTGTATTCTTCATTGGGCTGATTATAAAGAACTGTTTTATCGCTGTTCTGATTAAAGTTTTTTCAATCCCTGAACCCAACAGTGAAGTTCGTTACAAAATGGTGTCAGAAGTGGGGTTGAATAGCGAAGATAAATGAAATGGCTGACTTCGATATTGAATCGGTGTCTGGACTGCTTGTTATAGAATTACGAGAACAGTTATCGAATCGGGGCTTGCCTACAACTGGTCTGAAAGAAGAGTTAGTGAGAGACGCTATGGAGAGTGAACGAATTAAGGCGGTTGGCGAAAAAGAGCAAGCAAGAGAAGAAAGAAAAAGTAAATCTGAAATAAATTTGAACTCACTGTTGGCGGCTATGATGGATATGAACTCTAACTTAAAAAAAATGAAGGCAGGTCAGAGAGAACAGGAAGGAAGATTATTAGAAGAAATGAAAAAAAAAACCAAGAGGAAATGAAAGCTAACATCGTAAGCGTGATTAACACCAAGATAGATGTTATTGCAGACAAAGTGGACAAAAATGAAGAAAGACTTGGCGAAATTGAAAAGAATATCAAAAAGAATGAGGAGAGATTTGGCGAAATAACACTAGAAATTGGGAAATTAAAAGAAGCAATGAAGGTTGATATATCTGCTGAAAAATCAAATTTCGCCAAAGAAAATATTCGGGAACAAGAAATCATCCAAGATCAACCCAATATCGCCAAGCCAAATATCAAGATCTTTACGTACGATGGAAAGACATCATGGCAGGTACACAAAACCCAGTTCTCAATTGTAGCCAATGGAAATGGTTGGGATCCTGTTACCAAAGCTCTCCTACTGGCTGCATCCTTGTGAGCGGAGGCTGCAGATGTCTTAAGAACAGTCCCGGAGGAAGAACAATTAAATTTTGAAGCTCTCACAGAGGTCCTAGAGCTACGTTTCGGCGAAAAATGTTTAAAGGACTTTAGTCGCCTTCAATTAAAATCACGCCAACAAAGACAGAGTGAGACTCTCCAAGATTTGACGACAGATGTAGAACGGCTATCTCATCTTGCATTTGCCGATTGCTCAGCTGACGTACGAGACACTTTGGCTCTACAATACTTTATTGATGGCGTGAAAGGTCCTGAAATTCAGAAGGCTCTCAGATTGGCGGAGTTAAAAGACTTGAAATCAGCTCTAGAGTACGGCCTTAAATACGAGGCTGCCCAACAAGCTTCAAGAAGGGACAGACATCTGGTGAGGGGAGCAGAAATAACCAATTCAGATCCTGGTATGGCGGATACTCTGAAAGAAATGCGTGATATCCTGTTATCCCTGAATGTCAAGTATAATAAAAAATGCACAAAAGACGAAGGTAACGTGCTGGAGGTGCGGAGCCGAAGAACATGCTCAACGGAATTGTCAAGCCCGCCAAGATCAACGAGCTGGGAACGCACCTAGAACCAAAAGCACAGGAAAACTAGAACATGGCGGTCTCGCGGGATGGAGGTTGCCAGTTAATAAGAAGCCCCATTTTGAGGTTTTTCTAATTTCTTTAGAAAGTGGCGGCAGAAACGGATTCTTCATTGAAGCCCATGTAAATAAATTACCCTGTCGTATGATAGTCGATACAGGGGCCAATGTCACCATCATGCGGGAAGATATTGCTCAACAATTTAATGAGAAAATCATCTGGACGCCGCCCTGCGTTACCCTCCAGATTGTGACCGGTGACAAAATTCCAATTATTGGCAAAAGGAACATCAAGATAACCTTCGGAAATAACGCATATAGTCATACTGTCTATGTGGCTAAAATTACGGACAATTTTATCCTCGGACAGGACTTTTTAGAGAAATACAATTTTATTTTGGACTTTAAAGATAGCTCTTTGCATTCTACGACGGAAGAT
>BMAW01089992.1:164425-175456 GCA_019974015.1 Nephila pilipes | reverse complement strand
GCTTTCCCCTCTTTCCTCGCGAGCAATCGCCCTCTCTTTAACGAGTTCCTTATTTCGATTTACTAATTTTCGCACGTCGTTTAAACACAATTTTGTGCATTAATAAGCATATACTTTACCCATTCTTGGCTTGAGAAATGGATAATGTTTCTTCGAAAAGGCCATCTGGAAAGCGTCCAAAATAGGAGATTCAATGGGAACCAGTTTCTAAAAAAGATAGGAATAATTTACCATTCGGAAAAGTTTTACCAACGAATGATGTAAACACAAAATCTGTTTCCAGGAGGATGTTGGCTTAGGTTCAGTCTTCTTTGGAACATAATTTTTCTGCGGTAAGTGAAAATTTTAAAAGATATAGAATACTCGATCACATGTTGGTTTTTAATTCTATTCTATCTGCGTCAAATTGCACTAAGTGCCATGGACCAATGAAAATAATTGAGAAATCAAGGCAGGGTTGTCTTCCTGTTTTCAGATTGATTGTAAAAACTGTGGGATTATCAGCTGTTTTACAAGCTGTGAAATGACTGGAAATAAAAAGAAAAAAAGCTCCAGAAATAAATATAAGATATGTTTTGGCAATGAGATGTATTTGCAGAGGCTTAGAAGACTTAAAAACATTCTGTACAATGATGAATCTTCCTGCTCCTGTCGAGCAAAAAGCTTATGATGCTATAAACAACAAACTCTTGCATGTTCCGAAAGAAGTAGCAGACACAAGAATGAAAAGAGCAGCGGAAGAAGAAAAATCTTAGTCTCCTGAAAACATCCTAACATTCAGCGGAGATGGGACTTGGAAGACGAGAGGGCACTCTTCATTAATTGGAGTGTGCTTTATGATAGGTGCAGAAACAGTTTAAGTTTTAGATAGGGAAGTACTATCGTCTTTTTGTAAAGGATGTGATCTTTACAAAGGCATTAAATTTGGTCTGAAATACAAGAAATGGCAGAGAGGCCATAGGATTTCATGCTGAAAAAATTATTCTGGCTCTGCGAGTAAGATGGAGGTAGTTGGAATGTTGAGAATTTTCAATCCGAAAAGCTACACGATCTGAAATATTCCAACTATATAGGAGACAGTGATGCTAAAACTTTCAGTGCTCTTTCTGAAAGCAAATCATATGGGGATCTAATTTAGAAGGCTGAATGTTTTGGTCATGTACAAAAGAGGATGGGCACAAGACTTAGGAAGCTAAAATTAATACATGGAAAAAAGAAGTTGTCTGGCGGTAAAGGTAGACTGTGACTGATAGTTTGATCGATAAACTTACCCATTACTATGGGAATGCTATTTGAAGCAACTCGACAAATGTGAAAGGTATGAGGAAAGCTATTTCGGCAGTTTGGAGTCACTCATGTAGCACAAATGATGAACCCATGTATTGGTTTTGTCCAACAACTCCAGATACATGGTGTAGTTATTACGCTACAATTAATAAGAATACTCGGGCAAATTACAACCACAAAAATCTCATTCCTAAAGCAGTACGTGATGTTATAAGGCCAGTGTTTGCAGATTTATCTCATCCAACACTATTGAGAAAATATTTAGGTGGCAAGACGCAGAACCCAAATGAATGTCTGAATTCATTAATATGGAAATTTTGCCCGAAGACAATTGTTTCTGGCCTCCAAGTTGCAGAGATTACAGCAAATCTGGTCACCAGCATTTTCAATGATGGTAGCCAAATACTTATTTCTGTTATAGAAAGCATTGGCTTAAAAATGGACAAGAATATTTGCTTATCACTGGCTGAACGTGACAAACGAAGAATCAAGACTTCGAAAAAACGGAGTTTGGCATCATCTTTTGAGGCACGCAAAGCAAAACGAATGCCCAAAACTAAAAAAAAAGAGAGTTGTAGAGCAAAAGGAAGGCACAGTTTATGATCCAGGAGCATTTTAATATGTAAGTTTCAAAATTTAATTTTATAATTGTATGTTATAACTTTAAATGTATTTTCTTAGTTTGAGTTTTTTTCACTTACACGGCAGGATATTTCAAAATGTATAATACTTAAACACTTAAAAGTTCGTATATATAATAAGTACAATGAACTATTTTAATTTAGTCTAAATTTAGTTTCATATATTTATTAATTATTTAAAAAAAAGTAAGAAAATATTTAATTTTTTTAAAAATGTTTAAAATTTTGAAATATATAATTTTCTTAAAAATACTTTTTAAAGATTTAATTTTGAATGGACTGACATTTAAGAGGGTATATTTGACTTTGTAAATCAACTTTTTGCAAGTGCTTAGAACTAATTGTGTAGCATATATCTTGCGCGTAGTGGAACTTACTCAAAATTTCTGAAAGAAATTTCGATTGTTTTTGTGGCCTCCTTACATTAAAAAAATAATAATATATTTTAAGTATTTTACATGTATTTAAAACCTCATACATTTGTAAATCATGCGGAGAAATATCCAATTATTTAATTTAAATTTAAATTTGTTATAGTTAGTCGAAAATTGTATATATTTTCAGCTGTCGAGAAAAATTTAACACCCCTGAGACCCTTTAAAGAAAAATGGGGATCTATTCCGTGAGCTAAGAAAAATATTGGTGGAAATGTAGTTTTGTCTAGGCGTTTGCTGGCTTCCTAATAATTATTAAAGCATATTAAAATGCAGGGTTATTAAAGCTCATCGTGCATTAAAATCGGATTCATGAGGTATTTCTCTAAAAGAATTAGATACTTTTATTTCATTAGTTTACTCAAAAGGAGCAATGTACAATTCTTCGTTAGTCTTGAACGACTTGAGATCATAACAGGGGGGGGGGGGGTGTTATGAGGCTATATGTTAATACGCTACCAAAGAAGCGTCCTCCAGTATTTAGTGAAATAATATCACGTCAAATAACAGCTGATAATCCCAAAGAACTCACAGAAACGGATAATTTTTACAATTACACCAAGTGTGTTGTAAATAATAAATAATTTGATAGAGTACATTTACAAATGTGTTGTAAATGTACTCTATCAAATTAACCAACTGAACTTAACGCTATCTCCTGTATGTTGACCTGTTTATATTTTATACTAAGTTCCAGATAATGTACGAAACTATAGATTCCTGAATTTTATATAGTACGGGCTACTTTTTACAAGTTTCTTGAATATTCTTTATTTTTAACCTTATCAACGATTTTGGGTTGTCATTTTGTTTGTTAAAGAAAAGAACTACATGCCCTCTTTGCTATTCTGAAATCACGAATTATAAACGACGTCAATGCTCGTTCTACCAACACAAAACCAAAGAAGCGTTTTCATCATGTATTAATCTCATTTATGGAAAATATCAAGAATGGACCTTAAAATTTTTTATTGCAAATCATGTGTTAAAGGTTATGATGATGGAAAATAAGAGTTCAATGAGAATACAATGTTCTTTCTTTCTTTTTTCTCTGAAAATTAAGGTATTTTTTTAATACAAGATGTTACTATTACAAATTTTGAATGTGATTTAAACTGTTTAAAATAATTTATTTTAACTTTTTATCATAATGTTTGTGTTAAAAATCAAACATATACTCTCAATTTCTTATTGCAGTCAAAGAGATCGTTCTGATGAGTAGTTAAAAATGTTGGTTGCTCTAGTGTTAGTGAAATTACAGTTTACCACATGAAGTACTAATCCAAAGATTTAGCCAGAGGATTTTTGATGGAATGTAGATTAGTGGAATGTAGATCTAATCATCCTGATTTGTTAACTGACAACAAAACTGTAGAATATACCTTTTCATCAGATCTATTCGTAGTTGAAACTCTGGGTATATTATGGCAACCCGCATCCGAATATTTTAGCTTTAAAGTTACAATACCTCTATCCAAAAGTTTTACAAAGCATGAATTCCTTTCCACAATCGCTAGACTGTTCGATCCCTTTTATTTGATCGGACCAGTAATGACAAGAGCAAAGATATTTCTTCAGATACTTTGGCAGTTAAAGCTACATTGAAATGATCCTATACCATCAAATGAATTGAAGGCCTGGTTAAAATTTTTAGATCATTTATCTGAAGTAAATCAACTCCAAATCCCAAGGTATATCCTTCTTCCAGACGCTATCTCTATAGATCTGCTCGATTTTTGTGATTCATCGGAAAAGGCTTTTGGTGCAGCCATCCATATACGTTATAAATTTATCAATTAAAACAAGTTTAATGAACAGCAAATCAAGGGATTTTGTCTAATTAAGGCATTAACGAAACCTCGTCTAGAGTTAGCTACTATACTTTTGGCTTGCCTTGTGTCAAAAGCTCTATTCAACTTTATATACATGTGACGAGAGTCTAAGGTTAAATTAGCTTGGATCAGCACTTCTATTGAGATAACCCAAACCTTTGTGTCAAACAGAGTAAAATTGATATACTCATTGTGTCTTGACTATGTTTGGAGATTTATTCAGTCTTCCAGCAATCCTTCAGACATTATCACATGTTATATCAGCTATTGATTTATTGAAGAACTCTCTGTTGTGGCATGGTCCCACTTGTTTCAAATAAGATATTCCACCTCCAACTGACTATGTTAAATCTTCAGATGATACTTACAATAGTGAATTAAAATCTTCTGTTCAACATGTCTTATTAATAGATTCTAAAGAAGATTATGTTGCTAATTTTCTAAAACTTTGTAGTAATTTAAGACATATTTTCAGGTTTTATCATAATATTAAGAACCCTAAGAAACTAAAAGCAGGTAGTTTGACTACTGAAGAGCTCAACTATGCATCGAATGTTTTGATACGATTGGCTCAATCAAATGAGTTTTCTGAAGAAATTGTATGTTTAATCAAAGGTAAAGATGTTAAGCACAGTAAAATAAGTAACTTAACTCAGTTTTAGATAATAATAAAATTCTTAGTATAAGTGATCGTTGGAAAAATCCAAATGTTAAGGAAAATGTAAGACATCTATTGCCATCCAGACATAGACTTACCAGAATTAAAATGGAAACCTTCCACAAGGAGTATTTACTCTTAGGTCATCAAGCTTTGTTACACTGTGTTTGGCAAAAATTCCGGCTAATTTGAGGAAGAGATTTCATGAGAAAAATTGTTAACGAGTGGGTTACTTGTTTCAAAAATAAGCCCACTTCCTGCGAATAATTACTGGGAAGCTTACCTGCTGAAAGAGGGAATCCCAGTCCTCCCTTCTCGAATTGCGGAATCAATATCTATGGTCCTTTTTTATTAAGTACAAGGGTCAACGCAAGGGTACATTCAAAAACAAACTTGGTTTGTTTTTCAACTAAGGCGATTCATTTAGAAGTAATGACTGATCTTACTTCAAAAGCAGTGATAACTGTTTTAAAACGCTTTTTCTCTAGACGTGAAAAGAGTCCATGTATTTTGTTAGATAATGCTAAGAACCTTATAGGAGAAATTATGAGATAAAAAATTATGTGAACTGATGAGCAACCCTACTGAGATAGTAGCGAATTATTATGTACAGCAGGCATTAGTTCAAATTCATTCCTCATCGTTCTCCAAATTTAGGAGGGTTGGGGGAATCTGGAGTAAAATAAATTAAAAATCACTCAAGAAGAACTGTCGGTTCCATTAAGCTTACGTTTGAGAAATTTTTGACAACAACATCAGAAATACACTCTATAACAAAAAAAAAAAAAAAAATAAAAAAAAATGACGTAATAAGAAGGAGTTGTCCGATAGAGACAAAAATTAGCAGATAGCAAAATTATGCACAGAATAGAAAATGATTAAAATTTCAGAAAATTTGAATGATTTATTTCAGAGTTACATAGTTACAAAGTAACGAACTCAATAAGGTATTGACCCACCTCTAGAATGGATGCAACCTGCCACACGACGCGACATAGAGTGATAAAGCTCCCTGATGGTCTCCTGTGGTATTTCTTGACACATTTACTCCAATTATCGGGCTAGATCATCAATATTCCCTGGTAGATGCAGTCGACTTCCCATCATATCCCAGACATGCTCGAATGGAGAAAGATCTGGGTGGGCAAAAAAGTGTTTAACAAACTAAAAGACAGTTCATAGCAACACGTGTCGTATGTGGTCTGGCATTACCTTGCTGAAAAATAAGGCCAGGGTACTACAAAAGGAAAGGTAGCAAAACAGGTCTCAGAATGTCGTCGACCTACCGCTGTACTGTAAGAGTGCCTATAATGACGACCATGGGGGTCCGGTTATCAAGGGAAATGGATCCCCAGACTCTAACTCCTGATTGAGGGCTTGCGTGGCGTGCAATAGTGAAATCAGGATCTGCACGCTGCCCTAGGCATCTCCAGACAAGATCTGCACATGCCCTGGGCGTCTCCAGTCGATCATCGTCAGGACACGGTTGGAAGCGGGACTCGTAGCTAAGCACTATACGTCGCCAATCAGCATCATTCTAACCTGATCGAACCACTGTAATAAGGCTGGATAGTGTGCAGGAATGAGTGGCAGGTGGCGTAGTGGTCGATAAGAGCGTAGATTTCGCTGTATCAGCCGTCTGTGAATGGTCATGGTGGACACTCGTGTGCGGGTCGTATGTCTGATGGTTGATTGCGATGAATCAGGCAATGTGACAGCTGATCTGACAGTCACTCTGTCCTCCGATCTGCTGTAGTCCTAGGTCAACCGTTACCAACATGACGCTGAAATCTGCCATATTCCACACATTCTTGCCAGCATCTTCTAATCACTGCATCTCTTCGACCCATATGACGAGTGATTCTCCGATATTCTCAACCTGCCTCTTTCATTCAATTATACGACCTCTTTCAAACTCTGACAATTGTTCGTAATGAGCTCGAATCCTGTGGCGAGGTATTTTTTCAGTCTTTGAAAGGTATCCTAAATTGCAATGCCACAGAAAATTTGACCATCAGATTGAGAATCGCTTCTTATAAACACCTGCTGAGTGCGCAGTTCCGATGCGCTGTAGCTCCCGTTATTCATTCATTGGACACCAAATTTTAATCATTTGCATGTTCGGTCTTTGGATTGTGTAGATAATAGCAGACCTATAATACCTATGTCAACCAATACTAATGATTTTAATGTGCTAACGCCTGGACATTTCTTGATAGGTCGCCCATTAATTTTAATGCCGGAAAAAAATTTAATTGATAGCAGAAATAATTATTTGTCTAGATGGCAAAGAACAACCAAATTAGTGCATATGGTTTGGAAGAATTGGAGTAGAGACTATTTAAATCATTTACAGTTAAGAACTAACTAGAAATTTAGGAAGGATAATGTAAGTCTAAATGACATTGTGTTACTTAAAGATGAAAATTTGCTACCTTATTAATGGAAGTTCGGTCACGTACAGGACATAAAAAGTATTTGACCGGAAAATCAGAGTAATTTTTGTAAAAACGTCTGATGGTATTGTCACGTAGAATGAAAGTCAATTGTGCGCGCACATGCACACGCACGAACGCGCGCACATACACACAAATATATATATATATATATATATATATATATATATATATATATATATATAATATGAGAACAAAAATAAAAAGAATCGATATTTTTTCCAAAATTTATGTTTTAAAGGAGTATTGTCATCTTTAAGTCCAAGAAGCTGTCACTGTGCCAAAGGAAGCAACAGGATATTTGAATAAAAAAAAATTCTGGTGTTGCTTCTTTCTTTGGTACAGAGGAAATGAAAGAGCAGTTAAACAGACGTTATCAGTGCTTATGTGAATTTTTCACTTTTTTTAAAATTGTTGCCTTATTAACTTGAATTAAATTATTAAATGTGATAAATAAATGGTAATTTTAATTCAGTATTGATTCTGTCTTTTTTAAAACTCTATTTTCAATTGCACATCGCCACATATACACATAGTGGTACTAATTTTTTTTCGCGAAATCCGTTGTCGTCCATTTTGTTCAATCTTCCTATACCATTTGGCGCAATTATTGTAATTAGATCACGCTACAGAACACTCTGAGACTATCAGCTTAATCACGTCCATCATGTATATGAATTATAAAAAGATTTAAAAATAAAAGCACACAAAGAAGGTATAAAAATACAATAAAGAAAATTTAAAAAATTATATCCTTTGAATATAAAACAAATTCGAGATAAAGCTATTTAATACAGTCTGAGACTCAAGACTCTAGTATACCTTACACTAGTATTAATGAAGTAACATTTCGTTTCAGTAAAAGCTTTTGTTTTTAAAAAAATAGATACGATCCCAAAGAGAAAAGGTGCACAAACAGAAAAGGTGCAAAATCGGAAATAAATCTTCTTAATTCTAAAGCCATAGAAAACGAGAATACTTTATTTAGTAATGTATTAAGACCTGGTAAGTGTAAAAATATGACCAAAAAATTTAAATAAACTACAACCAAAATAAATAAGTGGAACAAAGTTTAACCCCCAACGAAAAAGCCTAATTATCCCTAAAAATAATTTTTCGAGATTAACAAAACAAGCAGCTAAGTATGAATAATACCATGCATACCATAAATTTAGAATTTAAAAAAAAATCTGTGTGTGTTCTAGTCTATTAAATTAAGTTTTATTTAAATCTGAACAAACAAATATTTATTTTTAAAAAACCATCAACACAATTTTTACCTTTCTACTTTTAGTTTGGTTCCTGCTTTTTTTTCATCATGCTTAATGTTCAGTTGTTCTTGCATTTTTCATAATTTTAACTTTGAATCAACTTCTTTGTTTATTTGTGGAATTTTAAACAATTATATCTTATTCAATTTATCAATCTGATGGTCAAATTTTCTGTTCGATTGCAATTTAGGAAACATTTCAACGATTTAAAAAATGCCTCGCCGTAGGATTCGATCTCATTACGAGCAATTGTCTGAGTTTGAAAGAGGTCGTATCATTAGAATGAAAGAGGCAGGTGGGGCAAATCGAAGAATCGATCGTCATATGGGTGGAAGCGATGCGACTATTAGAAGATGCTAGCAATAATGGGTGGACAATGGCAGATTGCAGCGTCATGATGGTAGCGGTTGACCTAGGGCCACAGCGGATCGGGAGAATAGAGTGATTGTCAGATCAGCTGTCTTGTTTTTGTATTTTTCATAATTTTAACTTTGAATTAACTTCTTTGTTTTTTTGTGGAATTTTAAACAATTATATATTATTCAATTTAATGAGATTTCTAAATTATATATATATATATATATATATATATATATATATATACATTACATTCTATGAATATCAAAACCTAAAGCATAATAATTAAGAAAAACCTAATTAATTTAGGAAATAACTAATTTTCCAATTAATATTTTTGAAAATCAATTAAAAATTTATTTAAATATTTAATCAATCTAAAATTTTAATGCGTTAAGGCCAAAAATTCAAAACAACTATTAAGAAACCAAACAATTAAAGTAAAAGCAAAATGATAGAAAAACAAAATTTAGAAAATCGGAAGTAACAATGTAATTACTACTGATCGATACTTTGAAATTGAATAATATGTGTTTTTACCGATAATTACTGATCAAGCCCTCCCACTACAGAGAACTATATTATTGAAAAAGATAGGAACAATCAGCAAATTCAAAAATTCAAGCTCAAGAAAAAGAAAATAAAAATAAAAAAGATGCATCTTCAATTTCATTACAAGATACCAATTTACACATCACTGTCCAACCCAAAAGACTTAGAGGGCCGCATTATATATATATATATATATATATATATATATATATATAAAATTTAGATATTACATTAAATTGAATAAGATATAATTGTTTAAAATTACATTAAATTGAATAAGATATAATTGTTTAAAATTCCACAAATAAACAAAGAAGTTGATTCAAAGTTAAAATTATGAAAAATGCAAGAACAACTGAACATTAAGCATGATGAAAAAAAAGCAGGAACCAAACTAAAAGTAGAAAGGTAAAAATTGTGTTGATGGTTTTTAAAAATAAATATTTGTTTGTTCAGATTTAAATAAAACTTAATTTAATAGACTAGAACACACACAGATTTTTTTTTAAATTCTAAATTTATGGTATGCATGGTATTATTCATACTTAGCTGCTTGTTTTGTTAATCTCGAAAAATTATTTTTAGGGATAATTAGGCTTTTTCGTTGGGGGTTAAACTTTGTTCCACTTATTTATTTTGGTTGTAGTTTATTTAAATTTTTTGGTCATATTTTTACTCTTACCAGGTCTTAATACATTACTAAATAAAGTATTCTCGTTTTCTATGGCTTTAGAATTAAGAAGATTTATTTCCGATTTTGCACCTTTTCTGTTTGTGCACCTTTTCTCTTTGGGATCGTATCTATTTTTTTAAAAACAAAAGCTTTTACTGAAACGAAATGTTACTTCATTAATACTAGTGTAAGGTATACTAGAGTCTTGAGTCTCAGACTGTATTAAATAGCTTTATCTCGAATTTGTTTTATATTCAAAGGATATAATTTTTTAAATTTTCTTTATTGTATTTTTATACCTTCTTTGTGTGCTTTTATTTTAACAATTTTTGTAATTTATATACAGGATGGCTGTAATTAAGCTGATAATGCTCAGAGTGTTCTGTAGCGTGATCTAATTACAATAATTGCGCCAAATGGTATAGGAAGATTGAACAAAATGGACGACAACGGATTTCGCGAAAAAAAATTAGTACCACTATGTGTATATGTGGCGATGTGCAATTGAAAATAGAGTTTTAAAAAAGACAGAATCAATACTGAATTAAAATTACCATTTATTTATCACATTTAATAATTTAATTCAAGTTAATAAGGCAACAATTTTAAAAAAAGTGAAAAATTCACATAAGCACTGATAACGTCTGTTTAACTGCTCTTTCATTTCCTCTGTACCAAAGAAAGAAGCAACACCAGAATTTTTTTTTATTCAAATATCCTGTTGCTTCCTTTGGCACAGTGACAGCTTCTTGGACTTAAAGATGACAATACTCCTTTAAAACATAAATTTTGGAAAAAATATCGATTCTTTTTATTTTTGTTCTCATATTATATATATATATATATATATATATATATATATATATATAT
>BMAW01089992.1:148620-164415 GCA_019974015.1 Nephila pilipes | reverse complement strand
TATATATATATATATATATATATATATATATATATATATATTTGTGTGTATGTGCGCGCGTTCGTGCGTGTGCATGTGCGCGCACAATTGACTTTCATTCTACGTGACAATACCATCAGACGTTTTTACAAAAATTACTCTGATTTTCCGGTCAAATACTTTTTATGTCCTGTACGTGACCGAACTTCCATTAATAAGGTAGCAAATTTTCATCTTTAAGTAACACAATGTCATTTAGACTTACATTATCCTTCCTAAATTTCTAGTTAGTTCTTAACTGTAAATGATTTAAATAGTCTCTACTCCAATTCTTCCAAACCATATGCACTAATTTGGTTGTTCTTTGCCATCTAGACAAATAATTATTTCTGCTATCAATTAAATTTTTTTCCGGCATTAAAATTAATGGGCGACCTATCAAGAAATGTCCAGGCGTTAGCACATTAAAATCATTAGTATTGGTTGACATAGGTATTATAGGTCTGCTATTATCTACACAATCCAAAGACCGAACATGCAAATGATTAAAATTTGGTGTCCAATGAATGAATAACGGGAGCTACAGCGCATCGGAACTGCGCACTCAGCAGGTGTTTATAAGAAGCGATTCTCAATCTGATGGTCAAATTTTCTGTGGCATTGCAATTTAGGATACCTTTCAAAGACTGAAAAAATACCTCGCCACAGGATTCGAGCTCATTACGAACAATTGTCAGAGTTTGAAAGAGGTCGTATAATTGAATGAAAGAGGCAGGTTGAGAATATCGGAGAATCACTCGTCATATGGGTCGAAGAGATGCAGTGATTAGAAGATGCTGGCAAGAATGTGTGGAATATGGCAGATTTCAGCGTCATGTTGGTAACGGTTGACCTAGGACTACAGCAGATCGGAGGACAGAGTGACTGTCAGATCAGCTGTCACATTGCCTGATTCATCGCAATCAACCATCAGACATACGACCCGCACACGAGTGTCCACCATGACCATTCACAGACGGCTGATAGTGTGAAATATACGCTCGCGCGGACCGTTACATCACTTGACATTCACAGCTGCGCACTGTCGAGCCAGATTACAGTGGTGCTTGTCTCGATGCTAGTGGTGCTACGCAGTCCCTCAACCAGGAGTTAGGGTCTTGGGTGCCATTTCCCTTGATAGCCGAACCCCTTTTGATCTTCATTAGAGGCACATTTACTGCACAGCGGTACGTCGACGACATTCTGAGTCCTGTTTTGCTACCGTTCCTTTCGCAGTACCATGGCCTTATTTTTCAGCAAGATAATGCCAGACCCCATCCGGCACGTATTATTATGAACTGTCTTACGGCTTTCCAAACACTTCCTTGGCCAACTAGATCTCTCTCCAATCGAGCATGTCTGGGATATGATGGGAAGGAGACTGCATCTACCAGCGAATGTTGATGATTTAGCCAAACGTTTGGAGCAAATTTGGCAAGAAATACCACAGTAGACCATCAGGGAGCTTTATCATTCAATGCCCCGTCGTGTGACAGCTTGCATTTTGACTAGTGGTTTTTTCAACACCTTAATAAGCTCGTTACTTTGTAACTCTGAAGTAAATCATTTAATTTTTCTGAAATTTTAATCAATTTCTGTTCTGTATATAATTTTCTTATCTGTCAATTTTTGTCCCCATGCGTCGACACTCCTTATGCATGGGCGCGGGGTTTTTGGCCGCATGCATTCTTAATGCGTCGTGTTCCCCCCTCCCCTTCCCCCCTTTTTTCTGTTATAGAATCTATATCTAAGAGTTTTCTTAATGCAGTTCATTTCAAATGCTGCTATAATACCCTGATGGACTGGCTGAATGAAAGATTTGGTATTAGGCGATAAATTCAGCAGTGGAATATTCGGATGATCCAGCAGTAGGTGGCTAGGCGCATTATTAATGAACAAATGTATTTTGAATTCCAAACCTTTTTGCTCGATATATTTCTGGACTTAAAGAACAAAGCAGTTGTTGAACTAATTTGTAAACAGATCAGCTGTCATGCATTCCTTTTTATTCTCCATCAAATGAACTAGAAGCTGTTTAATATTCTTACATCTTAATGCTAGTGGCATAAGGGATTTGTTGATTATTAGAGGCCTTAACTTTCTGTCACCATATGCGTTAATACAAAACAAGAACGTCACCCGATCGTTGGTCAATTTAAAATCACTTGCTCATTTTTCAGTTCTCGCTATATATGTTCTTTCAGGTATTTTCTTCCAGAATAATCCCGTTTCTTCTGCAATAAATATTTGTTCGGGAATATAACAGCCCTTTTTCGATTATTTTTGCTAGTTTATTGGAAAACTTTTTGCAGACTTTTCGTCTGTTGATGCTATTTCTCCTTTTATTTTTACGTTATGAAATGCGTGTCTCATTAGAAAACCTGTCAGCCACCCTCACTTGCATTAAGTACCAATTTCTCTGTTGCCGGAAGACTTGATGGTTCCATTTCTTGAAGTTGTTGTATAATTTAAGTGTTTTCTCTTTTATAATTTTTCCATCAATAGATTTTGTTTCCAGCCAATCTTTTAGCCTAAACACCATGTGTGTTTCTGTTTTCTTTAAGAATAGATTTCGAGTATAAGAACATATTTTGGAACTGAGCTTTGATCCAAAAAATATTGACTGTCGAAATTAACTCTCATTTTCTATAATTGTTCTTACAGTCGCTTCACTTGAACCAAAAGCTTTGTCAGCAGATGTGGATCCTTCGCCTTTCATTAGACAGTTTAAGATTTTTATTTTAGTTTCAAACGAAAATAAATTTTTATTTCAAATTTTAATTTATTTTTCATTAAAATAATATTGCAAACGAAAATCATTGTTTGCATCTTCGTAATATTTTTTGTTGTTGTTTGGACGTTTAATTACTATAGAGACGATGTAAAATATATAGCTTATAGAACTTTTCTAATCTGAAAATTTAACTCAGTATTACCTTTTTGAACCTTTTGAAGACTGGCACTTTCAAGGAGAAAAGTTGTTTCTGTTTAATACAGGATTTTTTACTACATTGCTTACCCACTTTTTCTCTGTCAATGATTTACAGTTCTAAGTGTCGTCTGTAAAATAGCCAGATAGAGTATTGGAGGTGGACACCCACAACGACTTTCTAAGAAAGGAATTGCGCACACATGTCTAACGTCGATAAACCATACGGAAATTGAGAATTAATGCGATATTTACGAAAGAATAAGGCCCGCTAAAACAATTAACTCATTTCCAATTGTTCTTTTATAAGGTTTTCTTTAGAAGATTATACCCGGCAGATTCAAAAAACTAGCCCTTAGACTTTTAATTGTACATTCAAAGATTTAAACAACCAGATGAATAAGATTGAAACAATTAAACACAAAAGGTGTATTTTGACATTTTATCTGACATATGAATTTTAACTCTCTAATGTTTCCAAAGAAAGAGAAGAAAATGAGAGCCCATTTTTACGACAACGAACTAAAGAAAAAAATGTTATTAAAATTTAGGTTAAAAAAGGCCTTGTAAAAAAGAGTTGGATATATATATATATATATATATATATATATATATATATATATATGGACACAAATATTATTAGGTAAAAAAACGGAAACAAATGGACACAAATATTATTAGGAATATTACTATAGAATTAGAAAATGATTTTAAAAAG
This sequence comes from Nephila pilipes, assembly GCA_019974015.1. NCBI lineage: Eukaryota > Metazoa > Arthropoda > Arachnida > Araneae > Nephilidae > Nephila > Nephila pilipes. Next base: position 160,750 of record BMAW01089992.1, on the reverse strand, counting down.
AACTTCAACATTAAAAAAATTAAATTTTTCATATTTGGATTGAAGGCTGAAATTGGAATTGCTAGGGATATACTTGGAAAACTACCGGATGAACAAGATTTTCTCATTATGAAAGACCTAAGTAATTACATAATTAAAAAATAAATATCAAGATGCATATAGATAATGAAAATGTAACGGAATATTGCACATTTCGATTCTTAAACAAATCCTTCAATAGGATAAATTTTTCAAGAGTTTTTAAGAAATACATGCATCTATTCCCAATAAAAAATATGACTATTAAAAGGGCTCGTAGGTATAACAAAAAATTACGAAGATTAATATTTAATTACAATTATGGAACGGATATGGAAATGTTGGGTCAATGTGCGTGTGTGTGTGTGATCGGTATGGTGACTATGTGGATGAATATCATGGCCATGTGGTCACTGGGGATTTGAATTTAATTAATGATGAAAAATTAAGAAAGCTAATGAGGAAAGGAACAGGCTACAGATTACCAATAACAGAGAGTAATTATGTAGGTAAAAAAGAAATATGTAAGAATCTAGATAACTTTATTATCAAAATAGCTATCAAATATAATATGCCCTATGAGGCCTTTAGGGAATTTAGGGATAGAGTCTGCAATGATCTAAAAAATGTTAATTATAGATTTAAAAATGGAATAAAATTCAAAGATATTAGAACTTCTATAGAAAATTTACAAAAATTTTTTATAATTGTATATATGGATAAAGTTCTTGGAAATTTTGCACTCATTTGTAAACAATTTTATTTCAAAAGGATGAATGAATATTTCCAGGATAATGAAACTTTTGTTTTTTCAAAATGTAAAGACAGAGAAATTATTAATAGATTAGATGCATTTCACAAAAAAATTGATTTACAGTTCAATAATAAAAAATTCCCTCATGTTTTTTTAACTCCTAAATTCCATGAAAACCCAATTAAATTTAGAACTATTATTAATGAATATAATACATACATAACTAAATCTGGTAAAATCTTACAGAATGTATTAAATAATATTTTAGGAAAGCTTGAGTAAACTGCTATTATTAAAAATAGTATAGAATTACTTAATTACTTAGGCAATACATGGGTACAAGCAATCTATAATTATGATTTTCAGGATCTTTATAATTCCATTGATATAGAGGATATGATTAGAGTTATGATGATACTTTATAATCAATATGGCATAAAAAATACTATAAAAATGAACAAATTTAAAAACCTTTTACTATTAGTATTGCAAGAAAATTATATACTTTTCAATAAGCAAATATACAATCAGCTATAAAGCCTAGCTCAAGGTGGACCAGCTAGCAACATTTTAGCTAATCTTTATTTACATTTTTATGAATCAAACCACCTTAGCAACTCTCTTTACATTTTATATAGATATATAGACGACCTAATAATTTTTAGTAAATGTAAAGATTTTAAGCGAACATTGAATTTTATCCTAATTATTTGATTTTATTGCAGACAAATTCAGATACGGGTGGGGCTGAATATTTGGATACAAAGTTACTTATCACATCATTTGTAGTAATTTATTTGATAAAAAAAAGATGCATTCGGGTTTAAGATAATTAAAATGTCTTATTGGGAAAGCAATATTCATTTATCCATATACAGAAACATTATATTAAATTTTTTGCGTCGTAATAAACTGTTAGTTACAAATGATAAAGATATATTCAAAAATATTAAGAAACTTATGAGAGAATGTAAATAATGTGATTATCCATTAGTAATATTCCCAATAATTTATATGAAGGTTTATTTTGATGTATTTTTGGGAGATACATCAAAATAAACAAATATCAAAATAAACATCAAAATATTGATATTCCTATGAGGACTTCATGGCGAACTCTGGAAGGTATTGAAGTGTCATTATGTAAATTGTATCTGATATCTAAAGAAATTTTTATATTATACTGGTTTACCAATAGAATCTTTGTTTCATGATTTGATTTATATGTATTTTTAATATTTACAACTTGGAGTAAGAGCTTATTCTAATATCTTTTGGATTGGTGACTTATTCAAAAAGGTGGTCTTATACATGGGGGCTATTGCCTTTCAGGACATTCATGAATTTTTGGACTTTCGTTTCAAAACAAACCCACCACACAACATTAGGATTACAAAGTCAGTTAGTTAGTGGTCTAGTTGTAAAGATATTTTGAAACATTTCTGTATTTTTACACATTTACACACACATATTTCACTCAATTGAATTTTAAATAATTATAACTAATAAAATTCTGATTTGTGTATCATTTAATATGATTTCTGATCATGATTGGTTTATTGGTGGATTTTTATTAAATATTCTATATTGAAACTTTTTATACTCAAATTAGTTAAGTACTATTGACTTCCAAATTTTATCTGGCAACAGTGAATGGTGGTGGACATCCTCACTTAAAAAGTTCCTTAGCCTATTGCACTCAGGTTCATGATCACTTGTCAAAGAAATGATCTTTTGAATCTTTGCTTTTACAATTGTGAAATTTGAATTGATTTTTCATGAAAAGCATGGATTCGGGTATGTAGTTTTAAAGTTTTAAATCTTTAACTGGAAATATTTAATTATAATGTTTTATTGTTTCGAAAAAAATCTCAAATTTTTAATTGAATAATTTTTAATTGGATATTTTTAATGGATAATTTTAATTGGATATTTTTAAATGGATATTTTTAAATGGATAAGTTTTAATTTGATAAATTTTAGTTGGATAATTAATAATTGGATAATTTAATAGATGGTTTTTGTTTAAAAAATTTTAATTGGAAGGATTTTAGGTGAAGAATATATTTAATTAGTTTGGAAAATAATTAGTAATTGAGATATCTCGCCATTCAATTTTTCTTCTTCGTTTATTGATTACAATTTGAATTTTGGAGTAATCCAATTTTGCCCAACAAATTGCATTGGGGGAGGGTTGGCACCATAGAACTAGTTTAACCCCACAATTCAGTCCCCAGTCTGAATATGCATGTTTTGTTTTGTTGGGTATTCGGATTATTCTTTGATTCAAATTAGTTTCAAAATTGATTCAATTTTTTTTCATCTCTTAGTTTCAAATTTGATTCAATTTCAACTTTTTTACTTAGTTCTATAAACGTGTTTTTTTTTTGTTGATTTTGGATTTTATTTGTTCTCTTACTTTTATGTTTTTTAATGATAAATTCATTGCTTTATCTTATACATACATACACACACACACACACATATATATATAACTTGGTATATACATTATATGGACTATGAGGAAACGATTTCTGCAAATAGTTCAAATTTTGACCACTAGGGGGAATTCTGGTCCCTATAGAAGGATAAGAAAATCTGTCAGAATCATTAAAATTTATTCAATTGCAGTATGGTCTAAATGTGCAATCAATTGACATCAATAACGCGTTGAAAGCGCATTATAGTGTGTTTAATGGCAGCGAGAAGAAATTTTCTAGGGATTCCAGCAACATGACGTATAATGCTGGCTTTCAACTCAGATAAAGTCCCAATTCCTTCTCCAGAAACACGGTATCTTAGGAATTCCCATAACCAGAAATCACGAGGATTTAAGTCGGGTGAACGAGGAGGATAGGCAACCAGAAAAGGCTCTGAATATTACACGATTCTTGTCAAAGTTAACTCGAAGCAGTTCTGTGACTTGGTGCCCAATGTGGGGAGTTGCTCCATCTTGCATGAAGACAGTGGCTTGAAAACATTGCCGTTTATTAAAAGCAGGAATAACCTGCTGTCGAAAGAGCTTGAATGACCTGTACTGAACACTCGTGAAAGACCATGGCTTAGGACCTTGAGGAGGGAGAGTTTCAAAGAAAAATTATCCTAAGTTAAAATCAGTAGTATTATATTCATACCAGGTAGTCACGTTATTAGAATGCAGTGGTTGTTGGTGCAGGACATCGAAGATGAAGCACACTATATGCGGCAATTTCGATTATTCACAGCTCCATCTAAAGAAAAGTGCACCTTATCTGACCATAGAATTTTCCAAGGCCACGCGTCATCAACTTTCATTCTCACCAAAAATTCTGCGTGTTTGGTAGTCTTGAGGTTGCAGCATTTTCACTACGTAAATCTTGTACGAAACCACTTTAAATTTGATCGCAGAATTTTTTGTACTGTCGACCACGGAATCGCCAATTCTCGTGACACCAATCAAACTCTTGATGAAAAACAGTTGGATCTGGAGGCTTTTTTAACCACAGCAACAGCGAGTTCTTCGACAATTTCATTCTCAACTGGTTTCCGCCCTCTTCCTGGCAGTATACCCAAGTCTCCAGTCTCTTCAAATTCCGTCATCATCTTCTTCACATCATTCTAGACATGAGCCCTTTTTTCAATCCCTTTAAACGACGATATTCACGCAGTGTAGCTTAGCTATTTCTGCCGTTCTGATAAAACAATTTTACCAGTAAGGCTCAATCTTTCTTCTGTAAAGGCATGATTAATGATGACAAAAATACGCAGAATGATTTTCTGGCTTTGACTGCAAACCTCTTTATATGTTTGACTAATTTTCAAAAGGAATTTTTGAAAAGCGCCATCTGGTGGTCAAAATTTGAGTGGACTGATATCTATATCAATTCAAGTGGTTTATTCAATCACGAAATCACGAAAATATTTGGGGAGTACATTTTTTATAGTACTGTCTAGCCACAACGGAAAAAAAACATTCATAGTGTCGTTGCTTACACCACCAGAGAAAGAGAATGTTAAATTACACAGACAACTCATATAGGTGCGGTGAAAAACGGGTAAACCACAAAATATTGTGTGGAGTTGGCAGAAAAAAAGGAGCTCTTGATGCAGTCTTACGCATGCCCCTTAAAAAACAATTCAGTATTTTTAAATGTGGAAGAAAATGTTTCTTATTAATAAATTGATATAAAAAGAAAGATGATGAATAAAAGCACTATGTTAGGATTCCTATTCTAATATATGTCCGTAGTGTGTGGGTTTAAAAGTTTAGAGTTCTTATAACCCAAAATTTGAAAAAATCACAGTTTTAAACTGCTGCGATTTTTATTCACCTGTTAGTGCTGGAAAAATGATCCCATTTTTACATGAGAGAAGGGGAAAGTACTGCTCCCCCCACAGAATACACTTCCTATAAGAAAGGGATACTATCTCTGAAATGAAATAAAAAGGAATCTGCCTTCTATGCTGCTTCTTAAATTTAGAAGGTAATCTTGAAACTCTATTAATGACAAAGCTCTTTTAATGATTTTATGACCGCAGTATCCTAGTGGTCATGGTCACGTACACGAGAGCGGCGTTTTTCGTCGAGTCGTGAGTTCCAGCCTTGATGCCACTAAAAATCTACCGTATAGCAGAGTTCATGCCTCGTTATATCTGTCGAGGTCCCAAGTTCTCCCGTTAAGGAAGTTTGGAGAGACCTGACACCTGACCTGGCACCTCCAGCTCAGGTGTCGTAATCTGCACTTGACCAAGGTTCAAAATGACGAGGTCCATCGCCAATAGCCCTCGTGTTGCTTCTCTGTGCCACATTAGTGAACAAACAATCAATCAAAAAAGTAGACTCTTTCACTAAACAGCAGATTTTCAATAATGGGATCCAATTCAAGTGGACTTCTAATCACGAGACTCAAGTCGGGTCGACGCGCTCTGATTACTTTCGTACAGTTGCTGTAATCTCTGCAGCGCTCTTATGACTCCCTCTATTTCTCCTCATTTCCCCTCCTCCACACACATTCGCTACACTTCTTAAAAGTAATAAAATCCCTTTGCTTACACACGGTTATTTCAGGACGTGAGATTTTTATGTAAGACATCGAAGCAATAATAATAATCGAAGCATAAGATATCGGAGTAAAGCAACTTCAGAGGTTAAAAGGTGCGTGAGAAAAAGTTTAATATTTTACAGGTGACCACCGTAGCCTAGTAGTTATGGTCGCGGACTCACGGCCAGCGGTTCTCGTCGAGTCGTGGGTTTCAGCCTTGATGCTAATAAAAACCCGCCGTATAGCCTGGGCTGATGCACGTTAAATCTGTCCTGGCTCAAAGACCTCCTATTGGCGTGGTGTGAAATCTTAGGGAGGTGGCTGCCAGCTGAAATGACTACCTCGTCAATTAAGTGAGGTTCAAAATTATGAGATCCTTCGCCAATAGCTGTTCACTTCCTTCTCGGCTATTGAGCAGTGCAGACGTTTTATTTGCTTACTCCTTCCTTCGGTAAACTCTTGTATTTCTTGCCAGGGCCTCTGCTAGAGTTTCTAGCTTGGCTTCTCAAGTCATTGCGTGCTCATATTCAAGCTCCTGCTTGCCGTTTACCATCACCGACTTTTATTTATTTATTTATTTCTCTGTGAGTTTTTGGTATTACATCTCCTGAATTATTTGGATTTACTTTCGCTGCAACTATCTGCTGGATTTCCTGCGTAAGTGTTAAATTTCTTATAAAATTATTTATGGATAAAACTGTCAGTGTTGGCGATGTCCTTGCATTTCCGTAATTGAAATATGGAAAATATGCTTGAGAGTTTCCCTGAAATCAGATTACTTCTGGAACTTGTTCCAAACGACCCGACTACTGACGAATACAAGTTTGTATATGATAAGCTAATTAATTTTGGAACATTCTAGCTCAATTGAGGAGATAAAAAAATAAAGACTAACAGATCAGAAATATTAAGCTATAACACTTCTTTTTTCAAGGTATTCAATGAAATTTTACAAAAGGATAGGAATAATCGTGAAACCTATGTTTCGCAACCTGAGGAGGAAAATGGCTACAAAATTAATCTCAATGAATATTCCACCCGGATTATCGAACTTAAAAGGAATAATGCTGAACTGAATGGATGCCTTACAGAAGCCCGAAGAAGTTTTGATGTTCTTACTTATAATATTAATGAACAAATTACCGATAATATTTAAGGCCTACGGGAAACTAACAGACAACTTTATACTAATACTCAAAATCTCAAAGAAGCTTCTGAAACGGTACTCAACTCTATGAAACCAACATATGCACAGATATTGGCTCACACAACCCCTACTTCTACCTCAGATTCATTTCCGTCAACAACCTAAACCTCAAAAAGTCGTAATTGTACGGGCCCGCCCCGGGGGGGGGGGAGTTTTATCTCGGTTAAAAACAAAGTTACTTCAGAACTCATCATCAAAAAAAGAACTTATCAATCAAAATAACCCACTTAAAAAAAATTAGTCGTGGTGGCTTAGCTATCAACCTGGTGAATGAGAACGATGTACACCTGCTAGAATCTGAGCTTAGAAAAATTGATTACTTAAAAAACTACGATATAAGAAGACCTAGGGCTAGATACCCGCAATTCATTTTGATTGGAGTGGATTCATCCTATAATGCCGAATCATTAAAAGAAACTTTAATTCAGAAGAATGAAGCATTTAACAATGAAAATTTAAGAATTAATTTTCCAGTTAAAACGAAAAGAGGTATTAATTGGTTATTACAATTGATCCCAAATCTTACCCCAATATAATTAATTTCTCGCATCTTTACCTTCATTTCGAACGAGTAAGAATTGAACTATTTATAAAAGTCATGGAGTGCATGAAATGCGGGGGGGCGGCGGCCATACTAAGAACCATTGTGTAAAAAATCAAATTTGCTTCCGATGCGGATCGATAGACTCGCATGACAAAACTGCGTGCACAGCAAAATTCATTAACTGTTGTGGCAATAATCTACGTTTTGGAACTAGCTACGAGGTTAATCACGGGTATAGGGAGAAGAATTGTCCCATACTCAAAAACTAAAAAACTTTTATTTTTAGTCATACCAATTTCGGTTTGTAATATATTCTCATACTGACATCGGTCATTAGTTGTTTCTCTTTTTGCCCCCTGGCTGATCGAATCCATATTTTGCAACTAAACGCTAATCACTCGCGGGCTGCCCATCTCCTGGCTTTTGGGGTCGCTTTGGAACTCGGATCCGATCTTCTGCTAATCCAAGACCCTTATCTTAGTTTTAATACCCCCTTAAACTCCCCTCCTGGATCAATTCAATACTTCTCATTCAAAAATAAATGCCTCACTGTTTGTTTTAATAAATTAATTTACCCCGAATTTTTTTTAAAAAACCGATCATACAATAGGTGTCTTACTGAAATTTAAAAAAAAACTTTCTATTTTATTAATAAATTTATATTCCCCCCCTCTTACGATGATTTCGACACCATGTTAAAGGAACTTTCTGTTTATAAGAAAAATTTCGAATCATAGTTGTCTCCTGACGGGAGACTTCAATGCGAGGTCACCCATATGGGGCTGAGATTTTACTGATACCCGAGGAGATGTTCTGATCAATTTTGCGTTACACCATAATTTAAACTTCTTAAATTTTCCAGAATTGGATCCTACTTTTGTGTCTCACTCAGGTAAAGGTAATCCAGATATATCTTTGATATCTAACAGCAATATTTATTTGGTGAATAGGCGAAAGGTTTCAGACCTGGAGTCTCTGAGCGATCACCGATTTGTGGGTGTGCATCTGCGATGTGATTTAAATAATTACGAGTTTTATTTAAAAATTAAATATGGTATCTATAAATTTTTGAAAATTTTTAAGAAATCATATCCCAAACTCATTCAAACAGTTGAATCAATTCGGAATTCAGATCAGCTAGAGGAGTTTGCTAATTTCAACCGTCTGGCCAACCGCTTTCATAACTTTTAGTAAACGACGGGATCTTGCTACTCCAGTTTTCACCTGGTGGAAGAACAATTTAAATTTTTTTAGAAACAAACGCTCTTAAAAGGAAAATAATATACTCAATTAAAAATAACTTTCCACCTGGAGAAATTGATAATTTACAATTAAAATATAAAAAAGAAAGATCTTTATATAAAGGGAAAATTCTTGCTTCTAAAAATGAGACCTGGGAGCACTTCTGCACCACCAACAGTGAAAACTTTGGCCTGAAGTTCAGGGTTGCCTTTCGCAAGTCCCTGAACTCTCGGCCCCTTGAGGCCATGGTTCCTTGCTCATCTGATAACTCCCAAAGGCAAAAATATGAATTTCTAATGCGTTCTCTTTTCCCGAGCTCCGGGGAGACTTTTGATTTGAGTTTTGAGGAGTCTGCACCACCTCCGAAGATTTCCACTGAAGAGATATCTCTGGTTTTTAAAAATCTTAGCGGTGGGAAAGCTCCCGACCTTGATTTCTTGGACTATGCAATTTGGAAGCATATTTTTTCTAACTTCCCTAACCTTTTAGTAAAAATTATGAATTTATGTGTGCAATTTTCCTATTTTCCAAATATTTTAAAAGACGCTAAATCGAAACTCCTCCTTGAATCTGGTAAGAACCTGTCATCCGTTAAATCGTACAGGCCGTTATGTTTGTTACCAACCTTGGGGGAAATTGTTGAGCGTGTTTTTGTCAATAGATTAAATTTCTAGATTCATCAAAACAATATTCTTCCTCCTCTGCAATTTGGCTTCAAAGAAAATTTTGGTTGTGATGACGCCATTTTCCACTTGGTTTCGTATATCAAACGCAAAAGATCTACAGAACACGTTGCTGTTATTTTTATCGATATTCAGGGTGCGTTTGACAACATAGATTGGTCTGTTCATTTTAAAACTTTGTGGAATCGTCATTTTCTAATCTGTTTCAAAAGTTTATATACTCTTTGTTAATAAATCGACAAATTATTTCTTCTAATAATAATTTTACAATAAAGCATCTAATTACCCAAGGCTGACCTCAGGGTTCGGTACTTGCATCCTCTATGTGGAGCTTATATTTTAATTCTATTTTGAATATTAATTGTGAAAACTATTTAGTTCAAGCTTTCGCGGATGATATGGCGGTTATTTCCACAGGAAATTAGAGAAGAGACCTAGAATATAACTCTAATATTTTAATTGATCTTATTGCTGAACATCTGACATGGCTAAGACTGGAAATCTCGATTGAGAAAACCCTCCTAGGTTGTGTTTAGAAGCCCGTCAATCCACAACAAGGGAGTTCGTGGTGGCAGCGTCTTCAGTCGAGACCCAATTTTTAAACTAAAGAATTCCTTTATAAAAATTTGCTAATTTTAGAAATATTTAGGTATTCTGATTGACTGCCGGCTCTCCTGGAGTCCCCACATTAATTATCTCAAAGAAAAAAATTATAGTCTCTCATTAAATTTTAATAGGGTAGGCCTATAGGACATCTCCCACTTCTGCTTTGCAGGTGATTGCTGGTGTTCCCCCTATTCATCTGGCCATAAAATTTCATTTTCTTAAGTATCAAATTTGGATTCGGCATAATCTCAACTTTTTTCACTTGATTAATAATATCCCATTTGATTCAAATATCTCACTGAGATTTGTTCATCCTGAAAAAGGATTTCTTTTTCTTAACACATTTTCGGGACCCTCCGAGTGAGAGATTTACACCGACGGATCAAATATCGGGTCCGAAAACGGGTTCGTCATGTGTGTCTTCTACTAGGGTGTCCTAAACATAGTCTACATGTTCAAATTGAATTTTTATAATTCAGTTTTCCAGGCCGAGCTTTCATCAATCGGATTTGCCGTTTTGTGGGCCGTCTCTCATAACTTCAAAGTTTCTGCTTTCTCCGACAGTTTATCATCTAATATATTGCTACTGCAGAGTACCAGAAATAAATTGGCTTTCGTCGATACCATTAAAAAAAATTAACAACTAATGCTGATTTTTACAACTTACACTAGGTTTGGGCCCACGTCGGAGTTTATTATAACGAAATCGCGGATTTCTTTGCAATACTCGCTGTCACTTATGGTGAGAGAATGAATGCCCCTGTCCCTCAGTCTCATATAGTTATGACTTTAAAAAATAAGCTTCTTTCTGGCTAGGAGGTCTGGTGGTTAACTTGTAATTCTGGTATTCGGGTTCAGTCATATATTCCTAGACCAAATTTGAGTTTTTATACGAATTCTAGTTTTACCACACGCTTCTTTACTGGTCATGGTCCCTTCATTTCTTATTTAAATCGTTTTAATTTAAAAAATACAAATTTATGTCTCTGCGGCTCTGTTGGAAATGCTGACCACTACGTTTTCTTTTGCCCTTTTACCAGAGATTTTCATTTAAAATGTCCTGCTGTTGAAGAGAAACTTATTTGGCTGAGGTCCGAGTGGGAAAATCCCTACTTGAATTCTAAGCTTAAATCCTGTATTCTCACGGCTCGTAAAATAACTCAGCAAATTTGTTAATTGTTTCAAACTTTTATTATATTTCTCAATATTTTTATCATCCCTTACCGTGTAGCTATAATTGTATGCCTTGTATATACGTTCATACCTTTGCCTAACACTTCAATTTTGTTTACGAGTTTGTGGACGTTTTTGTATTGTGCTATTTAACCTGTTGTGCATCTTATTCTGCAAGAAAATTTCAACTGTTATTATTTTTTTTTTATTTCTTGTGTTTCTGTCATGTACATTTTTTGTTGTGCAAATACCTTGTACATTTTATTTAACCTTTATTTCAAAATTATGAAAATCTTATGTTATTTTGTCAATAAATGCTGATTGCGGGGGTGATTGTTTCCCGGGGGCGGCGGTTTGCAGCTCTAAACCCTTTGGGTGAGCTCGGTCCCCTTGGGTATTCTGCCAGTAGCTGTTGTGTTGCTTTTCATTCGAAGTTAATAAACAATCCAATTCCCAAAGATTGTAGTCTTCAGTTTCGCTTCAAGCAATGTACGAAAGAATACAACTACAGACCGTCGTTCTTAATCATAAGAGCTTTTACAACAAAATGGGATTCAAAGCCCTCGCGTGGTGTAGGAAGAGAATCTGTTCAAATGTACTCGTCATCTGTGTGTGATCAAGTTTCAAAATGACAGGGTTCATCTCCAATATTTCGTGATGTCTATCTACAAAGACAATAAATAAACTAAACAACACACAAGTATTCCGTTAAATAATTAGAAACATTATAATGGTTAAAGAATTCATGAGCACATAGGAAAAGGTATACTTTTCTTATAATGTTACATAACATAAGATTTATATTCGTAGATTTATGAATGAAATGGTATTGCATTTACAGATCATAAAAAGGTCTTAATTGTTGCTGTGGATATGAAGAAG
>BMAW01089992.1:114918-143620 GCA_019974015.1 Nephila pilipes | reverse complement strand
CACACATATATATATATATAAACACAATGAAGCTGTTTCATTTTGTGGATAATTATACACTTTTTGTTATTGCTGTGAAATTCTTCAAGAGTCAATATAACTTTAAAATGAAGCGGTATCTCTTACAATCTAGTAATAACAATAAGAAAAACCGCCATTGTTTGCCTGTACTACAGAGTGAATCTTATTCAATATATTTTTATTTGTAGATGGTAGAATATTACTGAGTATTTACTTTTTTGCAAAATTTCAAAAATTTTAAAAATAATTTTGATGTCTTATTAGCATATAATGATACACAAGAACAACAAATATAAAAGGAGAATATAAACCTGAATTTGTTATACCTGCAGCTTATTATTAATTTCTTCTTCCTGGTTTTACAAAGAATTTTTCCACGTACCTGATATTTTTATAATGATTATAATTCGTGTAAGAATAAGAGAGAAAACAGAATTGTGCGTCATTTTCCAACTGTATCGGGAATAGTAAAGATTCATGGTCGAAATCCACGTTTGTACTGTTAGACAGACAGTAAACGAAATAAATATCTTAAGATTAGGAGGTTCTTTTTTAGCATTTCCAAATTTTGAGTCTCATGTAACCCCCCCACGCCAAACTATATTAGAAATTCTCTAGACTCTATTTCACTGAAAGAACAGAAAGCGATGATAAATTTTCTTTCTTTTCTTTTCTCAATATAATTTTTCTTCAATGTCGTCTAGTCAGTATATCGCTTTGATGGGCGTTTTGCTTCCGTAATTGTACAACACCATGTGATAGAATGCAGCATTTCTCATTGCAACGATTATTTCATTTCTTTGGATTATAAGGTTTAAAATTTACAGCCCTTAATTAATCTTTCGTATTTGAAAAGTTTTAAGGTGGCCATATTTTAGGGTTTGGTCAACTTCTGTTGAGCAGTCTAGTCTTCTTTCTTTCTTTAAAGTCTGGATTACCTCCAGTAGTTGAATATATAGCTGTAGAAAATAATTCTTATCCTTTTAATTCTCAGCCCAAAATGAGGCTATAGTTTCAGTTCCGAAGCTCAAAAAGAAATAAATGTAATACATAAAAATTGAAACTTAATCGATTCTAATAGAGCCCAATTTTAAATGGTTTGTGGAATAAGAATTGGGACTAAAATATAAGTGCAGTGCATTATTAATTTTCAAAATATGATTCTCCTGCATCAATACACCTTTAAAATCACTTTCCCAGCATTTAAATGTAGCCTAGAAATCTTCAACCACTAGATCAGTGGTTCCCAAAGTGGTCCCGACGGATCTCCAGGGGTCCCCGATATCATTACCAGGGGGTCCGTGGAAAATTAAAATTGATTTGGGGGTCCCTGAACAACGTCAAGGGGTCCACGCAAGGTTTGATCCATTTTTATTATTATGGAAATTTAAATAAATAGCTATAAATAAAGCAGTAACGATTTTTACGTCCTGAGTAAAATATAAATATAAGTGAGTACTTAAAATACAGCATGTTACTTTAGTACTGAGCATTATGTAGTATCTTTTGTGAATGAATATTAACAAAACTTATTTCCACTGATTTGTCAATTGTAGTAACAATGGTGTGTACAGCTTGTTTTAATGTTATTACTAAAACTTTGTTATTGTTCCATTTACTTCAATAAATTTAAGTTTTCAGTTTCCATCAACACGCTAACAACAATATAACAACAAAATAATAACGAAATAACAATAAAAAAACCACTAGATAATCCCACAAAAACAAAAATAAAAAAAATCCACTGACATACGCCTATGATTTAATAGTTCTAGATGGCGCCAGCTACTTAATTTAATAATAGGCATGGCATGTTGCAAGACAGACGGCTGGAAACAGGTTTATTCAGGAAAACAAATAACGCCGCTGCATACACTAATTTGTCTATAACATACACTATAAAAGAGTCGTACATCACACGTCTAATCAACAATTTAGTTCTATATTATGCTGATACGAAGTGTATGAACAAATTTTCCCAGTCTTAGACAAAAAGAAGTTTTGTTTTGGAAAATGGAAGTTTTGGTATAGTTGAATTTTTTTTTATTATTACGCAGATAGTGTACTTTTATTGCGTAAGTATATTTTAATAAAATTTATCTTTTTTGAAAAAATTATATATCACATTATTCAGTATAGTTACTAACGTTACAGGATTAGTTATAGTACAAACAATATAGTAATCCCTTAACGTTAGTTTTGGTATAGATGAATTTTTTGCATTGTTACGCAGAGAGTGTATTTTTGTTACGTAAGTGTATTTGAATAAAATTGATCTGATTTGAAAAAAAATTATGTAACATTTTTTCAATGTAACAATCCCTTAACGGTTAGTTAAAGGATTGCTAAATTGAAAAAGTAAAAAGTAATCCCTATATATATATTGAAAAAGTAAAAAATAATCCCTATATATACTGAAAAGTAAAAAGTAATCCCTATATATATTGAAAAAGTAAAAAGTTAAAAAAATAGTAATCCCTCAACGTTAGTTAAGAGTTTACTTTTTTTTTACTAGAAACTTAGGAAGATATCGTAAGTTTTATTTTAATAAAGATGTTTTTTGAAAGAAGTTAATTACTGAGAATTAACAGTGGTTTGCTGCAAATAAAACTTTTGATATTCAAATTTTCTTATATCCTTTTTTACCCTTATTAACAGATAACAGTATGAGTGAGCCGATGAAAAAATGTTGATAGTACAGAATTGAATATTTGAAGTATGGCTTTATTTCATCACCAGGAAATAGTACTTTACTCTTCTATGTAAAAAAAAAACTATGTCAAATGATTCAATGAAACCTTCCAATCTTAATGAATATTCAATAAAAATCCATAGTGACAAAAAAGATAAGGATTTAAACGTTTTTTCAAACAGTCAAAGAAAAATATTTGAAAACACCGTCACTGCAACAATTCATAGGAACAACATCTAACGAGATGACGATAGACTGCGTGCTTCTTATAACATTTCTTTATTGATTGCTAAGTCCGGATAGCCGTACGCTATTGGTGAAGAATTTACTTTACCAGCTGTAAGTGAGGTAATACGCACCATGTTGCACAAACCAGCTTTCGATGTTATAAAAAGAATTCCATTGAGTAATAATACAGATTAAAGGAGGATTGACGAAATGGTTCAGTGCGTAGAAAATTCTTAATGTGAGCACTTAAAAACATCTAAATGTCCTGTACAGCTTGATGAGTCAATTTTACCAGGAAATGAAGCTTTACTCTTAGCTTATGTAAGATTTGTAAAAAAAGAAAAAAATTGCCAAGAATTGTTATTTGCTAAATGTTTGGAAACCGATACGAAAGGTGAAACGTTATTTACTGAATTAAAAATATTTTTCGAAGTAAAAGACATAACTTTGACTAATATCATTTCTATTACTATTGACGGTGCTCCGGCAATGGTAGGAAGATGCCGAGGCTTTCTGGCATACTTAAAAAAAGCTGTACCGAATGTATTTTCAGTACATTACGTCATTCATCGACATCATTTAGTCGTAAAAAAATCTTAGTGAACGTTTGCATGGATCACTAGACTATGTCAATAGAGCAGTTAATAAAATCAAAAAGAATTTTTCTCAATCAGAAATTATTTACTCAACTTTGTTTGGAAAATGATGAAGACTATAATCGTTTACTACTTCACACAGAAGTATGTTGGATATCTAAAAGTGCATGTTTAAATCAATTTTATGCGCTCTTTGATTCAGGGTTGGAATTCCTGGAAAGCAAAGACAATGATTTGCGACACAATTTAATTAACTCAAAAAAATGTCATAGCCTATATGACTGATTTATTTACCAAATTTAACTACAAGATGACCAATTAAATTTAATCAAAACCAAAAGCGTATAACCACGTTTGTTACAAAATTTTATCTGTACAAGCAAAACTTGGGAAGAGGAGAATGTTCTCAGTTTCTAAATTTTTAGAAATTGCAAATTAGAGATGAAGATTTGCTTGCTTACTGTCGATACCTAACGACTTTTCATGCAGACCTGAACCAAATATTTGAAGACATTCTTCACTTTGATATTCCCGAATGGGTGTTGAATTCTTTTACATGTGAAAAAACTCAGATCCCAAATACATATGAATCCATACTAATACAGGAGAAACTTATTGAAATATCCACAAATGAGGAACTTAAACCAATGTTTGAATAATGATACCACAAATTCTGGTTACAGAAACAGATCCCAATTTTATATCCTGCATTATGGGTTATTGTACAGATGTTGATGACTGCTCTCCCGTCTTCCTATTTCGTAGAACAAGGATTCAGTGTCGTTAATGTTATCACAAAGAAAAGAAACATCCTAGAAAATAGTGCTCATGGGGATTTGCTACTCACAAACATTGAGCCGGACATAAATAAACTCAAAACGTCTCGTCAAGTTCATCCAAATCATTAATTTTCTTAAAATTTTATTTTAAACAAAAGTTATAATTTCAATAAATACTTATTCAACAAAATGCTTTTTTTTAAATTTGTAATTTTTTATACTGTGCATTTATGTAGCTTTTTCACATGGGAATCCGCGGAAAAGTTTTGACTATAAAAAGGGGTCCATGGGTCAAAAAAGTTTGGGAACCACTGCACTAGACTGTTCAAGCAACCCGTCGAAGACGCTTGAACCGCATTAGTCGTCCGGAAACGATGTTAGTTTAGACTTCTTTTTTTATAACAAGAAGAAAAAGAACCACAAAAAAAAATTAACGGAGCTAGATCTGTACTGTAGAGTGATTGGGGCAGCATTGTGATGTTGTGTTTGGTTAGTATCTCCCTCATATTTATCGACATGTCAATAGGCACATTGTTGTGATGGAGTATCTAGGAATCAGCGATTTCTCTTCGGACGCGGCAGACCCCAATCCTCGGGATGTTCGAACACTTTTGCGTAAATTTTTCCGAATACTGTTGATCTCGCACGCACAAAACCTTAATACAGCCCATTTTTAGAAACAAAGAAGACAATGAGCACCGATTTCACCCTTGATTAGCTCATGAGCATCTTTTTTGGTCGAGGAGAGCCGTCCCCTTTGCATGCCATCAGCACTTTGCCTTTTGCTCCACGAATCATATTTGAAAATCCACGTTTTATCACTAGTCCTGTCCAAAATATTTGGATGGGTCACCAGATGTTCCAACAGCTCATGACTATTCATTACATGGTGTTTCTTCTGAGCGTCTGGCAAAACCTTCGGCACAAATTTCTCTTCTGCATTTACAAATCTCTGGTCCCAATTGAATGCACAGTGTATTTCGTTAAATTTAAATCCTTTGCTACCTCACGAATGCTTAATAGAGAATTGCAGTTCAAATGCCTCGAATTTAAGTAACGTTTTCATTGGTTCGGGTCGATGTCGTACTTCCAATGAATTTTCATTCTCACTGAAAGCACTAAACACTCTTTAAATTTAGGCGAGGTCGACACTCTCCAACGATTTGGAACTGCTCTCTTTGTATCTCATTCCCCTCTCTCTCCACCCATCTCATCCATAGAGATCGACCTCCACTCCTTACCATCTGCAGGAACAATTAGTCCCGATGTTTACTGGATATTGGATTATATTTGTATGTCGCTTCAAAAAGTAGCAGTGCTCTTAGATGATGTAAGATTTTCATTTTTAAATTTAACTAGAATGCATATAAAATGTTGATATTTTTGCTAAAATTGTAGAGTTATTACCATTATATTCAACATCTTCCGATTGCTAGGAATACTTCATGTCTATGTCCTTTGCCTCATGATTAAATGATTTTAGAAATTAAGTTCAAAAATCATATTTGCATATAAATTAATTATTTAAAACAGATTTTTTCAAGCATCTTAAGATTTATTTAATATTTCAGACAACTTTATATTGGATAAAGATTCATTAGTTAACTCAAATTTAATTAACAATTTAACAATTAACAAACTAACTTAAACCGAACACTTAGATAGCAACTCATACATATATAATCAGAATTATTACAAAAGGATTTAGGAGGAGACTAAGTTTATATATAACGAGAAACAAGAACTGAAAGAATTACTTAAGGTGAATTTGGGGATAAGTATTCAACTTTCAGTTGCAAACATCAGATGTAATTATTTCACATATCTTATGAATTATACGATAAATGATAAGAAGCCATATAAGTTTCAAAAGTCTTTGTGGGAAATGAGTGCTCAGTTCCCACAAAGGGAGAATGTAAAGGGAGAATGTTAACTCTTCCTTCGATTTCTCAAATTTTAGAATTAAAATTTGATTGTATTGAATACTCCCAAGACATAAAACCGCTTTTTCCCAGCCAAAACATTTTGTGGGCATGTACGATCATTAAGAAATCATAATTGCCCTCATTTATACACAAATAATGCTTGTTCCTTCTTAAGGGAGCATTTTTACATCCATATTCCTCAAATTATTTCGTGCGACAAAAGTGAACCTCTTGTGATCTTCTTCCATTAACTCAAATGATAGAGCTTATTGAGGGATTCTCTCTTCCACTTTTTTTCACATTACCTGAACAACATTTAAGTAATTAAACTCAGAATCATAATTGCAATACAATCATAATCAAGTTAATAAAAGGTTTTTAAATTAAAATTTTTTCTTCTATTCTAATTATTACCGGGAAATCGTGTCAACCATTTTAAATGTTTTAATTGTGTACGAACTCAACTATTAAACATGTCCCGATGAGAGAAGAATCGCTATTTTTTCAGCAATCGAGGAAGATTAACGAAAACCCGATCGAAAAAAAGTTTAGTTCGAAAACGTTCGACTGGTGGATTTAAATAGTCACGATGAACTTGAGAAGTGAACCTAACAACAAAATGACAATTAAAGTTCTAACATAACTTCTGTTTTATTATTCATACTCCCGAAGATACAACAGAATTTTAATAGGAAGATTAAGCACAGCGATTCGAGTATGTTTTCAACAAATCCTGATTATTAAAGTATTTTTACGACTTTTTTTGAAAATAAAGTTGAAATAACCTTTCTTATACAGGGTATTTCAAAACCGATGGGCAAAAATTTGAGCGGCGATCGAAAACATTGAAACAAGTAATTTTTACTAAACAATGCAGAGGTGGAGAGCACGCAATGAACCGCTAGACGGCGCTGTAATGGAAAGCATGAAGCACGAGTTTTCTAACACATCATCATTTCTACCGTGGATTTCTGAAAATATGGCCTATTCCTGATTACTGTGCGTTGCAATGCCTCCTGAAATTCACTGTAAAATGACGATGTGTAAGAAAACTCTCGCTTTATGCTTTCCATTACTGCGATAACTAGCGCTTTATATACTTTCCATTACAGCGCCATCTATCGGTTCAATGCTTGCTCTCCGCCAGTGTAAAAAGGGCTTAATGGTAAAAATTGCTTGTTTACATTTTTTCTATCACCCCTTAAATATTTTTGCCCTTAAATAAACCTGCGGATATGCTTTCCATTGCATCACCATCTATCGGTTCACCACTTGCTCTTCGTCTATGCATTGTGTGGTAAAAAAAATAGCTTGTTTAGATATTTCCTGTCACTTTTTAAATTTTTAGCCATGAAATTTTTATGAGTTTCAAAGTAACCTGTATGTTTTTACTTTTCTCAAAGTTACATCTTGTAATTTAGAACAAATTTCCGATAATAAGCCCGTGACAAAATCTGCTTTAATACTTACTAGAGGAAAGGTATTCGGTTTATCTCATTTTCCTCTTCTTATGCATTTTCAATTCACTTCCGGTTTGAAAATAAACATTCATTTGAGAAATATGATCACAGTTAATTGAAAAAATATCAGTGAGTGTTAATTTGTATGATAAATGCATTTTATGGTCCTCCTTCTAACATTAAATCTATCAGCAAGACACTTTATAGGTCTTCTTTTTTTTTTGTTTCGTTTACATGCCTAATTTAAAAAATCATTTTACTGTTAAGTAATAATAATAGTATTTGAATTTTTTAGAAGACAGCAGTTAATTTTCACAGTACTTTAAAGTTGAATTTTTTAGCTCTTGTTCATTGATAAAAACATTCATCAAATAATAATAATAAAAAAATATAGTTGCACGTAAAATGCAGAATTTAGCAAAATGAAAATACTTTCAAACCTAATCTTATTTTAAAAAGAAAAAAAATCACACTCCTTTGTTAACATTAACTAATTAGAGTAACTTGTGAGATTTTCCAAATATTGAGGGAAATTATTATTAGCTGGCTTGTTTTCCATGTTTGATGGAGAGCAACAGCATTTGCAAAGGCCGAAAAAAAACGTGCCTTTTTTAATTTTATGGAACCCCTTTCCCTTCAAATTGGGAAACTACGAAATATCACTAAACGCTTGGGAGAGAGATGTCAAATTAGTCAAGTCATCTTTCTCTAATAACATTAAGGTATCACTAGTTTAATGTTCTGAAACTTGTCGTTCTCATGAGCTTAGAATTTTGATTAAAGAAATTATCAATACTTTTCTTTAGCAAAACGTAATGCTCAGTAAATCTAGTCAGGAATGTCATTTCTTAGTTACAAGATAAGAACATTCTAATGTAGCATTTTATTTTTTAAAAAAATTATGTACTTAGAATAACTATTAAATATGCTTTGAAATAGTTGTTTAATTAATTATTTACATAAAGGACATTTATATTTGACGAATTTTGATTTCTTTATGTTGAGAAATTTAAAGGATGACGCTGTCAAAGTAATGCTAAGCTAAATATAAAAATTTTCGTCAATAAATAAATTTTAAATTACTGAAAGTCTCTCACACACGATTTTTTAAAATTTTGTTCTAAAATATGAATAATATCCATTGGATAAATATATGATTCTAATTCAAATCCAATTTAAATGAGAGAGATCCTTGTTCGTACGAAAAGTATGATCCTCATTACGTATGTGATGTGTTGAAAGGAAGACTGGATCAAGAGAACATTCGATACGTTCTCTAAGCGTTTTTTTTTTTTTTTTTTTCTCCCGTTAATAATGCTTTTGGAACTAGAAAAAAAGGAACAGAGATGAGAGAGAATAATTTAAAATCAATACCTTCTAAAAACGATTGTTCTTTAAAAGCATTCAAGACATTTCTGTTAACTAGTTTATAGACGTAATGTTGTGACGGTAAATAGTTTCATAAAAGCTTTCATTTGATTGTTCGATTTCAGAGGCTTGAAAATGTAACTTAATTGCATATATGAGATTTCATTTCGTAACTAATGGGATTTAAAGTAGGGATGTCTATCTCTCGACCTTCGAGGTGCATGCGGAGATAAAGAAATTTCAATCTCAACAGCAAGAAAATATAACACCATAAAATTAATTCAAAAGTCCTTGTACTCAATTGGCTCTTTTTAATCATTTCCCTCTCCTCCAGTCTTGTTTGAACATTATACAAATTCTTCAAATAGGAGCCTGGGACATAGACTTGAACTGTAAGCGATTCAGCATTGGTCAACAACGACGTACGAGACCAGAAATATATAACACTGAGTGGAGGTCCGCTTATTGGCCAACGTCCACATCTGTTTTACGATATACCACCTCAGGCTGGTTTCTTACAAGGTGGATAAGTTAATTCAGTTACCTTTCAACCAGTTGACAGCATCGAATATTGTCCTTTCTGTTGATTCAACTAGTGGAAATGAGAACGGAAGCAATACTTGTGCCTGGTAGAAAGTCACCTGGAAGTGTGAGTTGACTGAGCGTTCAGAGAGACAGGTGATTCATATTTCAAAATAACATCTGTTACATTCCATGTCATCCCCTCGGTCAACTACTTTTCTGTCTGAAACCATCCGTATTATTCTGAAGAAGTAAAATAAAGAACAAGACCCACATCCTTTTAATTAAATTAACTGTTTCAGGGGTACAATTATAATCAAATGGATTATGATAGCAGTCGTGCATCTCTCGATGCGTAATTAATTTTGTTATTACTGAATAGCTTGTGAACAGTTAAACATCAATATAGTTGAATTGACATTGTACGTGTTTCTGCAAATTGTGTGAAGAAAGCGAAATAGTTATTGACTCGTCCGTTTTTATCTTCTGTTTAAGGCAGTAAATATATTTTTAACTCATTATTAAACCTAGCTTTCGGTACTCTTGCGCTCTTTTATAAAAATAAATATTATAGCTATTGCTATTATTATCAATATCTTTACATTTACCAAACAAATAGTTTGACATTTTTGAAGCATTAGCAGGGCTTCTAAGTCTCAACAAAATCCTATAATAATAAAACGGAATTTTATCGATGAGCGATTATTCAATGAAAAATAGATAGATATATCTGTCTTCAAAGAGTATGATATGAAAAGGAATTATATAAGAAAATGCCTCCGAATTCATTGTGTATCAAAGAGAGGTGTCATAAGACAAAATAGAGGTACTATAACAGGTCTAATAATACAATGAAATTTTTTTAATTACATTACAATTCAGTCAAAATCTTTTGTGAAGGCTAGTTTTGTAGTCACAAGTTTAATCATCAAAAAATAAAAAAAAAAATAAGAATAAAAAACATTTTCAGATGGTAGCAATACAAGAAAAACATTCGAATATAAATTTTCCTGATAAAAAAGACAATATTTCTGAGATCAATTTGTCTCATCAAGCTATTGCTAGGAGTATTGACGGACTTGGAAATTCCGTCGAAAATGATGTGAAAAGTAAAGCTTGTAGAGTTTTCAATTTTATTCTTTGACAATAGATGAGAACATTGACACTACTGATATGGCTTAATTTGGCATTTGTATGAAAGGTATTAGTGACAATTTTAATTTTACAGAAGAAATGACTTCCTTAATACTATTAATCTTCTCAAGTACCAACAACATCAAGAAATTCATCTGAAGCAGTGAAAAAAACTTATATGTGATTTTCTTGTCCCAAGCCAACATATCTGATGTACCTGGCATGTAAATATGAAACCGGAATTTTTGAATAGAAAATACACGTTTATTGCATAAAAATGAAAAAAAAAAGTTTTGGACATCGTAAGCTGTACATTTTTCTCATCCCTCTGACAATTTGTGGATGCTACATCAAAAAACTGTTCTTCTTTTGAGCCAAATCAGTCATCGAACCATTTTTGTACATTTTCGAAAGAGGAGAAGCCCTTCTCAGCAAGTGCGTGTCCCATCGAAGCAAATATGTGAAAATCAGATAGATCCAAGAATACTGAGTAAGCCGTAAGCGGAAGTATTTCCTAACTTAACACCTCAATCGTTTCCTTGACCGGCTTTCCATTGTCTTTGGTCCATAGCGAATTGGCCTTGCAGTCGATGGTTGTCCTGGAGTTACCCATCATCTCTTACGATTAGAACTCTCAAAATTATCCACTTTCATCGCCAGTCACAATTCGACGGAGAAATGATTTTCTTTTTTACTTGGTAAGCAGCATTTCGCAAGTGGTTTATCGGTTTTTCTGCTGTCTCATTCAGTTCACGTGGAAACACTTTTCCCATCTTCTGGATCTATTCCATGGCTCACAAACGTATGGAAACGGCTTCTCGTGTAACACTTAACTGATCCGAGAGTTGTTGTTGCATTTGAGTATCATTCTCATCTAACAATTCTTGCAATTCGTTGTCTACAAACTTTTTCGATGTAAATATGAAACTTAAATTGGTTTTTCTTTTCTCACGTCAAAATCACCACTTCTGAATGTTTTAAATTACTCAAAACATTGTGATTTACAAAGAGCATGCTCAGTATAAGCTTCAATAAGCATTAGATGCGATTCTGTTGCAATTTTCTTCAAATGATAACAGAAAATCAACGCTGTTTGCAAATCATAGTTTCCAGACACAAAATTCGACATGTTCAATGTTATTAAAAACTATGCTGCTGTATGAAACTTCTATTGTTGTGAGTTGAAAATTTTTATCAGATGTCAAAACAAGAAAATAGCACCGATGACATTATTTGGTGGTAACTACATTGGCATATAACACCACCTATGGGTAAATTTCGGTTTCATATTTACATACCTTGTAATTGCGGATGAAGCTCTATATATGATAAGTAAAAACGAAGGGCTTAAAAATTAATACAAGACGATGCCATATTGCTGTCAGAAGCTCATTTGTTGAAGTGGTATTGCATAGTACACCAATAAAAATTTATGCCGATAAGCTTTAAAAAAGGACCATACTATGCAAATCGTCGTCAAGACTTCGAGTCTTAAAGGGAATTGAATCATCACTAATTCCAGGAATTTCTAAAATGCTCAGAGGAAGAGTATGGCGATATCATAGACAAGTGAGATAGCTTAGACGAGGCCAAATTCTAAAACTATTTTGTAACGTACTTAATGAAATCAAATCATTTATGATATCGATTGTAAAATATGTTTCAGAACTTGGTGGTGCCTGCTGGTTTGTAGGTTTGGCATTTTTGATATATTTGTCTGTTTCTCCAAAGGAAAAACTTAATTCAATCATATAAGGCTCTAAACCACAAATGTTCAAAGAATTGAAATATGGCAAACTCAAATACTACCATTTTTCATTTCACCATTTGACAAATGGGTCCTAAAAAGGGGGATATGCAATATTACTTTGTAGTTTGACACAAAAACTTGAAAGACGGTTTTTCTAAAAATAAACAAATGTTTTTCCTGACTTCCGTTTACAGTCAGTATAGATATACTGCCAGCAAATGTTCATATGGAATGCATAGATTTAATCTGATTCAACTTAAAGAGAAATTTACAAAGTCACTTACTGAACTTTATAATAAATCATACCCCAAAACAAACATTCCCACCTCAATCATTCATGGTTCAGAAGCACACATTTAGCAGCAACTATTTTCCAGAGGAACTATACTAAGAGTAAAATAAGAGACAGAATATCGGTTGACAATTTTAGAACTCTTTGAAAATGCAAATTTCAATCGAATCAGATATTATTCATATCACACTAAATTTATGATTTCTAGCAATTTATTCTTATAAATTTATAATGAAATATTGCATAAGATAAATAACAATTGAAAGTCCCCGGTCTGACACAGATGGCGCTACTAGAATTAAATCCATATGTTTTTAGTTAGCGCCAACTCCTCAAAAAGAGTATAAATCTCGACAGCTTGACTATTAGTTTGTGAATTATAGCATTTGAGTGGAAGCAACTTTTGTATACAGGAAAATGGATAAAAAGGAATTTCATGTAAGATAAATATTGTTAAGAGAAAATATAATTGAAGCAACATTCTGCTTGGATGCTGAGTTTCAGACACTGCCCCAGGAAAATCAACCATCAAGGACACATGCTAGCTTAGATGTGTAGGAATGAGCACCAAGAAGACGGTGAACGCAGTGGACGCCTAAAAGAGTTGTTACCGACAAAAACATTAAAAATCCACAAAATGATTTTGAATGACCGTAAATTGAAATTGAAATGAAATAGCAGACACCAAAGATTAACCTCGAATGTACATCATATCATCTTGATGAATATTTGGGTAAGGAGAAAGTTCTGTGCAGTGAGTGTCACATTCATCACTTTGACCAAAAACAATGACGAGTTATGATGATCTGGATATGTTTAAAACACTCGCGTAATAAACCTGAGTTTTTATGTCGATATGTGATAATGGATGAAATATGGTCATCATTTCACCTGAAGTCCAATCGACAGTCATCCGACACACACGATGAACTCAAGAATTAAAATAGAAACGCAACAGTCAAGGCTGGGTAAGGCAGGTTCAGTTTGGGATGTATGGAGAATTTTTATTGATTTTGAAAGGAAGGACCATCCACAGCGACTATTACATAGCGTTATTGGACCGTTTGAAGGACGAAATCGTCGAAAAACGGCCGCATTTGAAGAAAAAGTGCTGCTTCACCAAGACAATGCATCGTGTCACAAGTCAGTGAAAACGATGGCAAAAATCCATGAATTGGGCTTCGAATAGCTTCCTTGTCCACCTTATTCTCCAGATCTGGCCCCCAGCGACTATTTCCTGTTCTCAGATCTCAAAAGAATGCTCGCTGGGAAGAAATTTTTATCGAATGAAGAGGTGATCGCCGAAACTGAGGCCTATTTTGAAGCAAAGGACAAATCGTACTACAAAAATGGTATCGAAAAGTTGGAGGGTCGCTATAATCACTGCATCACCATGAAGGGAATTATGTTGAATTAAAAAATCTAATTTTGCCAAAAAAATGTGTTTTACTATGGTAGGCCGGGGACTTTTCAATTGACCTGTTATAAAACAATGTCTCAATCTAATTCCGTGCTGCAGCCTTTATAATATAAAAATTATAAAAAGTTTAAATTACTTAAATATATTAACTATATATTTTACTTTAACGTCTTTTAATGCGGCCCAGGAAAGCGAAAAAGACGACACCCCCGATTTAAAGCACCTAATTTCTTGAGAAAATTTATATTAGCGATGAATTTGAATTGTCGATATATCTTACTCGCCGAGAAATCAACACTTAGGATCGGTCTAAATCTTTTAACTACATTACATTTTATAATGCGTATAAACGAGATCCTGTGACAAAAGATTATTATATAGATGTTTTGTCAATGCTGTTCTTTTCGAACTCTCACTTCCTGCTTTATTTTTTTTCCCCAAACTTAAAAAAAATGGCACGGTAGCCAACGGCTCACATCGGACGAAGAGATCGTCGCCCAAACAGATGTCTATTTTGAAGACCTTATGAAATCTATATATTTAGATGGCTTAAAAAAGATATTAAAAAAAGCCAAAAATTTCATTTGATATTTTCCCAGGATTGGGGGTAAAGTTAATGATATCATTTATGCTCCCTTCTAAGCTTTAGAAAGAAAATAAGAGAACTATTCACTGCAAACCGATCGTGAAATTGTGTCATTGGCAGTCTTGATGTCATTTGGTTAACAGATACCGATAAGCTAGTATCCAGAACAGCTGGTGATTTTGAGATGCTGCTAGAGCCTTAGTTGGTAAAAAAGTAGGCGACTACCTACAGCGGAAAATTTAAGATCAGCAAAACCACCTGAACTAGAGCGCAAATAAATAAATAAAAATAAATAAAACTGACAAAAATATATTTCGATTATCTTAAAAGCCGAAAATTTAGCCAGCGAAATCGACGTAAAAAAACATTGAATTGACTATAGCACTTCATCATATTTCATTTAAGAAACGAAATATTTCATATAAAAGTTTAAACGAACTGACTTAAGATTCAAAATAAAAATATAAAATAGATTTTTTTTATTAGAAGAAAGTTGTGCCAAATCTGAGTGCTGCTTTAAGAATTTTGCTAATGCTGCCCGTAATTGTTCCCTGCGGGTGGGCGAAAGAACTTTTTCTAAATCAATAATAATAATAATAAAAAAAAATTACTTAAGAACGACATGTCTACTCAAAATCGTCTTCATGGGTTAGCAATGTTGTCTATTGAACATGATTTGAGTAATAAATTATATCTGAAAGAGGCTATTCACAATTTTGCAGAAAAGGGACTTCGAAAGAAATTGCTTTAATTTAGGCTTAGACTTTGTATGTCATTGTACTAGTTATGTTTATTACTTTAAAAGTATATTTAAATTATCTCTGAAACTCTTGAACTTGTTTTAGTGTGTAATTTTGTTGTCATCGGTTAGTTAAAATATTGAATTTTATTTTCAATAAAAGAATTTTCCATAAATTTATGTTAATACTATTATCCTAATTCAATTAAATGTCATTTTTCTGGTTAACATGGTTCTTTTATAATTCTGTTTCTTTTTTTCAAGTATGGTGGGTGGCGTTTTTTGGGTTTGCCTACGGCAGCAAAACCGCTAGGGTCGTTATTGGAGGAGGCTAAGGACTGCTTGAGGAGTTAAAAGTTGTTGATGATTTTTGTGGGATTACTTTTACAATTACTGTACTACGGACAAAAATCACATAAGTTATCATCTATGATTTTTAAGGGAACATGCATAACGTATTCATGTTGTAGATGTAGTTTCATTTAATACCGCATTTTGACATTTGCTTCCATTTTTTAGATTATATAACATTCGTGCACCAATTTGTTTGGTATCATCTTATACTTGAAATTTATTAACGACCGTGTTGGTAGTAGTTAAATTAATATCAACATTTTTTAAAACAGTGCATCTATTTACATTAATTTAATACAAAAACTCTCTGATTTCATATAGTTTTATTTAAAATGGTAAAATAAGATTTTAATACTCATAAATCATATCACTATTCTAATTATCTGGAAGAAAAATGTACTTTTAAGTAAATTAAACTCGATTCGGCTCACTGTCATTCTTTTCAAATAAAGCCTTTAATAGGGAATATTTTTCTTGGAAAATATAATTTTGTAAAAAATTCTTGATTTAATATCGAATGGCAATTTTTTTTTCAATTCGAGTTACTTGTTTATTGGCTTGTCTCCAACATTTTGACTTACCATTGAATAATGGCGGCCGAGTCAATGTATTTCTTCTATGAAGCACAAAGAATATTTGACACATTTATTTGGAGCGAATATATATATATATATATATATATATATATATATGTGTGTGTGTGTGTGTGTTTTGATATTTCAATTCAATCACTTGATACTGTAAATTAAAGCAGAATAATAATAATATAATTAATTACATAAAGAGGGGCTGCATCAAATAAATAAAAAATATTTATCTTAATTTAAATTAATAAGTTCCTGGAAAACCTACTTTTTTTTTTTAACTCGACAACTTGTAAGCCAATCATCGCGGTAGATGTACAACATCATCATCTACAAAAAGAATCCTTTTTGTTTGGTTTATCCCTTTTATTTCGATTCATCAACCAATTCTGAAAAAATACATATTTCTTTATTGGCCAAGCAAATCATATTCTGCGCAATTGCACACATGCATCAGCACAACATCGATTCCTGGGTAATAAAAAGGCACTTTGCGAAAAGTTCTCAAGCTTATTCAAATTGACAGAAATTTTAAATACTTAACATTCAACACATACCACAACAAAATGTTATAATCTGATAAGCATTTACAATCTCTTGATGTAATACAAAATAATTTTTTGTTGTATTTCTATTTATTTATTTGCGTAAATGTGATCTTAAAATTGGAACAATTTCTTGATTCCAGTTAAGGATTTTATGCTACAAATCTTGAAATGACGTTAAGGAACTTCACTTATGATATTTATTTCCTTTTTATGTTTTATTCTTGACTAATTCGAGTTGTCTCGTTCTTCTTTTGTATAATTTTAATGGTTTTATTAGTATTTTGGAATTCTTAAAACACCCTGATATTTTTGAATTAAGAATATATTCATGTGAATTCTGTGATTATGATATATATTTGTTTTATTGCAATTGTTCTTAAGCACAACATCAATTTCTTGATTTTTAAAAGCTTAAATTATATTAATGCATTGTAAGTTTGTTTACAATGTTATTGAAAATGAAATTCAACCATTTAATAAAAAAAAAAAAAAACTGAAAATATTTTTCATGTAATATAAATCTTATATAAATGGTCATTATCAAAGTGTTAAGCACAAATTAAGAAAATAATTATAAGAAAGTTCTCGCGTACTATCTTATATTTATTAAGTTATGTTGACAAAAAAAAGTTTTAATCTTTCCAACACCTGATGAGATTATTCTAATAATAAAACTGAATAGGATCAGATGGGGACATTGCAAACATATTTTGTTGGTTTTACAAAATTCCCTATTTCGAACTGAAAATATTAAAAAATATATTGCTTCATTCACCAAAAAAACTGATCAATATCCTACTTTAGTATTTCCTTGCATTGAATATATAAAAGTGAAAATATCTACTATTACTTGTCTGTTTACAAAACTCCACATTTTTGCAATTACCCTAGAAATTAAGAGTTAATTGTAAGCAATGATTTATTTATTTCCTATTGTAAAATGATTGATAGCATGAGGATAGGTCAACATCCATCGATGTTCACGTTTATTTCAATTTCCCACTTTTTACTCGAGTTATTTAAGAAAAATATAACCTATACAAAGATCGATGGATTAATTGGTCATGAGGAATGCAAAAATAATTCATTTTGCATGTAATAGAGGAAAAATTGTTTTAGTTGAGATGGTTTACAAATTGTAAATTATAAATTAAAATACAGTTTATATATATATATATATGTGTGTGTGTGTGTGTTCAATATTAATGAATCATTCAATACATGGCCGAAATACTTTTATTTCCGTATTGTAGTAGACTTTAGTCGGGCTTCGGCCACCAAGGCCGAAGCGAAATTACCATACAAATCTCAGATGATCATCAGAGAGAGGACGAGTGTAAGAGAAGAGAAGATTAAGATGAGAGCGTTTTTCGCTGTGTTCTGCTATTTATATGAGGGAAAATTCAATTAAACGTCAGAGTCCACATGGTCTGAATGGAGGGACTTCCACAGAAGATAAGTATAGACTTAAAGTTTGGTAGGATTCATCCCTACAGGTCTGTTCCGCGGGAAGAGAGCATTGTCAGCGAATTTTTCAGAACGCGTGATTGAATCAATTAAAAAGAAAAAGAAATTGTATCAGAGGAAATACGAGTGAACATTATCGTTTAAAGGAGAGAATGGGCAAATTTAGTAAATTAAATTATGATGGTGAGAAGTTAATGGGAATTAAGTTAAATCATTATACACACACACACACACACACACATATATATATATATATATATATATATATATATTCACAAATTGAATCAAATTTATCTTATTTACCTGGATTACGTATCATCAGGTTGGAAAGAAATTGGAAATTTAAATATAATCAGAAAGTAAGGAAAATAACGAATCACCCTTCTCTGCAGTACGAAAGATAATTTAAAAAGATGCATATTAATGCAATATCGCTTATTAAATTGTCTACCAACACTTTTGGAACTATTAGCAAAACGATGTTTAACAATTACTCCATCTCTCAAACAATAAAGAGTAATTGTGAACATTAAAAAGAAGGTCTATTAAAATTATTACAGCTAAAAACTTATGAGATTTTATATTTATGAATCATGGATAATAATAAATAAATAAAACAACATACCTATCACTAGAATCCTGAGAGCAGCATAAAATGCAACACACTATAACTCTGTAGCACTAACCAGTCACTCTCTGATTTTCTAGACGATAAGAACTATTTCACCAAAACCAACTTGATCTCAGTTTTTCATTGTTCCTGCATAAATTTTTCACCTGAATTTAGTATTCAAAACCTGGATGGAGGCCCAAATATAGGCTATATTTGGTCCACGGTGTATTGTTTACAATTATACCATGTTTACAAATACCCCATGCGGCCGCGGTAGCCTAGTGGTCATGGTTTCGGATTCGTGGCCGACGGTTTTCGTTCAATTGTGGGTTTGATCCTTGGCCGCCAAAGACCCACCGTGTAGTCGGAGCTGATGCACGTTAAATCTGTCGGGGCCCAAAGTCCTCTCGTTGTTTTGGTGTGGAAGTTAGGAGAGGGGGTGCCAGCTCAGGTGTCATCCTTGTCACTTGACTGTGGTTCAAAATTACGAAGTCCGTCTCTAATAGCACTCGTGTTGCTTCTAGTGTGACGTTAATAAAAACTAAAACTACAAATAACCCATTTGATCCTAGATTTGTAAGACCAGCGATAAATTAAGGTTGCTGTGATATTATTCACAATCTAAATTTTTTCCGAGCAAAATTCTTTTAAAACCCCTTCTCATACTTGAAGCTTACTTCTTACTTTATTCTATTATAAAATGTTAATTCTGGATAAAGGCGAAAGTGTGTCAGAATGAAATTGTGAAGACCGGCAGCCGAATATCTTTTTCGCGTAATGTTTCTATTTTCTAGAATAGACCATTTCTGTCATTTTCAAAAGGAATATTCCATCTTGATTCTCCATTAATCATTTGGACATTATATAACCAGTGATGTAGCACCTAAGGATACAAAGAAAATTTTCCAAGATTTTTTTCTTTGAGTATATGACTCCTAATTATTAGTTGAATATTGCTTAAACGTCTTTTTTGAAATCAACTGGTGAATTGCCTTTTGCTCCAACGTTGTTTAAAATATTTTTTATAAACATGAATGGTTGTGTGAGTGAAATAAGTGAGTCATGAAATTTTTAAAAGAAATATTTATTGTTGATCAGAGAATAAATATTATGCGTTTATTCAGCATCACAAAATTCACAACCCAAAAAACTTGTACATAACGATAACATAGATATAATACAAAATTTGTACATAGCTCTAATTATTCTTGCTACAATACTAGGAACACTACACAATTTCATTGAAACTAAAAAAAGACATTCAAAGCATGTGTGACAATTTCCTAAGTTAGATACGCTTGATATAAAACAAATATTTGCAGCTTATTGTTTGAAAGAAAAATCAAACCTTCATATTATTTTTAAAGATATATTTTTCTCAAAGTTGAAATATTTTTAAAAATTTAGATCTGAATTTTTAAAAAATCAGCATTTTATTTCATCGAAATAATTAATTTTTGAAGGAATCTTGGGATAATTTATATGAGAGATCTTAGATTTGACTGAATAGTAGATCGTATTGAAAATCAATTATATATACTAAACTTGAAAAGTAAAATTCTATAACAGTATTTCTTCAGATTTTACATCATGTAGTTCTACATATTTGAACACAGAACAACATCCCAATTTATCCCAATGAATTTTCAAGAAACAAAATAGCATTTGATGAAATTGCAAGATGTTGTTAAAGAGTGGAAATAAAGCATCTATGCACTCTTTTCACTCCAAGTAAATACTCGAAATGTATTTGTATCATAAATTTAATTTTAAGGGAAAGTTGATGAATTTTAATCCTTCAGTGATGAAAAGAATAAAGCGCCGTAAAATGTTACATATCACTGAATTAAAAATATGTTTTATTTTGCAACAAATGTTGTTTGTAATCTCAATGTGCGTACTAGCTAGTGGGGTATTTTGATATAAAATTTCAAGATCAGTGCAAAAAGGAAATACCCTAAATCAGGTATATCAAATCATTACCAGCTTTGTAAGAATAAAATGCTCACGTGTTCCACACTCAATAGAGTTTGACTCATTTACGAGTGTTCACGATCTCAACATGAAAACAATTATTCATTCATTAATCAGTTCAAATGAATAATTTTGATTTTCGCATTTCTTATTTTGTATATTGATTTAAGGAAATATTAAATTAATATTTATTTAATGAATACAAAGAGAAATTAAATCTTGAACTTTTTTTTGTAGTAGAGAAATTATAATTAAGTCAATGAGAGAAAGTGATAAACAAATATATAAGACTAATAAATTATCAAAAAGATGTAGTAATGATGGGTGGTCATGTAATTAAATTGAAATGATTTATTTATTGATCGATAAAAATACGTAACTCAAATTACAATATTTATACTAAATGTTAATGACCCTTGTCTAGTATATTTCTTTGCTAGAATATTGGCATAGTTAGCTTCAAGTTAAATTCTCAAGAAAATTTCCATTTAATTTAACAACAAAAGTAAAAACTATGTAATCAACCTATAAAAAACTAATGCTGTATCATAGGCAAAGTCCTTTATGGCGATCGTTTCAAATTATCACAGGAAACACGGATAAGTAGTAAGAGAAAAATAATGTTTTTGCACAGTTCGCAACAAGTATGGATTTCAACAGAATATATACAAAACCTTACAATTTGTCACTAAGGAATTAGATTAATGTTTGGTTTGTGGCATGCTACCTTGATCATTAATTAAAAAGATCTTGGAATTATTGTCTTACTGCTCGAACAAAGCTCAGAAGGATTCAAACTTATTATGAGGTCAATAAAAAATACACGGTTTATCCTAAATAAACAATTTATTTCAAAATAAAAGGCTGTTCTCATATGGTATTATATTATGGAAAACAACGCCCGCCTTTGCCATCCTCTCCGGCTGCATTTGTCAGTTTGACATCCCTGTTCAAGTGATTAATTTTCCCTATATTTAATGTCACTGCTGATTATGTCACAAAAATATATGGGGCTAACATTTGTCTTCAATTGATATGAAATGGGTGTTAGAAAACGTTTCATTTCGTCGGAATACCCATCAAGTTATTGCCAAAATATGAACTTTTTCTCTTTTATTTGTTGGTGAAACAATTATTCAATGGATTTTTGCCGTAATTTGTTATGTTTAAGGAGTCCGATTAAAACATTTAAGTTAATAATTTGAGGAGAAATTTGAATAATTCGATTGATTTATGTTTAAGAGAAAAATAACTTTAAGAGACTATCAAAACGAGCAATACATTCATTTAAGTTAAAAGCAACTTTTATTTAAATTTATTTATAGTTGATGTGCTAAATGCATATATTATAGTATGTAATCCTCGGTTTCTTTGAAACAATTGTGACATATAATTATTTTAAAAGTAAGTGCTCCTATGAGACAATTGTCACCGTTTAAATAGTGAAGTATTCCCAAGTTTAAATAGTGAAATGTATATTAAAAAGATATTTTAAATTTGCTTATTAGTTTATCAATATTATGTATGAATATTGATTAATAATGCTTAATTAAGAATCTATAATCAAAATACTTTAAGGAAAAGAAGATATTTTATTTAGCTTAAATAAAGCGTAGCGCGTAAGTGAAAGGTGGGGTTTATGGCGGAAAAAAATGAGATAAAAATGATGATCTTCAATTTCAATACGAGAGCAAGCATGAAAAATTATTACTATTGATAATAATTCTTTTTCAGAAAGCTAAGTACACTCTTTTTGTAACAAACTAACATAAGTCATTTACTATTGTTATAAAAATGTAATTAAGGAGATATTTATAAAGGTTATTGTAATACTTTAACCAATATGTCACAGAATGCGTAAGTCAGTTCAGAAAGTCAGGAGCAAGCTAACAGTAAATAAAACAATCGGTTTTTTTGTTTAATATTTTTATATTCAAATATAACAAGACATTTCTTCAAACATTTTATGAAAACGCTTTTGATCTTTTCATCTACTTTCATTCTTCTTCCACGCTCGAAAAACGTGTGTAAATTTTCAAACAATCTTTTTACCTTATGTATCAAACCTTGGTCAAAATAAAATGCTTCACTTAGAACTCGTCTATAAAATGATTTCAGTAAGATTAGCACTGTTATCTATGTTTGATTTAATTCACAGGTAAGGAAATCTCTCTTCTCTTATTTCTAAGTTTCCTTGATTTTGAATGTTTCGTTTTCTTAAAAAGAAAAGGGAGCATTGACAAATTTTATTTTCTTAGAGTACATTAAATTAGTCACTTTTAATGTAATTTTGAAAAGACCGCATTTTTCTAAAAATGTCACAGAAAGAAAATATTTTAATTGACGTTATAATATTCTTTATGTAATTTACAAAATTACTTCACTTCCAAAGTAACAGAAATTATCCAGAAGTACAAAAATGGCAATGAGTTTCAATTAAAGTTTTTACTATCTCAGACCTGTAAATAAATAAAATAGGCATAAAAAAGAAACTTTTCGAAACTTTTCTTTGAATACTATGTATAAAAACTTTTAATAACAAGAGTTTTATTGACCCTAAATATTTTCTAGCTTAAGCTCCAGTTTGAAAAAGTAAGCTGATAACGGATGTCTCGTATATGTATAAATCCTCTTATTACTTTGGTTTAGTTGCATTACAGCGTAATATCAAATAGTTATTTTTTTCGCAATTCAAGATTATTTTATTTTATAAATGCATATTTTTTTAATTTTAAACTTTCTTATGTAGAGCAGAATTTTGAGTTGAGATAATTTTTTGTTACTTGTTTACTGAATGAGATGAAAATTTTATTATGAAGGCTCAAATTTTGCTGTGAGTTCTACAGTTTTCGCATATATTTAAATGTGGACGCTTTTCTGGATTAAATACAATCATTACATTAGATAGTCCATAGGCACTGAATACGATAAAAATACCACAGCTATTGCTGAAGTGTAAATAGTCATAAAAAGGGCGTTGTTTAAAAAGTAGATCCCATGGGAAGCTAACATGTTTGATACAAAATATTTAACAGCAAAAACAAGCACAACAGCAGCAGAAATGTATAGAATAAAGAAAATACAAATTTAAAACACATTTCGTATAAAACTTAAACATTCCTCTATTCCCATAGAACGGATATGGCCTAAAACTCTTTATAAACCTACTCTTTATACAATAAACTCATTTGATCAATATTTATCAAATAAAAATTGACAAATAGTGATGACGTATCAAAGCTTGAGCTGTTTAGCATCACAATATTTGCTATCACAGTCATAAGGCATAAAGCTTCACCAGAATTTTTCTCGAAATTGAATTTCGTTGCAAAACTGAAAATTTTATGAAATAGATCTACAGGGTGTTTCGAAACTCATAGGCAAAAATTTAAGGGGTGATAGAAAAAATCTAAAAAAGCAGTTTTTACCATTAGGTCTTTTTTGCACAGGCGGAGAGCAAGTGTTGCACCGCTAGACGGCAGTGTAATGGAAAGTATATAAAGCGCTAGTTTTCGCAGTAATGGAAAGCATAAAGCGAGAGTTTTCTTACACATCGTCATTTTACAGTGGATTTCAGGAGGCATTACGACGTACAGTAATCAGGAAAAGGGCATGTTTTCTGAAATCCAAGGTAGAAATGATAATGTGTTAGAAAATTCGTGCTTCATGCTTTCCATTACAGCGTCGTCTAGCGGTTAACCGCTTGCTCTCCGCCTATGCATTGTATGGTGAAAATTGCTTGTTTGAATGTTTTCTATCACCCTTAAATTTTTTTCCCATGAATTTCGAAACACCCTGTATACAAAACTATTCAGAAATTATTTTGACGCCTGAAATGTAAATCATTGCAAATTAACCAATCAAGTGATTTTAAAGCTCTTACGTACCTTCATGGAATAATGATATTTAATCTACAAAAATCCGTTCCAAAGAATATTTGTAATTTTCTATATGATGTACTGTGCAATATATTTTAAACACTAAGAGAATCTTTTCAGCATAGATTATTTCTCGAATTTCGTCCTGAACAAATAGAATTTTTAGCTGCAACCACTACAGATTTAAAGGTTATGATTTACTAAACAATCTTTTTTTTTTTAATTCTATTCCTAATTTCAGGACCTTATTCACGATAATTTCTAAATATTCACAAACTACTTTGAAGATTTATTGCGGATAAATATCTTGTCAACAAATTCTACCCACTATTAGCTGTATTCGACGAAATAATTAGTACTCCTGCTCTCATGCTTTCACCGTGCTTTGAAACAGATAAAAGGACTTGACGCTAATATATTATCGGCTAACGTGTGATTTTATTTGGGCCATTGAGGCCGTTTGAAGCATTATGCCGTTTTAAAAATAACCTTGTCAGACTTCTTTCACTTAGTCGTTTCAACTTTTATCCCATTTTCCTTGGTATGAGTAACAATAGTATCGACTTTGTCAATATCTTCTCCATCATCACTCTTGGGAGGGGAAGACTGGGCTGATTTGGACCCTCTTCGCGATTTAACTGAGCTACCTCTTCTACGACTATCAGGGGTCTCTGATTTTTCACTGAAAATATCTTCTTCCATCAATATATTAGCATCAAGTCCTATTGTCGTTCCAATACGGAGTTTTGCCATTTCGAACGTAGCAGATAATTTCTCTTGAACGACATTGATACACATAGATGTAAGAGCTAGACCAAAGAGTAAGTATATAAAAGTTGCCATCATATACATTTGATGTTTCGGAACATAGTCTCCGAAACCGATTGTACTCATTGAAATGAAGACAAAATAGAAAGACTCGAAAAAGGTCCAAGGTTCCCAAAGGGTAAATATGAAGGCTCCCAACATCATGTAAGTGATCAGCAAAAGAACTGCTAAAGAAACTGGTAAATTAAATTCATCGTCAATATCCTCATCTGTTGGTTGCACAACAAAATCTTTACCTTCTTTGGTTTCGCTTTCGGTACTTTTGTCCTCGTTCTCTCTGTCTTTCTTCTTGTCTTTCTTTGTTTTCTCACCTTTATTTACATTCTTTTCGGTAGGTTTGCTTTCTGTGTCTGAGAGTTTCGATCCTTCACCTTCGTTGTCTTTTTCTATTTCTGGCAAGGGATCCTCGTGAGTAATTTTCTTTGTTCGTCCTGTATAAGGATAAGGCATTTTGTTCCACGCCACGGACATATACTAAAAGAAAATGTAAGAAACACTTAGCCCAATATGTATTATGTGACCCAAAATATCTTAAGACACGCTTGAAATTTTCTGAATTGTAATAACTTAGTAAGCGAAATTCCTAAAGTTATCAAGCATTTTTAGTAATCAGCACAAGCAATTTTAGGAGAGTAAGAAATATGATATAGGACAGATCCGAAGAAAAACATTACAATACCAATCGAAAATCAGATTGTTGTTACGAATAAACTGAGTCATACTGATATTAATAAATTTTATAAGAAATTTCAGTTAGTTTTACGAGTCTAATATAATTCAAGTGTATACATGTGAATGAGATACCTAAGAACATAAATTCACTTACTTGAATTGGAACAGCAGTCGCTCGTCTACCTATTTTCCTAGCTTTGCGAAACTTTCCGGTTCGACAAAAAAGTTTCACGTAGAAAAACACAGCCTTGATCCAGCGAGTGAACAACTTGCCCAAATCAGCAAGGACCATCAAGAGAAATGGAATACCAATGAATGCATATACAATAGTTATCGCTT
Organism: Nephila pilipes; assembly: GCA_019974015.1. Classification (NCBI taxonomy): domain Eukaryota; kingdom Metazoa; phylum Arthropoda; class Arachnida; order Araneae; family Nephilidae; genus Nephila; species Nephila pilipes. The sequence goes on along the minus strand of BMAW01089992.1, from coordinate 116,851 downwards.
GCCCTGCTACAGTGGCCGGAACAATGTGTCCATACCCTGAAAAAGAAAACAGCCGATTTTTATTTGAATAAAGTTTACGTGAGTTAAAGTACCAGTTTTTCCAATTGATCATTGAAGTATTGGTTACTCTCGAACCCTTGGGGGAAATGTTTTAAGAAAGAGAAGAGAGTATCTCAACTACAAAATCTTCCCTGATAAACTATTCTAGACAATTACCAGACGTAATCAAAGGGGGAAAGTCGTGAAAGATTCCTCGTTTAATGCTGTGATAAAAAAAAAAAATTTCCCAGCCCCAGGAATATATTTTTGTCCTCATCACTTCCCAGATAGAAGTTCAAAAATTCTATTATTCTCGCACATTGCTTTTATGTTACGAATTGAGCCAGAATAAAAACGGTAACATTAAAGCAAAAGTCGATGACATACGTTTTACTGCGAAGGGCACCAATTTTCTTATAACCCTAATGAATTTAGTTTCCTATCCTTGAAATACGACACACGTAATGTATATTAATTCTTCCTTTTCTTGGGGTGGACGCATTTTCAAGGCCTTTCCATCCACTGCATTTAATGGAGCATTGTATTTTTCTGGAAAATAGAACTTGTTCCACCTTTCTCATCGGGATAATTTCTCTGCATTTGACATTTATTTATATTCATATGACACATATTAAACTTTCCTCAAACTGTTTCTCATGTACTGTCAAGTCTTTCGAATATTTTTACTAACATAAAGAGCTTGGTATTTCATTCAAAACAAAAATTATATCAACCTTCCTATCACTTTTCTCCATCTGCTTCCATCAACTTATTGCGCATATACATATAAATTCAGTGCAGTTTTAATTTAAACATATCTATTACATATGAATGAATTTATTTTTTTCTAAAACATTATTGGTAGTATATTTAGGTTCACTTGAACCTGATTAAAGAGAGAGCAGTACATTAGCTTACTTCAAGAAAATTGAGTTTCTGGACGAGAAATGTTGTGATAAGAGTGCGAGAAGAAATTTTCAAACTTCTTGAATAACCTTTTTGAAATTTTTCTTATTTAATATATCTTTATGAGGGCTCTCACAAACTGTTTTATTTATTATTTAGCTTCCTGCATCACAAAAAGTTACCTCTGTTTCTTAAAAATGGTGAGCACATTCAAAGGAACTATTTTCTTTTTATGTTAGTCTGTGTCCGAGTAGAAATTTACTATGAGTACTTACAGTCTTTATAGATGTCTTGGTCTGTTATAGCTGACATTTTTTCCAAAAAGGCATTTTTTAAATCCCTTTGAGCTTTTTCAGCAATCTTAATGATCTCATGAAATTACCGTGAACTGAAATTGTGTCTTGAGCGAAACAATTAAAAATAACATTTGTTCATTCGCTGCTTACTTCGAAATAATTATTTTTACTGTTCGAAAAAAAATTATTGGAAAACAAACTGCAAGTTTGTTTTTAATATTAATTCTTAATTTTCTGTAATCTTCTCATATTAATGTGAAATATTGCCACACACACACACATACATAAATATAATTTTAACTGAACCAAAATTCTACTTTCTACTTAATCTTTATTTTTCTGCCTTATATATTCGCATATTAAGTACAATAGGTATTATTTTCTCAGCAACGGTTACCCAACATTAAAATTCTAATATAATTTCATTTCCTTTAATAGTCATAACCCAAACTATTTCAAGGTTACTCTTGATTCGAAACCTAAAGTAAAGATTGCTGAATTAACAACAATTATAATAAAAAAACTAAACAACTAAAATCACAAATTATTTTAGTCTGGAGTCGTTTTGCATTCATCTGATTTTAAGCTCCCTGATTTGATCATGAACAAATAAAGAATTTTAACAACTTAACATTTATATTATAATATATATATTAATATTTATTAATTTATTGTTTTGAATTTTAACATAT
>BMAW01089992.1:64309-104918 GCA_019974015.1 Nephila pilipes | reverse complement strand
TATATATATATATATATATATATATATATATATATATATATATATATATATATGTATATATATTACATGTAGCGCAACGAGCTACATGTAAAAACCTTGGGCGTATAACCTTATCAGTTTGCATTAGAAACTTTAAGAAAGATTGACAGTTCCACGTCGTGGAAGGCTTACAGTATCCTTGCCTTTTGTCCGCGGATTTTATGCAACAAAGTGAGTTAATCGAAATTTAGTGCAGATTATAACTAGTTAAGTGCAGTCAAATCATACCTCTTGGGACCAATTTCTTCAGCAGTTAGCATACCCAATCAGAACCGTGGTGCATGAAACAACAGGGAAGACTCCTGATAAGCTATTTTTAAAACGCAAATTAATAACTCCACGACTAGTCCACGTTCTCGAACATGGAGATATGGTATGTAGGGACATTGAGAAACTTCTGGCCGAGGTTCAACAAATAACAGACACAGCAAAGCAGACAGGCTATATACTACAATAGGAGAAGATGGGATAGGATTATTAAGGTAAACGATCAGGTTTTAGTGGAAACGCATCCAATTAGTTTGGCAAAGCACGAAATGGTTGCGAAATTTCAGCCCAAATTTGAGAGACCTTCAAAGTGGTTCGAATATTTAAAAACAATGTAGTGATTTTGAAACATGAAAGGGAGACAACTGTCAATATTGACTAAATTAAACTCTACCATCAAAGAAGGGAGAATAGGATTAAGGATGCGAGATAACGAGCTGTTTATAATGAAGATCAGGGTGTTGCATCAGGAAATACCAGTCAGGAGAATTACTCAGAGAGCCCAAACCACAGTCAGTAAGATTCAAGCAAAACACGAGGATAGACCACCGAGTACCACAAGCGAAACGGATGACCTCATTTTCGAGTAATAGTGTTAGGCCCCGAAAGAGGCGTTGCCTAGGGAAATCGGTAAATGTCAACCGTCATCGCAACATTAGCAATTGTAAACCGATGAAAAGAATTTTATCAAAGGGTTCGACTCCACCTCCAAAGAGAACGGTCCCTGAAAAACCTCTGCCTAGAAGGAAAAGAGAGCCAACTTCGTCTCTACAGACTCTAATGCCCACCAAACGCTCTTCAATTATATTGAGTAAAAGACGTCAAGACGCAGATATCTTTGAAGAGCAGTCAACGAGTATCATCTACATCCGCCAATTCAAAGAGATCCCCACCGCATGTCAACCACAGGAATCGAGGAACCTCTAGAACCTCCGTAGTAGAAGTACCAAACACCGGAGAGCACCGACCACCATCTCGGCAAATGAAATAGCCTTCCTTGAAGAGCGATAGAATGCAAGGCCTACGCAACAAACGGAGAAACTCGCAGTAGAAATATCGTCTCTTTAAGCGAAGTTAGACACCAGGAAGATTTTAAAGACAAATATAAGGATGTATCTCTCTTTATAATTTCCATTTGACAAGACGTCAAGATATTTTTATCATAGCAAGTCTTTGGTTTTTCTCCTTGAATTCCGATGCAGTAGAGCCTGCTTTGTCTCTTGCTCCACTAAATGCAGCGGACATTCATTTGGAGCTAAAAAAAATTTCAAAATTGTAAATCACTAAGAGTTAGTCATCTTTCCAAATGGAAAGTAGAGAATTTTGGTTTAAAGTTAAATTTTCAAAATTTAAACATTTGTTAAAGTATAACAATTGTTTCCGCATTGGCTTGTTTTTTTAAAGTAGCTGTCTTGTTATTTATTGTTCATAAATTATGTATATAGTCATTTCATAATTGTATTTGTACCACAGTGGTACAAATATTTTTTTTTACATTTTCACCAGATGTACAAATGTGTACATCTGGTCACCTCACGGCGAAATTACGGATCTCGACTACTATTAACACTTTGCACTGCGATAAGTTCGCATTTTGTATTGTTCTGTCTCTTGACCAGATCGCGTCGGTTCATTAATTGTTTATATATTATGTGATAGATGTGAGATGCATTTTTGTGAAAGATAACGTTCATTAATGTAAGTAATAAAATGGAACGATGTACAGCGCAATCCATTTCAGGGTGCTAGACCCTGAAATGAAAATTATTTCAGTGATATTAAATTGGTGGGCTAATCTTAGAGTCCAAAGAGAGCTATTACCCATTAAATATTATATTATAGTAATTGATAAATAAACAGTTGAGTTGGAACAGACTTGCGTGTCTTTGGATCAGTTATTGACTTTAGAGTTAGTTATATTTAATTATACTATGGCAGAAGAGTCGGATAGAAGAAACCGATCGTTACAAAACTTTCAAAACAATTTCTTCATTTAAGTACATCGTAGGTGCCTCTACTGGCGCCTTCTTTGCATTAATGCATTAAAAATCAAAACTTTTGCATATTTTGCATATCACAGCATCATCTTCATGTCATACAAATTTCATGTGTGTAGCGTATCGCTATCTGGGTGTTGCAATTTTAATGGCCAGTAGTGTATGTGTATATATATATATGTATGTATGTATATATGTATGTGTATATATATATGTATGTATATATATATATGTGTGTGTGTGTAATTCAGTACCCACGCAGCTGCCACTTCTGGCAGCAATAATAGCTCTAATCCGACTGGGCATCATGTCGAACTAAGCTTGAGTGTTGAGTGTAATTTATTGAGTGATTGTTTATTAACATCGCACTAAGAAGCAAGACGAAGGATATTGGTAGAGGACCTCGCTTTTTTTAACGTCGGTTAAGTGACATGACCCAACACCTCCTATTCGAAACTTTCACGCAACCCCTCTGGGAGGTGAACTGAGCTTGAATAATAGATACAAGTGCATCATTCCATGCAGTTTCAATTATATGCCGGAGTTCATCAATCATTGCGGTTGGCGGTTGGCGGTTGGCGAGTGGTGATGTGTCAGTCTTTCTGTAACATACTTCAATGAAAACGTTCTGGTTCAATGAAACGTGGTTCAAAATTACGAGGTCCGTCGGCAATAGCCCTCGTGTTTCTTCTAGTGCGACGTTAATAAAAACTAAAACTAAAATGGAATTTTGTATAGCTTTCCTGGATCTATTGATTTCATATAACGCGGAACGGTAAACTGTAGTCTCGGTAGTCCACAATCAAATTCCAACACATGCTGGTAGAAATTCCTCACTTTTGCACGCGACTTTTACACTAACATCCAACGATCTATTGTGACTTCTAAATATGAAACCAAAAAATCTTTTTTTATACTAACTGCAGATAGAGTTACTTTGATTTACGTTATTCAAATACTCTGAAACTCTGATTATCTACATATACCTGCACTTAACACCTGTTATGCAAATTTGATGTTTGTTTCACACATCCTTCGTGATGAAGGAATTTTAATGACTGGCAATGTTTACATATGGAATAATCAGCGATAATGAAAAAGAAAGAAAAAATTTAATTAGATTTTTTTTCGAAATGTATTTTAAAAAATTCAAACAACTGATTATAAAAAAAGGACTTCGATACTTACGTTATTTTTAAGAACTATATCCATGAACTGAGAGATGAATATTGCGCAGTAATACAAATGTTATTATAAAAGCCTATTTAAGGAATAGAAATAATTCTAATTTTGTCCTATTTCAATTTAAATATATATATATGATTAAAAACAACATTTTATCGAAACATTGCAAAAACTGCTTCTGATAAAAATATTTGTGACTTCAAAGAATATTATCAGTTAAAAATGTTACTACTCTGTTAGAGGCATGATATTCTTTTAAAATTGTATTTTTAACAATAAATAAACAAATGTGGGACTTTGATAATATTTTATGACGCACTTTGTCCTAATTTTTTCTCCACCATATTTTATTCATTACGTTTCTTCATATGGTAAACACATTATTCTAAATGAACATCTCTGAAATGAATTGTTTGTCAGTTACTACTGCTTTCGTTGATGGAATTAACTTCATTTATTTAATATTGTACAGGTTGAATTACAATAAAATTAGATGAGCCTGTGAAACGAAACTCAGGTAGGTCGTTTTGTCATAAAACAGGAAATTTCAATTTTTAGGTCGAAAAAGTCTAAATAATTGGAAACCCTTGATAATTTTCGCAATTCTCATTCCAAGAGTTTATGTGTGGTGTCGCAACTCTCATTCTAAAAGTTAATAAATTAACTAGAATAATCAACTAACTTCTAAAACAATGTTTCCGTTATAAAATCTAATATTTTTTTCCTAATTGAGTATAGAGTAGTGTAAACATGCTTATGTCCCAAAGTTCATTCGATTCATGGAGGCTAGTTCCAGAGATATTCGGAGGGGCTATGTACTAAATTACATAGCAAAAAAATATTGAAATTTTCCCCATTTTAAAAGAGGACCTATAATTAAATATTATTATACATTATTATACGACTCCTTAAAACTCCGCGATGTCTGTTCGTAATTTCAAAATTGACGTACAGTAATCAGGAAAAGGTTGTAGAAATGAAGGTAAATCCATGGCTGAAATCCACGGCAGAAAGGACGAAGTGTAAAAAAAACTTGCGCCTTATACTTTAAATTACAACGCCATCAAGCAATTCACTGATTGCATTCCGTGCATGCATCGTATGGTGAAAATTGCCAGTTTTAATGTTTTCTGTCGCCCCTTAAATTTTCATTCATGAGTTTCGAAACACCCTGTATTTATACGTACATACAGTGTTTTAAGAAATTATAAGACCACTGACGAATTAGTGCATTTCTAAAGAAGGAAACAAAATAAGCAAATTATAAGCCTGTTTGGATGGATCTAGAAACACTTTCTGTACTAATTGCAATTTTAAAAATTAATGTACATTTTATTAAGGTCTATTAATTTTTCTAAAGGTTGAATAAAGGTGTTAGTTCCGAAATTATAACACTACCTGTGAAAATTAGCATATTATACGTCCCATAGAAACATTATCCTCAGTGGCATGCGTTAGTATTGCATGACCGCATTACCGAGAATCAATAGTGCAGGTTTTGATTGTGCTATTCACGATTTATTTGAAGATGGCGTGGGGTAAGGATTTAACTTAAAGGGAAGCGAAAAAAAATATATTTTATAAGAGTACAAGTAAATCTGAAAGAGAAATTATTTAGGTTAATGAAACGTTCAACAATTACCATTCACAATGCCATAATTAAAAAAAAGATTCAAACAAAATAAAACGAGCAGGAAGAACATTTTGACACAACCGGACGATCTTCAATTTTTTCGCTATCAACTAAAAATAAAAATTTCGGAATGTTTCAACAAAAAAATCTTCACATGTCAGATTGAAAGAGTCTTGAATCATACACTAGTACAATATTTATGAAAATAAACAAAGCCCTAAAGTTCTTGAAATATCATCGAGATGAAAAATTGAAATGGGCTAAAAATATCCTGTTATGGAAAGATGTGTGGAAACAAATTAGATTTTTTGATTTAAAAAAATGTAACCTTAACGATCCCGACGGATATGAACACTATTGGTTTGACTTGAGGAAAGAACCGAAATAATGTTTCATTCTTTAAATGGGAGGGGGATTAGTAAGGACTTGGGGAGACTTCAATGATGATAGATTGTACGATTTACAGCGAATTGCGGGGGGGTATGGATTTTGGACAATATCAAGCTATGCTATATGATCATCTGAAAATCGATTAAATTAAAAGATTAAGAGGATTCGGATCACGAAATATATTTCACAATGAACGCATACTATGGCAGTTAAAATATAGAACAAATTAAGAAATTAATTAGATTTAAGGGAAATTATTATATATATACACGAATATACATCTCAGATTTTTTAACGGTAAACGAGTAATATCATTTATCACAATTCTACTTTTATTTTTATAATTCTACTACACCTATTTTCGTACAGTTCTCCCTCTATAAATTGGCACTTTACCTTTCAGTCTTTCCCAGTAATATATATTTTTAGACTGGATAACATACTCAGTACAGAAATGTACAGAAAGGCTCTAACGATGCAATAATTGATTATAAACCACTAACAGGAGATTTTCTTTTTCAAAACAGCTCACAATCAAGACATGAGAAATCCACAGGTTGTCACACAATCAGTTTTCAACTTATTTCGTTCCTGGGAATTATACTTCTATTCCCCAATTACATATTTATCCAGATAAGAATCCCACTAGGGGAAGAAGTCCATCTAAAGCAAACTAAAAAAATGAAAGCTAAAATTACTGGTTTCTTCTAAATGATGTTGAACTAAAAAGCAAAAATGTTACCAGTGCAACAAAACCGGGCACATTAGAAAACATAAAGGGTAAAAAGTATCGAACCCCCATATAAATATCCCCCAATGGGGGGGGGATTAAGCCAGTCTAAAATAGGGAAACCTGAAATGCTTCAATGGTCAAGACAATTTTTACTGTAAAACATTGAGTGATAATATCCAACTGAAGACTATTTTTTTAATAATTTGGAGACTATTAATGTTAAGTTTGACGACTAGTGCAGTGGACGTAACCTGAACTCTTCCAAGAAAGGTAGCAACATGGTACCAGTTGGCATGGTATTTTGACAGGCTTTATAAATTATTTCTCTTTTTTTTCCCCATAAGAAGTGCTTAAGAATTAATCGTTGCTGAGTTTTTTTCTTTATGTACTTTGGAAAAAAACAGCGATCAAATTAATTAAATACATTAAAAAAATCACTCTGCAGAAGCATTATGCGATGAAAAATTAATTTTATTTTTCACGCCAGTCTACGTAGAAGCAATCAATCAATCGTAAATTTGATTCCGGTGACCCTACTTTGAAATCGTAAGGGATTAAGAAATCGCGATAATTACTCACATATACGAGTACAATGGTGAAATAAAAGTATCTTTCATTTTTTGAAGAAAAAACAAAATACATTGGTGATAAAGTAGTTTGGGCATAATTACCTAATACGGGATAATTAACATCCAAAAGAAAATTTCGATTGATTCTAAAATTTCAAGTAGACTTTTAAAAAATGAAACAATATATTTGTCATTGAAAAGGTACTTTAGTTTTGAATAAGAAGAAACATTGTTTTTAAAATGAGTGATATTTAAGACAACATAACTTGGAATATAAAGATTTCTCACACTATTAATTTTTCATAACCTTGAAAATGAAAGGGAAACTATATTTGTGATGAATTTCCTGTAAGAATATTACTGTACTTAACGTGACGCTTGTGGTCGCAATAGATTCTATAAGAAAAACTACTATTTTATGTACATCTAATCTGTTGAATTCATGTTATGCTTCGTTTTTCATGTGTATCACGTAAAATAATAATAAATAAAAGAGTTTTTTAATTTCAAAACCAAAAATTAATAAAAATATTTTTTTTGTATTTTTTACATCATAACTAGCTATTTATAATTGTTTATTTACATTATTCTCGCTTCAAAACTTAAAAAAATATATATACATATTTACATATTATGCTGCTTTCTTTTTTTCAGATTTTAAGGTAGTATTGAATTAATCATTTATCTAATCAGATTAGTAAACACATTGTTATCGAAAATCAACTCTGATCAATGGAAAAATTGATAACCATAATTAATAAGAAATCCATCAAGTTTATATTCTCTAAATTTTCATTTGATAGGGATTTGTTTGGGCATTTCAAATGTTTTATTCTTAAAACTTGAAAATATTTAACACAGTTCCACTGAAACTAATCCAAAACAAAAGCAAACTTGATGGTAGAAGAGATTTGTCAAACGCAACGTTAACATCTTTCAACTGAAATATATCTCAATGGCTCTATTAACAGTCCTTTATGACAGATATCGAAATTTTTCTTCGAAAGCTAATGTTTCACTTGACTTTCTTTCTGCATACGAAGTGTTGTGAATAGTCTACGGTTCGACTTCTTCAATTCAGACTGACTGATTGGATGAGCACACTTTCGCATGTTAGTTTTAATATCGGGTCTGAATCAAGGTCAGTCTGAACGAATACTTAACCCTCATAAATAACATTCGTATCTTCATAAAAAAGAATCGCTTGATCTAAATAAAAAAAAAAATTGTTACTCGGTAGAGTCAAAAAACCATTTTATTCAGTATTCCTGTAATTACATTAAAACTGTAAAAAATAGAAAATCTGTCTCTTATTATTATTTTATTATTATTATTTTCATTTTACACAATGAAAAAAGGAGGAAAAGTATGCAATGCTTACAAGCTTCAAAATAAGAGCTTTAATTACGATATAAGTCAACTTGATGTGGATGATCAGAGAGTGGGATTCAAGATCAGGTATCAATCTATCATGAATCAAAATTAAAAGCTTTAATAGCTGTGTTAGAGAATCTTATGAGAAATTAGGTAGCCGGAAAACACTCAATAAAAACGAAACTGAGATATTAAGGTTGTCTTCGGCCAATGTTAAAAAATAGGGCCCAAAGTTGAAACATTTTTTTAAGTAGAAGAGAGAGAGAGAGAGAAATGATCTAATAAATATTGCTATGCATGTAACTCATACAATTATTTATTTGATAACGTTCGAAGAATTTTGATTTCTTTAAAAAAATATGCAATATTTCGCCTTTAAGTAAAATGGATATTCAATATTCTGTGTTAAAGTATAAGAGACGAAAAATTCGAACGCCTTTTTTAGAAGAAAAAATTATTGAATTAAGCAGAATTAAATAAATTAGAAATATTCACTTCTCTCTATAGAACAGCGTAGCCAGAATAAAGTTTTATGTATTTATTAATCAACTTTCTAAGGCTTCAAATTAGTTTTTATTAATTACTAATGCACTTCGGACTGTCTACAACAAATAGCACCAGCATTTTTTTTTTTTTTTTTTTTTTTCTTTTTCTGAAAAGCGTACTCTTGACATGGAATACTTATTTTTGGCGAACACTTACAGTTACTTCTTTCTGAAATGTAATCACCAAATGAAATTACAGCAACTTGCGACAAGAGGTAAATAATGGAGAGAGCTTTATGATTCACAGAAGCGAACGAAGCTTACGAACTAAACACTAATAAAATCTCCGGTTTGGGAATATTTTGTGTGTTTATAAAAATTAATTTGTAATGGTAAATTTATGTTATTGAAAAGATGCTAATAAAAATAAGTTTTAATTCAGTGAAGTGAAAGGATAGAAGAGAGAATCTGAGTTAAATTAATTCTGAACCCATCCAAAAGTAATTAAACAAAATTTTCTTGATTTAACCTTTAAAAATGCAACGAAATGCAAAATACTATTTCGAGAAGCATGAAATGCGAAATTTCAATCAAGTTACTATGATGCACTGAATTAATTTATTTATTCTAACAGAAAAGAATTACTTTTAATTTAACTTCATTTTTTATGCATGATTATTAATTTTCAAAATTACGCGCCTCAAAAAATTTAAGTATTAGAACCACTGAAATAATTATTAATAAAATATTGTTACTTAAGCTGAATCCCAATGTTTGACTGGAACTTATTTTCTCAATATATCTTGTTTATATTTTAAATTTTTATTCTAATGTGTTGTGGAAATTATAAGATGAAAATTCTAACTGATCAAGAATATCCTTTGTCTTCATATGAAACAAACAAAACAGGAAAACATTGCTTTAGTCAAATATAATGTTCTCTTTGAGAATATTGGCGTATAAAGAAAAATGAAAATAAATAAATAAATAAATTTTGGTAGTAAAACATTTAAAAAAAATCCACCTTTCGAGATCAACGTCATTTGAACCCTTTAAATAAGTATTTATCGTAAATATACATTATATTTGTGTGTATAAATATATATTAAATAAGTCATTATTTATGAATTTCAATCTCAACTTCTAATAATCTTCAAAAAAATTACTATACATTTTCCTAAAAGAAAACTGAACTGGATTTTGTGGAAATGCTTTTCACATTCGTTAAAATTATTATCATCTCCAAGGTAAATCATTGATATGTTATAAGCTGATAATTACAGAAAAATGAAATACTTATGATCACTGCTAATTTTTCTGATTACTGCAAATCTTAATGTATTTTGTTTTTCTTTATCCCTTCAGGGACGTGTCTTCTTCAATCTTTAAACAGGTTCGAGCATCACAACCCCTAGCCCCCAAGTGATCTTTTTCTTTTCCTTGTGTTTTACCGTCTTTGATGAACACGGGTGATCCTTCTATATTTTTGACTCTCCTTCTTGTCAGTCAATTTTTACCTATCTTTCATTTTTTCAAACGTCTAGACGATAATTACACCTTGTTTGTCGCAGCATAGCCACATCTGGCTTTTTTGCCATTAAACACTATCGACAAATCGCATCCCATTATTTTTGTTTATACTTTGCATAATAGCTTCACCTTCATAATTATATTTACAATTTGTAAAATTATTGATATATTACAAATGATTATTATAACAAATACTATATATGACCGTAAATGATTAATTCTTTGACACAGGGAAGGGGAAACTCAAATAATTTATTTTCATGTAACTCAGGCACGAAAAAAATCACGCAAAAATTTAATTAAATTAATCGATAATTAAGCTATGTAATGTATTAATCAGTGTAGAACCTTACAGTTTATATGCGGTTACATTCGCTTTTTTTTTATTACTATCAAAAACTAAATTCGGACATTTGTAATTTTCCGACCAAGTCCTCGAATAACTTTTTAACATAATAAGCACTGTTGTTTGAGGACAGTACATTTTACACATATTAGCTCAGAATTACGATTAATTCAATAAATATCTATTGCAGTTGAATTTAACAGAATAAAAATCTAACATAAAACAATATTGCCATAACAACATTGAGTATATATATATATATATATAGTTTATTGGACGGTTCATTTCCCCATATTATAACTAAACATAAATGTACTCTATGTTTTATTTAAATTAGAATTCAATACTAACGAAAAGATTCTGATTCCTTTGGAGCATTTGAAGGATTGAAAATTAATTTTCTAAATATGCAAATATTAATTTTATTAAATTCAAAAAGCAAAAATGCATAACTTTCAATTGTAGAAGTGTTTCAAACTTCATGATTTTTCTGAAAAGCGATAGAAAAAATAAAACTAATTGTTTGATATTTATGAACTGCAAAAAATTCTAGCGCTTTTTTTCCCCTTAAACTAACTTTTTTGAATTACTTTATGGCATTATTTGACTTCAGAACCTCGCCTTGTGTATAAACTGTGTCTGATGTGAGCCAACATTGCTAAATATATAAAAGTGTAGTGAATAGGAAATGAGGAGATCGAGAAATTGGACGTTTTAAAGTGCTGAAAGAAGATTGAAGTTCAGTATTATGCACACGATATTGGAGCAAGAAAGTTACATGATCATCGGAAAGCTGATATTTGACTCAGGCTCTATTTATAAGTATTATTCTCGACTCAAATCCAATTTTGTTTTTTTGAGATAAGTTGAAATTACAGTTATAGACATAGGTTCTGATCGCGAGTTATAACTCATCCACATTCATAGTAATAGTTGTCATAATACGAATAAAACTGTTTTGGTTTTTCTTAACTAAATCTTTCTTGGATGAACAATAGTTCAGTTCCGATTACTTAGATCCTAAATTACGATGCAGAAAATGTCACTAATGCGCTCACCATTATCCACCCTGGATTCGGATCCGGACATTTCTGCCGATTTAGTTTTTCTGCAGTCTATGCAAAAATGAATAACATAAAAGAAGGCTTATGTAACTACAAAATAGCAAGTCAATTCATTGTATGTTTTGGAGAAAACAAATATGTATATCGCTGAAAATATTTTCCCCTTTATTCATTCATTCTTACATAATTACTGGATAATGTAGCCAAAAGGTCATGACGTTTTTTTTTATCGAGGCACGGGTTCGAGTCCTGATTCTGTTAAAAACCAGCATCTAGTAGCGTTGATGTACGTTACATCCTTAGAGGTTCCAAGTCGTCACGTTGGAATGGTGGGGAAGTATGGAGAGTTCACAAGTATCCTCTTGGTGAATTGACTGGGGTTCAAAAATATGAGGTACGTCGCCACTAATCGTCGTGTTGCTTTTAAGAGAAAAAGTTAATGACAATCAATCTTTTATATTAGGTGGGCAGCGGCACTATCTTAAGGAACACTATTTTAAAAAGAAATATTTGATAGAACCGTCTATTAAATATAGCAATATGGATGTAAAATGTCCCTACATTACGCTGCATTTTCCTCCAAAATGACACTATTTTGTCAATTTTCTACCCATGAAACAAGTGAGTGAATGAAAGTAGAAGTTTATTGCACAAGAGCCAAACTAGGCTATTCTTCGTAAGCAATGTGTATTTGTGATCTGGACGTCTGAAGAAACAGGAGAAAAAAAATGGTTGACAAGTTAAAGAATCGAAAATCGAGGCTGTCCGTAGATTAATTACTTGAATGATATTGTATCTTGCTCATTTTATACTAAATTTTTATTAACTTTTGTAAGCCTTTGGAAACAAAATAATTTCATCTTATGCAGTTATCCAGAGAAAAGTGGTATACGAGAGGACAAGTAACACGTACAGTTCTTGTAAAATCCTGTTCGAGAATATATAGACTTTATTAGAATATAGTTAATGTCAGCCCCTTTTTGCTTTTAATCGGTTCTGCTTCAGCTAGTTTTCTCCAAAGCATCTTTCGTGGCGCTCTTCCATCAATAATTGCCGTTATATATAAAATACATTTAAAATAAAATTTTGTTAGATTTGGAATTAGGGCTTTCCAAAATTCTTCTCGTTTCGTTGCATACGCAATGTTAAAGCGTCTTTTATATACTATATATAAAGATTACACTCTTTTCGTTGTGTAACGTATACAAGTTAAGTATCTATTCAACATTCAAAAAGTAACTGAGACGAGCAATATCCAACTTATTTAGTCTGAATCGCTATGGATGTCATACGCTACCCATCGTAAGTAAAAAATAGTCGGGGGTGAGGAAACTCCCTCCTTTTATTGGTTTTATAGTTTGAAGGTATCCTATTACCCCCCCCCTCCCCCCGAAGCTTCTAACTACTCGTAATAACGGCTAATTGCCTTCTATAGGGTGAAAGAATTGTTCAAAACACGTCCATGCTATGATAATTCTAAGCTTCCGCGGCGTTTTGCTTGCACCATTTTCGAGGAATAAGCGATTTTTAAATGCTAGGGATTCAATCAAAGGTCATATGATCAACAAACATTTGATTACATATTGCTAAGTCGCTCTGAATAAGCAAATGACGATTTAAAAATATAATAAGAAATTGTGCCAAAGGGTATTTATGAAATAATGATTTCCTTGTAAATCACTAAGTAAACTATAATTTGTGGCAAAATAGAGTCGTGATTACAGAAAGTGCTGGTTCCCTGTGTTCAGGCTAAAAAGGGTGTAGGGGATTTCGTTTTTTCTTGGCACTCACATCTCCCCCCCCCCCCGGGGGGTGTGTGTTTTTTTTTGTATCGGTTCGGTGATGGGGTGGGATCAGTTCTAGGGTTTTTTGGAGCATTTCTGCAAAGCTCCAATCAGCTGTTTTGTGAATAGGAACCTTTCTTTTTTATCTGAATTCGAGTAGTTAGAACCTTACTTATGGTTTCTTAAAAGTAGAAGATGAGTGAAGAATTAGCTCCTAGTAACCACAGTTTGGGACATTGCAGATTTCTTGAAAACGTTTTTGTAACTTTTGCGTTTTGTTTCTTTTCCAGGTCTTAGACTAACACTTATATATATATATATATATATATATATATATATATATATATATATATAATTTGTCGATTTACTTTACTTGTTTTCTTTCTTCTTCGTTGCTGCCTTTTATATCTATATCGGACATGATGAAGCTTCATGCATCCAAATCTAGTGAGATCCCTATGTCTGGCATTAAATCAATTCCAATTATACAAGGGATATTTAATGTCTTCTATCATTGTTTAAACTGTCATTCAAGTTTGAAAGTTTGAAATATTTAATACCGAGTCATGGTCACGAGCTCGCAACCAGAGTTATTATTACTGTGGAATCATGGGTTCCAGTCTTAATGCCACTCAGAAGAACCACTCCCCCCCCCATGTAGCAGAAATAATGCACATTAAATCTATTGAGGTTCCAAGTCCTTCCATTGGCATTGTGCGAAAATCTGGAGAAGCGTAGACAACTCTTGTGTCAACCTCTTCACTTAAACGACGCTCAAAATTGCGAGGTTCGTTACAAACAACCCTCGTGTTGCTTCAACATGCGACGTTAATAAACAATCAATCCAATTATATAACGAAGAAAAAAATTATCAATTTCTTATTTACATCAATATTATTTACTTATTAATTGGAAACGGGCCTAAAAAAAGATATTTGTTTAAAAATCTAGACGATCTTCGTCTGGTATTATAATCTCACTTAGAAAGTGTTGCTCGAAGGATTCGGAAAGAAATATTTTTATGTTTTATTTTTTCTTATTTAAATTAATATTTGTTTATACATATATTCCAGAATTAACTACTAAAAAACTAAACTAACAATAAGTAAATTTTTTTTTAGTTTAGTTTACATCGCACTAGAAGCAGCACTAGGGATATTGGCGACGAACCACGATCAAGTGACGAGGACGACATCTGAGCAAGCACCCCCTCTCCTAACATCCACACCACTCCAAGGGAGGACTTTGAGACTCGACGTATTTGACGTACATCAGCCCCGGCTACACGGCGGGTCTTTAGTGGCCAAGGCTAGAACCCGCGACTGAACGAAAACCACCGGCCACGAATCCGAAACCATGACCACTAGGCTACCGCGGCCACAACAATAAGTAAAAGAAGTTTATTGAACTATGAAAATTTATATTGAACATTTCTTATAATGGGGAAGGGAGGAGCCTTTTTATAAATAAATTTGATTGAAAAAGATCCAAACTTATTTCACAATTACTTATGTTTTATTTTTGCAGGAATTTCTGGAATAATGAGAGTTACTCATAAAGTTTAAGTAAGTTTAATTTCTAGAAACAATTATGATTAATAGAATGCATAGTTGTATCGTAATATGCCCATTTAGTAGAAATAAAATGTAAGTGAACAATTAATTTTAACACGATAAATTAATAAACAAATTTTGTATTGCAAATTTAATACTAATAAAATATATTTATGTAAACTGTTAAATAATCATTTTTTGATTGCTTTTATAACTTAAATTTGGACATCTTCGAAAAGAATATTAGACAACATATTTGTTGTTACACACCTGGCAACTCTCCTCACATTCTTTTTTTGTTATTCTCATTTTTATTCACTATAACATTTCCTCAATTATTTACTTTCTATGCTTTTTTTTACTATTATCATCAATAGTTCCCTTATACAATAAATCAGAGAAGTTTATATCTATAACCTTCAACACTTTAAAAAGTCATCTCTTCCTTTAAAATTTCTTTTTACTTGGAGAGAAGAAACTTTTAGATTATTTTAGCATATTCCTTTATTTCCGCATTCCCCTTTCAAAAAGAAAAGATACAAGTCCCTCAATGCAATAAATCTGAAGGCCTTTCGACTTTACAACTGAGAAATGCCATGATGTCTCACACTGCCCGAATTCAAAGGAGCACCATTGAAGTATAATTATCGCCAAAGTGGAAAATTCCAGCTAACACAACATCCCAATAACATAGGAATACTCAGCGCTATCTAAGGATGCTGATCAGTTTTTTTTTTTTTTTTCCTACACCGAGAACCGTGTTAACAGTTTTCGAACAGCTGTAGAGCTTGTAAATGTCAATCACTTGATTAGCGTTTCTTGTATACAGAGGGGGTGGGAAATAGACCTTCTTTGTATTATCAAATTATAATTTATCGATTCTTTATCAAAATCATTATTCAATGCATAGAATTTGTGCAAAACTACCAAAAAAATTTCGGTACTCCGTAATGATTACAAAAAAAAGTCTTCGAATTATAAATGCACAAACCGTCGTAGAAAAAAATTTACAATTTTAGAAGTAAATGAAATAATATGGTACACTGTTAAAGCATATGCGGAAAACATCATTTATAATTGTACAGAAGAAGGAAAAAAATTATTTTATTATGGTCTACTAACAATACTCGATAAAGGAAAATGAATTTTTTTCTAATAAAATTAAAAGTTATTGAATGAAATTAGTCTTGGGGAAAATATAACATACTTTGCCCAGTTGAATGAATGCAGTGCTAATTTATTCGAATTGTTTAAAATAATTTTGTAATTTATTTTGCGTCTCAGTTTATTTGGTCTCTTTTCGGATTGACTGATTGTCTGATTTGAAATTCTGTGTGTTTGTGTTAGTGTTTCTCTTAAGGATACTAACTCATCTTGTAGAGTAACGCTGATTTATTATAGAGCTATTTAAGAATGAGTTTGTTTACCGCAGTTTCGAGAATGAAGTGCCAGTTCAGTTGTCGTCTGGTCACTTGGCTCAAAATTACTATCTCCGTTCAAAATTACAATCGTGTTGTTTCTTACTACAGCGCTAAGAAGCAATCAGCGTTTTAACGCGTCGTAAAGTTTAAAAAATAATAATAACTGGATATTTTTATCCCTTTTAGTGACTTGGAATGTGGGTTGATTCCTGTTACATTCGAACATCATGAGACCTTGTTCAAGTTATGAGAAGCTCTTCTTCAACGCGTGGGGACGACGGGTTTTTAATAAAACAAGAGATTCTTCGTGATCAGAGCTATATGCATCTCTAGGAAGAAATGAATAAGCATGGAAATTCCCGATTGGTACATCCCTTACTTCTCGCCCCCCTTCCACCTAAATTTGAGCTTTGTGTAATGAAGAATGTAATATTGACTAATTGGGTTCCTCGGTATATTGAATAACTCAAAATCATCATTTGTCGCTCTATTTCTGCCCGACGCAAGGGTCCGTAGCACTCCAGCCTGGTCGAAACCCTTCATTACTCCTCATGCTTGGACTCATTTAGAAAGCAAAAAAAAAAAAAATGCTTGAATGGATTCATCTGGCTATGAGATTATTGGAGTAGACTTCAAATAGTTTCAGAGCCCGAGGTTTGGATAGAATCGAAGGAAAGATGAGTATGACTTCGAAATAACAGAAATGGGCTGGAGACATTTCTACGATTTCTTTTGTAAAAGAAACTCGAAAATAATATCACAATTAACATCAATGTTTTTAAAAAGGAATTAAAATAAATTTTAAAAAATCAATATAATATGAATGAGCAGTAGAGTTGAATAATAATATTTATCTGAAAAATCGTTATGATTTTTTTGAAAGAGGTGTCAATAAACATTTAATTACTGTAAACGATATCAATATATATATATATATAGGAATAGTCCCGCTGTGCTACAGCTGGCCTCCTAAAATGAGCGTAATTCTGTTCAACATATCGATGCCAACCTCCACAATGGGAGCTCTGCAAAAGAACCAGGATTGAAAGTTAAATTAAGATTTAAAATGCGATAAATGCTACTACGCGAACAGGCTAACGGATTGGCTGCCACCTAAAAAACACGGACGCGCTCACTTTCTTCAATTTTTTTTTTTGCTTAATATTGTATGCATATATATCATTGTTTTAATTATACCTTTAGTAGCTCACCTGAGGTCAGATGATATTGTCGGATGGCCGATTATGGGAATAGTCCCGCTGTATTACAGCAGCACCACCATCAACACAGATTAGTAGGTTAGATATCGAGGTGTGAGCACGCAGATATGCGTGTCCGCCTTTCCTTTAGCTTTTTATCCTTTAATAAACTATTTTTCCTCCTAAAATGAGCGTGGTTCTGTTCAACATATCGATGCCAACCTCCACACACACACATATACATATTGAATAATTTTTCCAGATTTAAATTCCCCTTCATTAAATGACGTTATCAAGCAGTAATTTTCAAAATCACTTACAACTTTGTATTTTTTTTTATTATGTAACACGTAATTAATTAAAATGTTTTCTTACTTTATTTATATCATTTTTTAAAAATGTTTTAAAGTAAAATATTAATTTTTTAAAAGGAATTCTCTTTTTCACTCTTTTTTATTTAAGAATTGCTACTTGGAGGCTTTTATAGCAGAAATTAGAAATTTCAAGTTATTATTCCTATTTTAATTTAAATTATTTTAATCTTCAGTGAGTTTTCAGCCAAAGCGAAGAGTTGTTTTAAACAATTCCAGGACTGGAAAGTAACTGTATGGAAAATATCAACCTCTCAAATTCTAACCAAACTTTGATGAATGATAACCTTCATTTTTCCATATCATTCTCAGAATACTCGGCTTTTGGTAAGTATCTCTGTTGTTTCGTTTAGATAAGAGTATTTTTCGATAACAAAATTCCATAGCATTTCTGAAATGCTGTTGTGAAGAAAATGTTCCGATAAATATGTTTGAAAAACCGAAAGTATTCAGAGGGCAAATTCGGATTTATTAATTGCTTATTAACGTCGCCTTTTGAAGCAACACATGGGCTATTGTCGATGAACTTCGCCATTTTGAGCCACAATGGAGTGGTAACAGAAGGACTTGGAGGCTCGACAAATTTAAAATGTATCAGCCCCTCCGAACGACGGGTCTTTAGAGGCATCAACTCACGACACAAGTTCGGGGCCATGACCACTAGGTTACCGGGGCCGCAGTTAGTGGGGGGAAAAGCGTTCTGAGTACACGTTTCCAACACATGGTCACCGCAATACAGCTACTTGTCAAGTTTTGTCGGTCATGGCGAAACTGCTTGTGATATGAAACCTAATATGTGAGCAATACACGTTTTACTCGAGCAGTTTCGCATCTCTTCAAGACAGCCTTTACGAACGACCTGTTTCTCCAAACGTGACTTTTATACTAATGCAGATGAAGAAACAATTTCTCACAGGATAAACACAGATGGAACCGCACAAAATGCGTTTGTTATTGTTCTTTGTAAAATAAGGACATTGTAATGTAAAAGTGAAATACTCGTAGCATCCTAAATATATTTTGATAGATAGAGCTTACTCTATAATACGATACAGTATGGCGTCGAATCTAACAGTGGCTCTTAAGCTTTTCGGGTGGCTCCTTTTGAACTCAACCTACCCATGATAATCTTCCCAATTTCAAAGAATATGACTCGCCGTAAGTAAGATATTAAAACAAATGAAACACCATACAAAATGGGATATGCAATGAACAAAAAAGTATTAAAAAGAGAAGTGAAAAAAATAAAGAAATCTAGTAATCTAGAAATGTGATACTTTTTATTTAAGTTATAGAGAGATATTAATACTTTTCGATGTCGCAATTCATTTCAATGAATCGAAAACGTCATTACGAAAGCTTTTTCAATATTCCCTGTCTCCATTTTTTATTTCCGCTTTCCTTTTTTGTATTTTAATTTTCTAAAATAAACTAGAGTACCTTATTTATAAATATTTTTCCGTTTCTATAATTATCCATGTTAGTCTTTATTCATAACAAATTAAGACTATAAAGATGAATACATAATAACACATCGATCAATAACTCCCGAAACTAACCCAGAGATGGCGCTCGTAGTAAACCAGTAACCAGGTCTTTCTAGAGTACTAACCTTTGCTTGAAACGTGTCAAAATATTAAGTCGATCGGACCAGGAAAAAGGTTTTTTGAAGTGAAGTGAAAAAGGTTTTTTCCAAGTGAGTGCCGCGATTGCTTTCGATGGAACAAAAACAGCAACGAGTCGATGATTCAGAAAGCTGTTTATCGCTATTTACTCGCAACAAAAAAGATTTCTTGCGAAAAAAAAAAAAAAAGAAAAAAAAAAATTTTTTTGGAAAAAAACAAAAAACAAAAAGAACAAAAAAAAAAAAGATTTGGAAAAGCGTTGGAACGATTGTATCACCCTAAAAGGTGATTAACAAAAGGTGTTATGTTGATGAATAAAAAAAAAATTTGCAAAAAAAATGTTGTTTTCAATGTTAGACTCGGGAGTTATTGATCGATGTGTTATGTACTAATCGGTCATGAAATAAGTTACTTAAACTAAACAGAACAATTACAGTTTGCTGTTGAAAGAAGTTTGTCGATAAGTACTTTTATGAATTAAGTGAAAAAATTTGGGATATACTTACAACTCAAATTCTTCAAAACATTGAAAGTGTAGAATCAATTGCTGCATATAGTAACACTGATAATTTTCATGTTATACGTATTTGAAACTCTATGAGAAGGTGAATGTGTATGTATATTTTTTTAAATATTTATTATATTCAAACACATACATGTAAAATATATTTTAACTTTTAAATTTTTTTTAAATCTGTTAGTACTTCACGTTGTTTATAGGTTTGGATATTTTTTTTAATTGAGCCCTAAATTACAAGACAAATTTCATAGGAAAAAATTCGACAAAAAAAACATATTCAAATTGTTTAATAAATTTTTTCAAATGTCATTCAAGTCCGATTTTGAGTTTTTTTTTATTCTACAACAAGCTTTTAAATACACATATATATATATAATGTTTAAAAAGAAGGTTTTTGAAAATATTTTCTACCTTTCATGGCTAATTAAACTATTTTACTAATTTCTTTCACAACTCTATTATCTTCAGTACATAGGATTTCATGAAGTCCTGTTCGGTAACAGAAATAATTGATGATGTGGAATCAGTTGCTATACACAGTAAAACACAAATGTCAAATCAACATAATCAAATGTTCTAGAATGCCATTTAATTATCTGTCAAGGAATTTGACATCTTATTAAACTATATCCATAGGCAAAAGGATGTTTTATAAGCAATTCCTTGCTCTGTTGAAAAAGAAGTGCCATTATAATTCAATGAGAGCGAATAAGAAAATATTTTGAAAAACAGACTTTTTAAAAGAAATATTCTGACCTTCAAAAGCTCCAGTTTTTTGACCATCCTCATTGAAATAGGGAAAATATAAGTTTAAAAAAATATAGTTTTTTTTTTCGAAGGATCATAAGGACTTCATTAAAACTCTTAAATATTTCACTATTTCTAACACTATTTCTTTCCAAAAAAACTGGACACTTTTACTGCAGTTGGAGCCCACTTTGTAATTTGAGTGAATTTTTTTTATACAAGTTGATTTTCAATTGTTTATGCTAAAATATTTTTGTTCTTGTTTATGAGATGTCGTTTACCTGATTCATCAAAATGGCGGGCAATCGGATAAAGGGAAATATAGTTATCACAAGCTGATGTCTTAATTTGTCTCGAAGTGAGGTTCAAAATCTCTTAGATCCATTTGAATCCGAAAATTTTGTATCAAGAAGATATTTTCAAGACCACCAACGACTACAGCCCTAATGCAAGAATGCTTTCCAATGCTTTTCGGCTCAAAGAAGGAGATCCTGTCTCAGATCATTGTGCTGCAAAAGGAACAAAAATACACATTACTATGGTGCACCGACATCTTCACATTCGAGAACTTTAAGCAAAACTTGTGTATGTCCTATTAATCGACGACTCAGAAATGCCAGTCAAACCAGCACATTACCTGGTCGGCAATGAACTTCTGTAGTCTTCCCAGATTTACTTTGGAAAGTGATTCAGGTCGTATACTGATCTGGAGAGAATAAGTTACCTTTGTTGAAAGACACAGTTATAGAGGAAGTGGAATCATAGTCTGATCTGGAATGGGTTGTCACAATCACCTACATGTACTCTATAGAGGAACTCTGCCTGCTATGAAATATCGACACGTGATTCTTGCCCTACATGTCACCCACACACTCCTGCTATTGGGAATGAATTCGTCTTATTGACGATAAGGCCCCCAAGCTAGGCCTGGAATTGAATATCTTGAGGATCATGGTTTGGAGCGAATGGTTGTTTGGTTAGTTTTATTAACGTCACACTAGAAGTAACACGGGGGCTATTGCCGACTAACCTTGCAACCTTAGTCAAATGACGAGGACGACACCTGAACTGGCCCCTTCGTCTCCTAACTTCCCCACTACACCAATGGGAGAGCCGTTGGCGTGGTGTGGATGTTAGGAGAGGGGGTGCCGGCTCAGGTATCGTCCTCGTCACTTGACCGTGGTTCAAAATTACAAGGTCCGTCGCCAATAGCCCTCGTGTTGCTTCTAGTGCGATGTTAATAAAAACTAAACTAAACTAAACCAATGGGAGGGCTTGGACGTCGACAAATTTGACGTGCATCAGCCCAGTGGTCTTCAGTGGCGAATGGAATGATAGCTTAGCTTCGAACCTTAATCCGATAGAGCCTCTTGATCTGTAGACAGATGTCTTCATTCCTCAATGTCAATAAATGAGCTGAAACGAGAATTGTTCTATGTATGGACTTTGGTTTCCATTCCAGTGTCTGACAAAATTTACTGTATGAAGAATCGTTCATTTTGTTTTAAAAATATCACACATTCTTATGAAAAATCATCACAATTGATTTCTAATCTTTCAATTGAAACGGGCAATCTTTTTCAATGTGACATTTTTGAAGATGAAATTCCATTCATTTGTCCTCATAACTAAGATACGTTCCCATTTCTTCGGGACCTGTGTAGTGACCGGGAATCACAGAATAGTCCTACTGTAGCTCATGCATGTCGTAAGAGGCGACTAAAATGGGTACCCAGTGTCTGGGGGTATAGCCGGGCACTCTACCACTGGGGATTATATCAGGGGACCTCAGGGACTTGCCTTCTTCAGGTAAGTACGGGCATCATGACCCCGAGGCACCCTAGTGATCTTTTTCTTTCCCATGGGTCTTACTGTCTTTGGTAAACACGGGTGACGCACTCCGGGGATACCCTAGCGATCCTTCTCTATTTTCGACTCTTCTTCTTGTCAACCACTTTTTGTCTTTTTTACAACTTCACTTCTAGACCATAGTTTAATCTTGTTTGGCGCAGCATAGCCATATCTGGCTCTTGCGCCAATAAACTATACATTCACACTCACATCCCATTTCTTCGGTTCAAGTATGCAGGAAACTTTCCATTTTCTTGGAAACTCACTTAGTACTTTAGTTTGAAAACTCGAAAAATCTGAGTTTTTATACGTTGTTACACGATAACCAAGCTTTCAAAGGACCTTAGCATTTTATTGTTCTAAATTTTTTTTAAAAAAAATAATAAATAATTATATGGAATTTTATTAAAGCCCTTCAAGTGTCCCTTACTTTCATTGTTGTGAAGAAAATTTCAGTTTTCAAGTCTCGCTGGTTGCTTTTACAGGAAAAGCTTCTTCATTATATTTTCAGTACAAACTTTATTCCAAGGGAAATAGACAACAGCAAATATATTGTAATATATTGAATGTATGTGTGCAATAATTGAACGTTATGTTATAAAAACATTTATGCAAATTATTAAATCATATTTTCAGTTTTTTTAGAGCAAAAAACTATAGTAATTTTTACTGGAATGCATTGAACATGCATCCTCCGTAACAAGTATTCGATCAGACATCTATTTATTTCTGCAAAGTTGTGGTCAAAATAAAAATATATCTAGTTTTTTCCTATATTCAATTAATTTATGTTAGTTAATATCTGATAATTTATCACAATCAGATAATAGTATGCGACGAGTATTGATATTTAATGAAAATATTTAAGGATAATTTAAAAAAAAATAATAAAATTTATAAATTCCGATAAATTCAAAACTGGTTTCGGGTTTTCTTTTTTTTCAAACTATTAAAAATAAATTTTTCCATAAAACTCATTCATTTCTATATATTTAAGCTCAAACAAAAGAACATTTTTAAGATTCGTACTTCATGTATACATATCCAGTCAAAACAAAATTGGACATGGTCAACTATTTCAATATATTATGAATTAGATTTTGTTAATAATTTTTGTAGCTCATCTAAAAGGATGTGGAAAAAATACGATTGTACATATGTTGACTTCAAGAAATTCAACCCAGTTATGGCAGGAAACTGTGAAGCAAGTATTTAAAGATTGTTGCTATGAACTCTTTCGAAACTGCTGATACATCAATAAAATGAAAGTAGCATAATAGTTAGACACAAGGTTAAATTTCAATAAAATTAGGTATCTAAAATTGTACTCATTTCATTTATATAACGATCGTGAATTTATTTGGCGTGTTGCCAGGACCCACATACACGCATGAAAAAAAAAGCTTTTATAACTAATTAATGGGATGCTTTTAAAATGAGCTGAACGTGTCGCACTCTTCTGGCTTCATATCAAAGGAATTTGGTTTTACCTGAGTCAAGAGGCTCTGGCTTGTTTTAAGTTGACCTAGACCTGAGCAAAGAACAAAAGAATGGATTTCAACCGTTAAAGATGAACGTTTTAACCAATTGTAATCAAGCAAAAAAAAAATTCAAAAGGAAAAATACTTAAGTGTTTGACGTTGAAATGGACAAAATACGAATAAATTAATCAACTTTTTACAAAAATAATCTTCTTTCAATTTTTATAAAACAAATAGTAGAAACACTTAAACAAGCTCATGTGTGTGTGGCAACCCAAAAAAGATCTATATCTTTTCAGAATATAATTAGGGATGAATTTTGCATTGGAGAAATTTGGAATGTGTGTGAATTAGTTAGGAAATCTTATCGTAACTTCATATAAATATAGCAAATTTAAAATCAGTTCGTAAAATAACTAATCCACTTATTTTTTTTTTCAAAACACTGGAATGTATATAAACCAAACAGTTATTAAAGAGCCTGTGGAAACTGTGCTACTTAAAAAGAAGAAAATATTTCCTGCACAATCCAATCACGGTACAATTAATTTTTAAGGAAATATAGATAATGGCAGTTGTCGAAAAATCTGAAATATATAATGCTAATAAAAATTGGAATAGGATTTGTAAATGGAATAAATAAAAATTCAAATCTAGGTTACTGTGAATAAGTAACGTTACATTACTGGCACATCCTATCATCAGAATGAGTTCAAATGCCAGAGAAGTATTACAATTTAAAACAGTTTGGCTTTTTCTTCGCAGTTAAAATTGGAACAACTTGGATACAAATGGCTTAAAAATGTTTTTTTTTTTTTTTTTTTTTTTTTTTGAGTCCTCGAAATTCGCATTGAAATGAAGCTTCAGTTAACGTTTTCTAGCGGAGCTCTTTCAAAGTATTGAACCGTTTTCAAATATTCATTTATAATTTCCTAAAGCTGTTTCTTAAAAAAATAGTCGAGTGGTTTTAACTTTCATTTATTTCATCCAATTATCAGAGGAATCTTACTTTCAATACGATATTTGACATGAGCACTCACTGAAATAATCCTTATGAAGTCACTTGACATATTAAATGACTATTTGTGCCCTAAAATCACTCATTAAAAGGAGTAATAATCGTTGATCGAAGTTATAAGACAAATATCAAAAAATGCGTCATTTGGTCAGTCTTGATTTAATCCACAATGCAGCTCTTTCTGGCTATAAATCATTACCCATTTTAGCCTTGAGTCGCGATAGCTTCAATTCACTTCCTTTTTCAGAAAGCAATAATTAGCATAAATTAGTTACGCTGGTCTAAAATTGCGCTTTAAGGTTCCCTTGAGAAGAAAAGAAAATCATTTTTCAAAATATCGACGGAGAGCTTTGAAACTGGTCTTATTATTCTTGGACAATATTTCAAAAATTGTTATTGTGCGTTAAAGAATCGTTTGCTTAGCTCTTTCTGGAAGCTGTTGAAATGAGAATGACCACAAACAAATTTAAAAAATAATTCGTTTTACGGATTTATTTGAGGAGTAAAACCCACTGAGTAGTTAATCAAAAGCTGACTTTTAAAAGAATAACGCAGTATAAGACAACCAATTCTTTAGTTCAGCGATTCAAGAAGGTATCGTTGTTAAAAAGGGAATAATTTTTTTACCAGATAGATAGTTTTTTGCTGTTTATCTAGTGACCATTCTAATCATCATGAATAGCGTTTTCAGAAAATCAGTGACATTCATTGCATAAATTTTACTGTCTGAAAGTCATTGAGGCACGATCTTTTATTCTTGTTGACATTTGACATATTTATTAAGCCATCAGTATCAAATTTTAAAAATTTCTAACTAAAATGATTCTTAAGCAAAAATGCGTGCCTATTTTCTTTCAATAGGTAGCAAAAAATCCAATATTTATAACACTTACAAAGAAATTGCTGTATATGCATTTGAAGTATGAATAGCATCTGTATCAAATGAACAGTTTTCAATAGACCTTGTCAAAATGGCAAAATTTTGAAAGTTCAAGTGAATTATTTTTACCTTTAATTTAGGTTTGGTTATTATTGTTTTCCCCAAATTTATTAAGAAAAAATATTTTAAATGTCTGATAAGTAATTTGTTTTCGGTAATCGTACAAATACTTGTTTGATTAGATAACTGTATAAATGCCTTCAACTTCAACCAAATAATCTTTTGTTTTCAATAAAAACATTAAGCACCATTTAAATAACCTTGCTTCTTATTAAATTTGCTTAAATTTTGATTGAAAACAATCTATTAAAACAATTTTTTTAAACTGTGAAATTTATATCATTCAAAAACGATTTTCTTTATTTTCATTTGTAGCACAGTTGAGTCAAACATTTATTTGATTTCTTCATTTCAAACATTGTCCATTCAAACGCCTCTATTTATTTTCATTTAAAACAATTTTTTCAGCTACAATAAGTGCCAATAGCCAATTGTTTAAAAGGTGTTCTGCGGCTCGTTTTTTTTTATCTGAAATCCTAATATATATCTTTTATTCATATATGTGTATGTATACACAATACATAGCATATATTTAATATATAATTTCATATGTAATAAAATATTTAAATACAATATGCCCTTAAAAAGATTCATACATGTAGAACATCTTCAAGAAAGCACAATTTTTTTTTTTTTTAATTTTTGTGTAATAATAACAAAATCCAATTTTTCATACGATCTTCGTGAAAACTCAAATGGATCAATTATTCCATATATACAGAATTAATAACAAATCCATTCGATAAAAATTCAATAGACAGATTGAAAGCCTAATGAAGTTTTTAAAAATGAATCAATAAAGTGAGTGAAAAAACCTGTATTTTTCTTTCAATGAAGTACGCACAGGTTGTCAATGGCTAAGTGAGCAGTTTCTTTTGGAAGCGTGACTTATAAAAAGACTTTAAACAACTAATGTTTTTTAAACAATTTTATATTAAGTACACTGAGACACAACTCGTCTGTAGATTAACAATACGTTAAATATAAGCGAATCAGATATATTTCAGAGGTAGGTACATAGATTTTTTGTGATACATTATGGCATCATAAATAAAAAATTAACAATCCTACACTATTTAATTAGTTGTCCTTCTTTTTAATGGAATATTAAATATCTTTTTCTAGCGAAGTTATTTCGCAAGTAATATTTTTTCTCTAAAATTACGAAAAGTGAATGCAATACTAATTCACTTTTTGTAATTTTACAGAAAAAAATCAGTAAAATTACTATTGCTTGTAACATATTCAACATGCTAGTTACAAATAATACAGCAATATCTTAGAGGAAATATAAATTTTAAAAGGACGTGGAAATCCGTTGCATGTCATTGCCTAGCCGAAAACTAATTAATGTCATGCATTAATTAAAAGCAAAAAATTTCCGATCCATCTAAATGACAGATGGTAGATTTCTTTTCTTAATATCTTCTTTATTAACAAATGAAAGGAATTAAATATTCAATCCTCAGCTTTCTCTATGCTCACTATACAGTTCCGTTTATATATGAATTGATTGTTCTACACGTTTATCACTTTCCGATTATTAAACTTTACAATAATTTAAAAGCACAGATTAAACAATACACATTTCTAATTTCCTTTCCAGACAGCTTGACAAACTGAAAAAAGCAATACTCACAATTAATAACAAATACTGAGACTTATTTCTTTAGATTGCCAAAAAATACTGTTTTAAAGAATGGGTATGAGACATGACTCATTCTGATTTTATCCTAAACAAAAGCTTCGAAAGATGTCTTGGAGTTTCTTGGCTCGGCTAAGTTGGCACGCATTTTAAGTTTTTATTTGTCTCTAAGGAAGGAAAGAAAAGAGCGAAGTTGACAGTCGCGGCTCATTTGATGTTTCAGAAACGACTCAGATTCATTCGAACGCCTACATGTCTTCGTCTGGAAACCTCCCGTGTTTATTTAATCCATGACGTTCGAATGACGGTATTCTCTGTGACAATCAAATGACTTATTGGACATTTAAAACTATCACAATATCTCTTCTAAGTTAGTGAAAAAAATCAAATTGTTGAGGAAAATGATAATCATTGACAGGTACATTTAAATGTTCATTTTATTCCCTTGTCGAGTATTTTACATAATTCTCGCTTTGAAAAAATGATAAAGATTACATTTATTGAGAATATCTATTTCTCTTTTATGAATGAACCTGACACTAAAATATACATGAGGATAACTGGCCACAAGCCTTGTTGCTTTGAACCACCGTTAAGTGAAGAGCTGATACCTGAGTTGGGGCTCTCTCTGTTCTAAATTAAACACCACCCCATGGGTAACTTCATAGTCACTCATCATAATACTTCAAACTTTAGTAAACGTCGTCTTTAAAACAAACGCATACAAAAATATACGTTATTCATTATATAACCGATTCAATAGAATTCAAATATAAGGGATTGATTACAAATTTGTATTTAAAATAATACTTTTTATAGTACATTACAAGAAAATAGCTTCTAAATTTTAATTCCTCGGTGACACAACAAAACAGAATAACCATCAATTTATTGAATTTAAAACATAATGTTGCCTTTGTGAACCATGATTTATGGGCTAAATATTATTAGCCCAAAATATTTTCATATTTGTTTTAAGTTTTCAAGTGCATTTTATCAATAAAGCTGCCTTAGTATTTCATTTTTTTTTTCCCATATGACTTTCTTTTGAAAAATCTCCAATTATCCTCTTACTTTCCCCCTATTCTTTTTCCTTCAAATTAGCCATTTTATGAGTAATAGAAGAGTAATAAGAAAGTTTGCTGAAAGCATGACGAGTTTGTTATCTAGAAATTTACTAATACAAAAGCATTTTTTGTAATGAAACATGTGTAACAAGAATTTAATTTTAATTTAATGCAAGTACATTTTGACTCAACGTGTAACACCTAACTTGTACATTTTTGTCGGATTATACGTACTTTAGAAAAGAATCAAATGAAAGAAGTGTTGCTGTGGATAAAAGGGCTCTGAATAATGACACAGAGATCAATGATACGAAAGAAAATAATGAGGCTAAGCATTTAGAACTATTGTACTATAATTTTCTTCATGAAAAAAATATTCGTTTTCCCACGCGTTCGTAACCTCTTCACATTTAGGACTCAAATGTGAAGAGATTTAGAACACCTTACAACATCCATTTTAATTCCATCACCTTCGAACGGTTTTTGAAATTCTAATACTTTTTTCCTTCATGATATAACAATATTACATAAAATAAAATATCCTTAATGTCATACCTTTACCCACTTTTTGTTACATCAGGCATGCCCTAAAAGAGACATCTCACAATTTGAGAATCACTATGTTTAATCGTGTATTTAAGTCGCCGCAAATTTATTATTTTAAACAAGAAAATTTTACGAAACAAGAAAAATAATGTGATGCTTGAATATGAACAAAAAAAATTTTAAATTGGTAAATTTGAAGAAATAAAACATTTGTATCTTTTCAGGAAATAGATGTTTATCTTCAAACGATAAAAATGTGTTGAAAAGAGCAATACTAAGCCTATTAAAACAAAAGAAAATTACTGACTTTCTTGAAGAACGGTGGTTGTTTGACAGTAACTTAAGTAACAATAAGCAAATGAATATTTGAGGCTGAATAACATTAAATTGTTGAAGTGTATTCACTCATTTATAAATAAATATCATATTATTAGAAATAATTATTGTTATTACCGAAAGTTATTTTCCCTTTTATGAGATTGAATTTCAAATATAAAGAATTATCCATTTGACTCATTGGAATATGTGATGTATTCTTCTACATTTTTTATAGAGGCTGTATTATAAAAGTTGGAAAAGAATAATATTGAAATATTATTTACTCTTCGTTAAGTACTGAAACCGAAACAAATATTTGAAATAGTTTTAAGGTTTTTAGAATGAAAATACAAAAATGCTTTCGAATATATGAGGCAAAATGGCCAGTTAGAAAAATTAATAGAATATGAAAAAATAGTTATTATATAAAGAAGGAATTACAATTACTTGAACAAAATGCCTTTCGTATTTTAACTGAAACTGTTTACTTTAAGTTGAGAACAGTTGAAACTTTAAATACAAAAAATATTTTTCTAACATATCACTTATATCTTCTTACCAAAATGCTTTCTTAACTGACAAATGATTTTTTCCCAGAAGTTATTCATAACATTTTTACTTAAGAACTTCAAATCTCAAAATGTTTTAACCATGGCAATTATTGTATTGCAAAAGAAAATTTTGTATACTACTTCTATTTATGTGCGACTTCGGATACTAATTATATGTGTTGTGATCCCATCTTTTCGATGAATATTTGTAATTGATGTGATCTATTCGAAAGGCCTAAGAATTGCTTACGAATAATGTTAATTAAATTTTACCTTCTCAATACCCTTAATTAGATAATTTTCTTACATTTAAGAGACTTGCAAATTATTATATATTAGCATTTTGTTGAAGACGAATATCAAAAATTCATCTTTAGCGAAATCGGAGAAAAACTGTCGATTTTTAATTTTTAATCAGAATTCCCCGATTTTAAATTTTTGATCACCGATTTACAGAAGTACTTTAATAGGAATCGCATTAATAAATATTCTAAGGAATAGTTAAAAACATTCGAACAATTCTTACTTTCGTTTTAAATAAGAAATGTAAATTTTTGATATAAATTAGTAAAAAAAAATTATTTTTGTGACCTATTTACAAATAAGGATTATATTATTATTTTTGTTTTGTTTTGTTTTTGTGTACATACGAGGGGATATAATAAAGTTTTAATTATTACTAAAATAATCTAAATAGAAACTTAATGTTTATTTGTTATTCTTAAGATTTTCTACATAACCACCAATCAGAGATATACATTTCTCCCATCGTTTCTAGGCCTTTCGAAGGACGGCATCATTGACTTCAGCAGATTGCATCGATAATTCTTGTTCTACTTCTTGAATGACGTCCTTTGTGTTGCCACATCTCTGAAACCACAATTGTTTTCTGAGTTTTGGGGTTAAGAAAAAATCTCTTGGGGTGATATAGGGAGAACAGGGGAATGTGACAAAATTTCAAAATCATATTGCAATGATTCTTCAACTGCATCTCAGTATGAGTGAGCAGGTGCACTGTCAGCAAGATGACAGACACTTTTGGTGATCATACCACACCGATTAAAGCATCATGCATTTTGTTCAGCAATGTTCAGTAATAGGCACCGGTGATTTTCTCCGGGTCTTCGATATTTCCAAAAGGCAGACAGTATGATCTTCTCTGTTTACTTTTGCTACTTAGGCTTCTGGGGGGAGGAGGAGTAGCTGTATTTCCAGTCCTTGCTCATCTCTTTCGTCTCAGGATCAAATCGACATACTTGTACAAAATTCATTCATAGTTATTAGCTGACAAAAAAAATGACATTCTTGCTTCAAAAGATTCAACATCTCCTTTGACAAGTCAAGCTGTGTTTACTTCTTTAAAGGAGTCAGTAATCATGGTACAAAGCGTGCTAACACCTTTAACATGAGCAGCTCTTCGTGAATAATTTTCCACAAATTGCCGTAATTCAGATAAGTCTTATTCATGATCATTTGGATGGTTGCTCTTCGGTCTAATAGGATAAAGTAAATGAAAATAAATAATTACCCAGAGCTTGTTTTCAAATAATTTTACCCTAAATTTAGTCACCCATGGCTGCTTGTCAAATGTAACTTCATTGGTTATCAATGAAGTGGTTAGGAAACAAAGCCATAGCTATTTATTTCTGCTAATCTGATTTCTAAATCTGTCACCCGTCTTGAAGTCCCTATAGTACGAAGATAAAAAAAAAAAAAAGTTATCTCCGCGAGCATCGGGTGTTGAACCCGATACATTCGCCGATTGAATCATTATCGACATTTCATCTTACTGGGCCATTCTGCCGCAGGATTTTATGTGTTTACACAAGCAGTGGATGGGGAATCACGTATTTAGATCAAAGGTTCAGGTTACGAGTGGTATGTGTTTAGTGAAAGTGTGTTTATATTTTGAAGTGGAGGTATAGAAAGAAATACGAATCAATTAGGGGAGCGATAGTTAGTATCGCGTTTAGCCTTTTAAAGACATTAGAGTTCTCTGATGAAAATGAATGATGGAGGTTCTTTCTTCGAAGAATACCTTCTTTCCTGCCGATCTCTTAAAGAACATTAATCGAATTTCAGAAAAACTTCACTCTTTGCCTAATAATTTATTTTTGACTGTTCACATGCGCCCTACACACATAAAGATATATCAATACATCAAAAAATTAACGAAAGAAAAATTGCAATCACTTCTAAAAGTTAGATTGATTAGCTAAATTAAAGAGAAAAAACTATATTTTAAGAAGTGTTTTTTGTTTATATAGAACATTTTCTAAATCTTCTCTCAACTGGTGTTTTTTAGGTTTCTCTCTATTATATATATGTAATTAAATTATAGAATTAGCACAAATTAATGACCAAATTTTAAAAATTTATATTTTCGAAGCCGTTACACATATAAAAATAAAATAATTAAAGAAAAAATATACCAAGTTTTATTTTCAGTACTTAAGTACTTAAATTACATTTTCATGATCAAAATTCATTTATAACGGTCAAATTTATCCAAGTAAATATATTTTATTTATTATTTTGACTAAAAATTGACACGAATGTTGAGATAGTCTTTTCATAATATATTTTAACTATGGATACAATTCTGCAGGACAGTAAAAACATAATTCATTTATCAGTAAATAAATAAAAAATAAACCACTAAAAGTTAAATCATTTCTGTGATAAATCTGAGAAAATAAGAAAACTAAAAAAAATAACACACTTTCTCATATTGGAATGAAATAAGAGAATAATATAGTAAACTTCTATGCCATAATATATCACTCACGCTATTTTTTTTAATATTATTCTTATTTAGCTTTCTATATGGTTAGAAAACACATCGAATGCCCTTTTGATAATGATAAATAATACTCTTTTCACGGCATAATCTTTAAAAGAATTTGTATAATATTACGTTTCGAACAAATAAGCTTTTAAAAAGGCTGAGCAAGGAATATTACAACGATAACCCTTGAAAGAAATTGTGTGATTTTCAAAGCCCTTTTACGGTTTTAATGAAATCAAGGTGTATGTGTGAAAAATGATAAAATTGCCAAAAGTTCTAAGTACTTCCCCTCTGCATTTGATCTGCTCTATTAAAATTTTGGAAAAAAAGAAACTGTCAAATGTATTTGTTTATTTTTTATACCTAATAATAAATAGAATTTTCAACTGATAAACCCCCTCAATTGCTCTTTAATATGTAGTTTGAATAAGCAATGAGACAAAAAAAACAGCACTACAACAAAAATAACTTTAAAATACAGAGCAATGCGTTTATGATTTCTACTAAGTATGTTCTTTGAAAAAAGTATAGTTCGACAAAAAATCAAGTATAGATCTGGTTTATTCCTGTTGAATGTTGTATTTAAGAACATAGTAAAATCGAATTCAAACATAATAAGACAATATACACATTATTCTGAAACATAGCAAAACTAAATTCTCTCAACCAATATGGGGATTCGCAACATTTTCTTGAATAATTATATCATGCAAGTAGGACGAGATACAATAAATATTGCTTCAGATACCCTATCCATTTGACACTACATTAAATACTAACTCTACTGTCTCATAAACTAAATCTATTAAAAATTTTGCTAAATATCATAAAGATGTTTCAGACTTTCTTTATAGTAAATTCTTTGGAGAGTTGTCGCAGTATTACAGATGTGTCATAAACTTAAATCTTGTTCATATTAAAAGCTATAATATGAATAAATTACCGGGGCATAAATTCTTTAAGTAGTATGGTCTAAAAGTAAGGTGGCTGAGGCATTAGTCAAGTATCATCTATGTAACTTGATAGTGATTCCAAACTTACGAGACTTTCAGTTACAGCCGATTGAGTACCTCTATCTAGACTTTAGTTTGATATGGACCTCTATCTAGACTTTAATTTAATAAATTTGGATGTGAAACTCAATTTCATGAATCACTTAACCAATTGGAGCTGGTGATTAACCTTTTGACGATCTGATTTGTATCAAAAATTAATTTTGTGTTTACGCTATAAAAATTTATTAGCGTGATCTCTTTTAATGCGGTAAACTATTATGAACTCCTCTATGTTCTTATCAATGATAAGGTTTTAAAAACGTTAAATAGTTTTATTGACTACAGAAAAACTCTTTCTGGCTACTCTTTTATTGAATACAGAAAAATTGTGACTCTTTCAGAGCAGCACTTTTTTTACCGGAAATAAAGTTTAAAGTTACTATATCCCAAATTATTTGAATTGCTTTTATTTTACCTCAAACAAGTTGTTTATCCTGTTAATATAGTTGCATCAAATAACATTTTAAATTTTGTTTATATGTATATATGTGTGTGTATTGTTATGAACATGAGTTGATGCTTCCCTGCGGTGGTTCTATTGTAATGGAAACGATGCATTTCCAGAGATGTCACCAGTTGGCAAAAGAGAATGTAAGCAATTATTCCTTCAGCTTGGTGGCCAAATGGGTTTGTTTACCATTTTGGCGATTTCGCAACTTTGGCGACAAATGGAAAGTACCCGAATGGACTGAAACCTAAGCGAAATATAGTTAGAGAAGAAAAGTACGGACTTTTCGTGAATTTTCGGTCTGACGTCGCACCTAGCCGGAATAGATATAAATAAGCCTAGAGCTGGAGATAGTAAATCTGCTTTTGGAGTCTGCCTTTCAAGTGCTAAGAAATTCTTTGGAGATTTGTGCGCAGTAAGAACTATAAAGCTGGTGAGCTGAACGTTATTATAAGTGATGTTTTGTATGTGTTTGTGTTGCTGATCTGCACAAGTGTTATATTTGTTCCTATATCTGTGTCACTAATCTGTATATAAGTGTTGCATTTTCTGTCTGTGCTGTTATTGCTAAGCTCTGCAATTTGTGTGTCGTCCCGAAGATTGTGAATAAAGTGACATTTGTCGTTATCCTCCGAATTGGAATGATTTCACTACCACACACCCAGGAAATTTTCATAACAATATATATTATATATATATATGAATTTGTAGGTCTTGTTTGCATGAAGATTTGAATAGAAAGAATAAATCTATTCTTGCTAGCTGATTAGAGATAATTGTTAACCGACACTCAGATTTACGAAATCCATCGCTAATAGCCGTCACGTTTATTCTTGGTAGGGAGTTAATAAACAATCGGTCAATCAATCAATTGCTATATTGATCATTGTGGACGAATCGATATAGTTCGAAACCATATTTTCAAATTGTTTTCATTACCTCCGTCGTATCAACTCATCCCAATCATTGTTAAATATCCGCTTCCTACTGTTCTGGGTCGATCTGAGACATTTCGAATTCGAACAAGTATATTAATTTATGTACAATAGTTCTGACAAAACTATAGTTCTTTTATTACTCGGAGATATTTGAAATCAATTCCAGACTGTATTTTAACTTTGACTTTCTTAATTTCTTGCCATTTTCTTATGTTTTTTACTAAGTCATCAACAAGGTCCAAGAGTTTGTGTTTTGCCTTTGATGCTATTTTCATTTGTTTACTTAGAAGGTCAATAAATTCCTTAAGCTCTATTAAAAAAATACTGGGAATTTTTTTTTTAATGTGATGAAAAATATTTCCATTGAGGAAAATATATTTAAAGCTTAGTGTGCCAGTTTCTCGACATAAATACAGCTGTGAGTGTTCTGTTCCTATTTCTTTCCAATATTATGATATATATATATATCTCTGATGAGAAAAATTAAATACTCTTATTTTCACAGGTGCTTTTCCTCATGAATGAAGCTCGTAATCTATATTATGATTATGCATAGAATTTTCCAGCCAGTTTTTCAAAAACTGTTTTTTTGGAATAATATTTTGCACTGAAAGAACCTTTACGAAGCTCTTCCTAAAAACCAATTTTTTTTCAGAATAATTCGTGTTCCCTCTAATGTTCGTTCGCGTGTCACCAAGAGTACACTTTGAAAACCATCTGATTAGAGCGTTTCAGAATCCTTCTTAGAATTAAAAGAAATAGAGATCGGATAGAGCTCAAGTATTTGGAGAGAACAAAGAATTAATTTTTCCATTGACATTAAAACACACACGCCTATAAAATATAATTATTTTTGAATTTCTGAACTGCTTTTCTGTAAGCTGAACACAGTTACAAAAAAAACTCAACATATCTCTATTTTTACCCCACTGTTTTCTCAAATAACAGCAAACACAACGACCTCCTTAATGTTTTCTGAAAATAAATTTTTGGATGATAAATACATTTTTTGAGGATGCTAGCATTCATTTTAGTTGAAAGAATGCTGAATACAACAAAATAAACTTGGAACGAAATCCAAACTACAAAACTCACAAAAAACAAATCGACGTCTTTTGTAGATGTCGCTTTCAAATGGTATAGATACCGCAGAATCTTTCATCAATCAAAACTGGAAGACGTTCTATGGACCTATTTTCCTTCCTTATTTTTTATTTGTGTAGAAATTTTACTTCGCGGGAGTCGAGTGCGTAAAAAACTAAACATGTAGACTCGAATTTAGTAATATGCATCAAAAAGTAATGTAAAAAGAGGCATCAAACGACAATCAACAGAAAAGGAACACCTTCTACTTCATCATTGTGTAATTTTTTTGCTACAGTAAATTTATATGACACAAAATTAGAACTCGAGACAGATAATGAGATTCTCTGAAAGTAATATTACAGAAAAACTGTTAAAATACGATACTATTACGAGAGAGCCACTGTATGTCTTTACTGATGATAAAAAAAATTCTATATGCAAAAACCTCCCTAAAAGCCGGTTATATAGGATTTTTTTTTATTATAATCATATTATAGTAAAAAAGTTGTAAAAAAAACCAAAGCTATTGTACCAGATAGTTTTGTCTATTTCAGTTAGAAATTAGCTTTTTCATTTACTTTAACGATTTTGTTGCAACCATCTCGAGCATTCTTAAACAAAAAATTTTGTTGGGTATCAAATATTTTGCCAGCAAATGCCGTAAGTATAATCACTTCAAATGAATTTTGTTATTTGGCATTTGACAACAATCAATGAAAGGAGATGAGATAGTCGACATAGTTCGAAAACAAAATAAGATAGAATTAATCTGATAATAAAGATCAGTTTTTGCGATGCCTCTAATAGGAATTTAATAATTTGTAAAATAGGATTAGTATTTTAATACAGAAATCTGTGCATCAATTTCATTTTTATTTAATTAACTGTAGGATAACTTTTGAACGTGGATTCAGCAATAGCGATTGATTACAATCCAAACATTTTTGTAGAATGTCTTGAAAATGCAAATGAATAATCCATAACTTATCAATCATTTTTGAGCCATAGTCTCATTCAATTAGAATTAAAAACGGTATAATTTAATATTCAGTGGCCGCGGTCCTCAATAGTCCTGGTCGTGAACTTGCGTCCGGCGTTCTTTCTGTCGAGTAATAGGATCGAATCCTGATGTCACTAAAGATCCGTTATGTAGAGAGGCTCATATACGTTAAATCTGTAGAGGTTCCAAATTGGCGTGTTGAGGAAGTTTGGAGACAGAAGTGTTAGCTCATGTGTCGTCCTCGTCAGATGACGTAGGCTCAAAATAAGGCCATAGAACAATAGCTCTTGTATTGCTTCTGACGTTAATGAGCAATCCATCTAAAATCAAATCAACATAATTGAAGAGAAAGTTGGATGATTTTATTTTCAAGGAAATGAGTTTTGGCAACCTTTAAAAAGCGACTACAATCACTTATCAAGCAAATTTTAAAAAATGAATGCTAAGGAAAAAAAAAATTCGGAAAAAGTTGTTTGTTTCATCTACTGCCACTTGAAGGTTATTGGACCTCATAATTCTGATCCATTATCGAGTGACGACATTTGAGTTGGTATCACTGTCACTTAATTTTCCAATCATGAGAGAAAATTTTCTATTTCTATAGAACGTGTCCATTATTATATGCAATGAGTTTTAAATGGAATCGGGGCTCGAGCCCACGACTCGTCTGGAATTCCAGCTCACGATCTCAACGACTATGAAATCACAGATGTCAAGACTTAAGACGAAAGATTGATTTGAGCGGCATTAAAGTTGGTAGATATAACAAGCATTCTATTTTACTCGTAGCATTACTTCTGATTTTAAATAATATATCAAATGCAAAAAAAATTCCAATTTCTTCACCTAATTCAATCCGCATAATTTTATTCGCATTTCTTTCAAATTCAGAATGATAAACTCAATGTGCAAATTCCAAGGTACATTTTGAGATAAATAAAATATTCATTTGAAATCACGAGGTTACAATATGTTATTTATCATATAGCTTTCTTGAACATGTTCTTTTAAATAGGAAAGAAAATCGTCTTTCTTTAGGAACCAATTAAAATAATTTCCAAAGATTATATCTGATAAAATAATTTCCAAAGATTAGTGAGTTGATAAACTGATATCTCTTCGACAAATAGCTCGATTGGAATTCGAGTTCATTCAGCTGAATACTAAATATGAACAGAAACTTATATTTGATTAGAAAATGGATTCATGAATAGAGCTTCATTTAAAAAAAGGCTTAATACAAGCTTTTACGAACACATTTTTAATCTTCGTATTATTATATTTCAATTACAGCTTTTCTTAAATCGTTTTATTTTGTTTTGTAGTGCTGTTTTCCCCTAGTTCTTTTAAACAGATTGATTTCCATAGATGTATTTTAGAATTTATCAAGATGTATCTTAAATATATGCTTGTCGTGAATTCTTATGCTGTTAATATGTTGTTCAGGATTCTATAATTAATGTCCTTGTTTCATAGTTCATTTTTAACGGACGTTTCTTTACTCTGGCTGTGGAGATCAATGCGAGAACATATCCATAAAGTTACTTAAAGACAGAGGCTCAATATCTCAATTTATGTAAAAATCAGTAATTTTAATGTTATTATTATCACATTTTAATTGCATACATTTAATTACGAGCTATTATAAGATATAATTTATTTTTATTTACTTATTTAATTTATTTTTATTTTTATTTACTTAACATGGTTTTTTGAAAAATCAATTTATTATGTCAATGCAAATTCTGTTATTCAAATTGAACACTAATCATTTTGTATTGACCTAATCATGTAATTGCATGTATTATTTGTGAAGATTAAGACTTGATATAAAATTACATGATGCTTATAAATATTTGGAGTTATGAATATTAAAAAAGTTTCGTTCAAAAATTAATGGGTTCAGTTTGCAATTTAATGTTGCTCAAATTAATGGGTTCAGTTTGTAATTTAATGTCTAATATATTTAATTTAATTTTGTTTGCAATTAATGTCTAACATCTGTTCACACATCTAGGAGCGTTTTTAATATTTTTAGTAATTTTTAGTTCGCACATCAGTTTTAAGCAAAAAATTGTTAAATTTTATACGATAAAAATACTTGCAGTGCTGAAAACTCGTATTGTCTTGTTTTCGGCGTATAAGAGAGTGACATTTCAGTGATTACATGGGGCGAAAAACACATCCAAACCCAAAGATGTTCTTTTCTTTAAAAAGTGTTTCTGAAAAATTACGTCGATTATTCCCCTTCAGCTCTCATTTAGCACCAAGAGTTGTGATAAACTTTGCCGCACAAAATACTATAAATAAACACGCCTACTTTCAGTTTCCAATCCATTTACCGCACCGTATCAAAAGGAACTGTATACTCATTTGTATGTTGTGAGTGTTAATGGGGTCGTATTGTTTTCAAGCCTTCTACCTACGCTACTCACGAAGACATGGATGATAAAATATGGTCAATCCTTTCAAATACCGCTCTTCCTTCTTATGGTCCAATTTTAATTGCTTTTCTAATAAGTTTTATTTCCTTACATTTATCTGTAAATATTTCTCATGCAAACCAATTATTTGAATTCTCAATTGCACTCAAAAGCTTCTTTGTCTTGACCTTGGCATAATGACGCAGAAAATGTCTCGTTTCGGAAGTCTGTAGACCCAACCCGAAGTGCGACCCGACCCCATTCGATATGACCCAATATCCGGGTCGAGCTGTTCATTCTCATGTCCCAACCAATGCTAATCTCTACATAAGTGAGTAGTAATTTCTCAGGAAAAGTACGAGAAAGTATTTCTCTGAATATTTTAAAAGAAAAAGTTAGTTTCAAATTCGAAATGCACTCCAGAATATTACAAATACTAGTGACTAATAATCTTTTGATTTCTAAATGGATGTTCTCTTTTATTATTTACTTTCAACATCAAGAACAAATAAAAATGAAATTTTTGCTTCGATTACTGTCAAATCTTTTTTTTTTTTTTTTT
>BMAW01089992.1:0-54309 GCA_019974015.1 Nephila pilipes | reverse complement strand
TTCAACATTAATGAAACATTATAAATTCATGGCCGAAATGAACAGTCCTTTTTTTTCATTACAAGAATATTTATTGATTCTAGCAGAGAGAGCATTACGTACCGATGAACTTAGAACGACTTTGGCCACTAAGGCCGAAGCGAGAGACCATATATATTTCAGAGGAGCATAAGAGAAAAGTGGGAGAGCAAGAGAGGGCTTTTTCGTTGCGCAAAAAGTTATTTAGCAGGGAATTTTCCCAATAGACATAATGAAACACGTGTGATGAATGGAGGGATTTCGAGAGATTCTAGGTGCTGACAATAAGTCTAGTAGGGATCATCCCAACAGGTCTGAAGCCGTGGGAACAGCTGACATTGCAGGGTCTAAGAGCGCGTTATTGCATAAATTAAGTTAAAAAGGTATGGTGAACGCCTTACTTTTAAATAAGATAATGGGAAAAATTAGGAAATTAAATTATTATTATGAGAAACAAATATGAATTAAAGTTAAATCATTACAAATATATATATATATATATATATATATATATATATATATATATATATATATATATATATTCCTTTTATAATTATTTTTTATCAAAATGTAAATACTTTTAATGCCTTCAATATTTTAAATACATATCTTCAAGTACACTTTTCTCATCAAAATGATTTTTTTCGAAAATAATTTTTAATTAGATATAAAAATTTGACAATATATTAAAATTTCATTGGGTATATGTTTATAGTTATAATAAAGCATGAAATTAAAGCATTTTTCCCACTTTTTTTTTAAATTAATGATTGCATATTCCGTATAACAATTGATGGATCAATTTGATGATTAAGAGTGTGCCTAAGATGAGAGTTTTTAACTTTAAATAATTCGTCTCCGAGTGTTGTTTCCTACACTGTTTAACCCCTTGCCAGAGTCGCCCGAATCCAGCTCGGGCAACTACTACGTGCAGAATTTGTGATGCCCGATCCGACTTCGGGCAGGAGAACAATTAACGTTTCTATTTTGTGAAGCCCGAGCTGAGTTCGTTTCTACTTTAGAATACTAAATTCACTATTTTCGTAATAGATGGCATTAGTGGTCCTAGTTTTTCACCGATTACGACTTTAGCCGAGGAAGGGAAAATGTGGGTGCTGTCAGATAAACAAAGACAGACTTGGATTGATAAACAATAGCAGAGTTACGCTTTCTCGTTTAGTTTTGGTTGCTTTTCAGCGAGTTTTTTTTAAATAACTTTCTTTTTTGGCAATGTCCTATTCAGACACCGATGTGGAGTACAGTTTAGGTATTTTTAATTAATTAGGTATTAATTTTAATTAATTAATTAATTTTAATTAATAAGTATATTTAAAATTTTATTTTTGTTATGAAAAACCATTTTCTAACTTTTATAATAATATAAAGAACAAAATTAAGTAGTCAAATTTTTTTTCCATTTTTGGTCCATTTTTCTGAAATATATGTCACAGTTAAGGGGTTAAGAGATTTCAAATTGTTGAAGAGTGCATTTGTTTCTCAGTGCTACTGGGATACTTGAAAGAGTTAACATCATGCTGGGATAGCTTGATTAAAATATTTACTAATGGAAAGTTGAATGAAGGATCAAATTTTAGTAATAGTATGAGATTCAACTGAACATGGTGGCCGCGGTAGCCTAGTGGTCATGGCTTCGGATTCATGGCCGACGGTTTTTGTTCAGTCGCGGGTTCGATCATTGGCCGCTTAAGACCCGCCGTATAGCCGGGACTGATGCACGCTAAATTTGTCGGGGCCCAAAGTCATCCCATAGGTGTGGAAGTTATGAGGGGTTGCCAGAGCTCAGGTA
This sequence comes from Nephila pilipes, assembly GCA_019974015.1. Lineage (NCBI taxonomy): Eukaryota > Metazoa > Arthropoda > Arachnida > Araneae > Nephilidae > Nephila > Nephila pilipes. The sequence goes on along the minus strand of BMAW01089992.1, from coordinate 52,484 downwards.
TTGTCCTCGTCCCTTGACTGCGGTTCCAAATTACGAGGTCAGTCGCCAATAGCCCTCGTGTTGCTTCTAGTGCGACGATAATAAAAACTAAATTCAACCCGGCATATTTTCAAATAACGTTTCCTTTGATATTTTTCATATATGATAAAATCATAAGATGATCCTAGTATCGAGAGAGTTTACACATTTTTAGAATGATTTCGTTAAAGGTTTTAAAAATGCAAATATTCTGGGGTGAAAAATTCCTGGCAACAGTCTCTTTTCAGGAATTAAAAATTTTTTTGATACCTTCAAATTTAGTCTTCTTTTAAAATGGCGGATATAAACAAGCTGTGGTTCAAAAGATACATTTCTGCGTTTCCCGAAGAGAGATTTCCTTGTTCAGTAATTAAGGAACATGATAAAACGCATGGTGTAAAAATTTCTGAATGCAAAATGAGGAATTGTAATACACAGAAAGGATTAAGTTGACAACTGTGGCTTCTACAAGAAAAGAAGATTCCAAATGATTGTCCTAAAAAGGTATGAACGGTTTCTTAAGTGAAATCAGTGATAACATAAGAAAAACTCCATTGATGCTAATCTTTTGAAAACATCTGGAGCAACAACAAAAAATAACTAAATTTTAAACCTTTAAAAAGAGGAAGAAAAAAAAACATAACGTATTTTGATGAGGTATGTGGCTAAAAGTAAGCTCCTTTACTATTTTTCGGGCCCTGTTTGAAAACCATTTAGTAGGAGATAAGTGGAAAGAACCCCTTAATGAAGCATGAATTTACCTAAATGACTGCAACAAAAAAGATCTATTTACTATCGAAAATGTGGGAAAAGATATCCAAATCTAATTTCGAAAACATAAAGACAGTTTTAGAAGAAGCTTTATTAGTCGCAGATTTCGCTTACAACAGAAAATTAAAAATAAGAAAAGGGGGAAACAAAATTAAAATCAATTCACGATATTATCAGGAGAATGTCTTACGTCCGATATTAATAGAAGAAATTTCTTTTTCTTATTCCAAAGACTTTCAAAAAGGAAATTTCATCAAAACAAAGTCGCAACTCATATTACAAAAAATATCACTGTATTTCTCTGAAAAAACTGATACAGGTATTGCACGATATCTTTACAACATTTTCCTTCAAAACTTCCTGGTGTTTCACTTGTTGACTAATGTGCATTTGGTCTATTGAAAAGAGATATTTTTTCATAAGCTGGAAAATAGTGAAAGAGGAATGGCCGCTCAATATTTTATGAAATGTCCTTCTGTCATGTAAAACATGATGTCCAGATACAAGTACACTAGGCTTATAGCATAGAAACAAGGATGTGAGATAGAGCATTTAAAAAATTTGTCCTTACATTTAAAATATCGGGGAAAATGGCTCTAAATCGTTATAAAAATGTATAAGTACCCTCTGCATATTAAACGTGTTTACAATTTGTGAAATTTACTCTTGCTTTTATTGTGCCATTTTGTATGGTTTTAATTTGTTTTCATCGATTCTCCTTTTTCCCACTTTCATTTCCCGAAATTTATATAAATACATTACGAATGGAAGTGAACTATGACTTCTCTTTACAAAATGTCGCTCTAAGCAGTTAAGAGGTTCTATTAAAAAAGAGTTATCAACTGTTTGCAGCTGGAGTGAGAGATGTTATTGCTCTTCACACTTTTTTGATAGTCGACTCCGATGGTTAGTCGCCGTATCTAGATTTTCGATTAATCTTCAAATAAATTCGAGTTGCAACTTTCATATCATTTCTCTCACTCTATGAGCTTTTATACTACGTAGAGACGACAGTCACAAAATCATGTCAAAAAGTTTGTGTATTCATTATATTTTTCGATAACATTATTTTTGAATTTTATATAAAAAACTTACCCTCTCTTAAAATGTAGATCTCTTCTACCGTGAATGTTTTTTCAAACTTTCTTTGTACTCAAAATTAATTTAAATATATATTTAGATTTCTCTTATTACCTTACAAGTGGGTATTTGTGTTTAAACTTCTAGAACTTTTTTAATTTTTGTGGTCTCTCTTTCTCTTTGCTTCTATATTATTTTCTCAGTACTATTTCGAGGATATTTAATCTAGTTAACAGGCTTTAAAAAAGCCCGTGCATTGAACTGATAAATGTGTGTCGGAGTATTTTAAAAAACTGTCTTTCCTCGAAGCCATTGAAACCTTATGGCTTAACCCTAGAAAACAGTGAAATATTACAGCTCCCAATTGAATTAAGGTTTTCATTTCGCATCGTATTTTACCAGTGTTTCTTTTAATACTGAAATGGATTAGATAAGTAGTTGCTAAGGCATACGAACAGGGTGGAAAATCCTCTGAGTGTCTTAGACGCATTATTCTTGTAAAAGTTTATTTGATTCGCTGTTAAATACGAGCATTTTGAACTCTGTCTTGCCTGCTATCCACAGTGAATTGCATTACTTTTTCATTATAAAATCATGTCTGCGGCCGAATTCTTTTCATATGTAAAGCAGAAAGACGCTTGACATCACGGCGTTCTTAACGAATCAAATTTAAGCACTTTTTGGGTTTTCCCAGTTGCCAAGTTTATTACCGTTTAATCATAAATGGGAGTAGACTTGATGTTAAGTTGTGCAACCTACAAAAGTGCAGCCTAAAGATGAGACACATAATACGGGCCATACACAATGTCTCATTTTAAATTAATAAAGTTATTTCCTTAAATAATTTACCTCATTATTTTCTTAATAATTCACAACGAATTTTAATTTCGAATAAAGTTTGGGATGAACAAATATTCCTTAGGAGTGATAATTTAGATCTATTCGTGTTATTATGGTGTTTTTAAAAATGTATGCTCGCAAAAAAGTTATTTCGACATTGATTTGTCTAAACGTAATTTTCGTTAATGACTCATCAGAGTTTCCCAATGTAGAGATATTGACGGGAATTTTCTTTAAAAAAATTAATATCGTAGCAAACTTTAACTTACCGATAGTTGTAAATATTGTTCCAGCATAAAACAGAGAGCCCCAGAATGTCCAGACTATCTTTTCTGAATCATCTGGTGCTTTACTGAGCTCGTGCTCTGTCAACTGAAGTTCATAAACGTAGAGTCTCTCATATGCTTTTTCTAACCAGGCTGCATCACTGAGATTTCGATATTGTAGCAAGTTTTGAGCAATGAGCTCTCTCATTCGAATTATACTTTGCTTTTCACGTATTTCTAAAGGTGCTTCCACCCATTGAAAAAGCAAGGCACCAACAGCAGCGTATATCATTAAGAAGAGAAGTAAAAGCACATGAGTAAACCACCTTTCCGAAAACGCTTTGATTTTTTCCACGACTCGCACTCCAAAGGTTCGGGTTCTGTCATGAAGGTTGATGATGTGCATCGGGTTGATGACCACATATTGAGGCTTGGCTCCTGCTGGCCACTCTACGGGACCTGCTGCAGTAAAGGAAGGAGGTCGCAATAAGGTAGGAACACCTTCTCGGGTTGGAGAAGACATCTTGAAAACTTCAATCAGCACAAACCCATAATAAATTATTCGAACATTAATCGCTAATGGCGTCCCTAAAATAAAAAGTTACATAATGAGATTAACATAACAAAAATTGTGTTAAGATCGTTAAATGTTATAGTAAAATTTACTGGAAAAAGAAATTGATAACGGATAGTATTCATTGACACTCTTTTGCTAGAATCAATAGCCCTCGTGTTGCTTCCAGTGCGACGTTAATAAAAACTAAACTAAAAAGAACTCTCTTTTTTTTAGTTAAGTAGTAAAACAACGCTTCTTATAGATTTAATTTTACCCATAGTAGCCTAGTTGGTAAGGTTCAGGTCTCTTAACGATGGATAGTGAATCTTATACTTCGAACAACCTTCGTGTACAGGGGATGATAAAACAAATGGACCCCCTCTCGTTGGTATGGGCTGCCAGCTCAGTGTCATCTGACCGTAGCTTAAAATAATGAAATCCGATATCCTGCATGTTGTTTCTAGAAAAATATAAGTTTAAAACCATCCAGTGAGATTTTAAGCAAAGAGACTAAATGTTACAAATCCCTTCTTAAACTGTGCGTTTAAAAATAAAATAGTAGTCCTTTCCTAAAATGGCCATTAAAAAAAATCGAAACTCAATTAAGTGTAAAATTAAGGAGCAGTGGTCAGGCAGAAAAAGGCAGACGTTCAATAAACAAGGAAACCTGAATAAGCAATAAAGAGAAGTGATGAAATCTTGTGAATTAAAAGTATGAAAATTGGTATTATTCGAGTGTTCAAATTGAAACATCAGATACATTAATTTCTTTTGGGTACACTTTAAATTTAAAGCATAGAAAAACATTTAAAATTACATGTTAATCAAATTGCATTGCTTCTGTGTTGTCTCTATAATTCAAAAGTCCACTCCAATAATTTTTCATAAAAATTAGAAAAAGTAAAATATAAAATAACATCAGAGAAATAGAAAGCAATTTGTTTGAATCATTGACAGTAGAACAATTTACAATTGAGGATCTTCACATAATTTCAAAAATATTGATATAGGCTGAATGATGGAAGCTTGCGTTAGATAAATTGAACTAGATTTCTAAATTCTGAAATGATGTGTGGAAGTTTAGATGGGGAGGAAGAAATACAAGAAACATTATCGTCATCTGATTCTGAGTTACTTCTATCACCGATAGCCAATTCAATTCTAGAATTATAAAATTAAATTGATCCATTGAAATATAATCTTGTAATTTTTGGGATGGTATTGAAATTTTTTTAACTTTCTTTTAAATCTATATTTTTCAAAGATATCGATTCAAAGGACGTACAGTTGAGTAATAATTTTTAAAAATGTTTATAAATAGATATTTTAATTTAATATATTAGAAAAGAATAAAAAGAATTTTTGATTTATGATACCAAATTACTTATTTTAAATATGTTCTAATCTATTTTCTGCTCTGTGGAAAATAAAAAATTCTTTTCACCTTCTGACAATCTTAGTAACCAATATGCATCTTACTGGTAATAAATCAACCCTATTTAAAAAAAAATTCTCTTTCTTTTAAAAACAAAAGATGATTTGCTTAAACGCTAATTCTAGAAGAACAATCGTTTCGATTATAAGAAAAGAGTCAAAATACTTAACAACAGCTGCAGAACATTTGAATGCATTAGTATTTCTTTTGTATACCCTTTCAAAATGTAGAAGAGCTTTTTTAAACGTCACAAATAATCACTTTTGTATTTTTTTTCACTTAAAAATATGCATAATATTTCCTTTAAATCAAAACTAAAGTAGAGTAATCAATGTATGTAACGAAACAAATAATTTTACTTCTCAAATAATTTTACAAATTCTCTATGATAACTAAAAACGGCCAACTTCTACTTAAAGATCAGAAGAAAAAAATACTATTTTAGAAAACACAGTTCTTAATAGCATCCTGTGGCGCCTGAGACAAATTTATTACTCACATGCAGAAATGTACCCTCACCAACTTGAATTTCGAGCATTTTACGAATTATCGTACGAAACATTACAACATTCACAATAACTTATCCAAACATAAAGATACTGAGTTTGAGAACTATTTTATGTTCCTTAAAAAACATATTAAATTGAAAAGAAGTATACCAATAAGAGGAACATGATAAATTTATGAGATTTCCCCCCAGCTATAAAATAGGAACTTGGAATACAATTTAACGGAGTAACTCTGATGTAAAGGGAACTCTTTAAGCTTTCGCAGTCATTTCTCACAAAAAAAAGCTGAGATTAAAAGACAGAGATTTCCAGAGCAGGGACGATTCAAGAGTTGCCATTTAATTCAAACAGAACCTTGTAGTACATACATCGTTTTCTAAACCCCCCAGTGTGTTTAAAATTAAAAACTTACTTCCTTGATATCGAACAAAATTGAAGAGAATTCCTTTCATAAGCTGAAAAAAATTGAACTTGTACATTTAACGATTCAGTGATAAGTTTAATTAATCAGTAACATTTCTAATATAAGTGAGTGCTAATTATAGACTTAATTTTCTTGAAAAAGATGTCACCTCATATTCTTGCAAATACAAAATTTAATAAAAATCTATTTCTTCATATTGCACATGAGAAAAATATTTTTAGGAAAACAAAATATGAATAGACATATATAGTAAAACATTATGAAAAATAAACGTATATTATTTATTTACATGAGAGCAATATTAGCTATCCAGTAGTAAAATGAGGTTGCTGAAAATTTTTGCAAAAATTACTCAAAGGTGAATTTCGGGAAGAAAACATTTGATGAGATATTTAATGAACACTCCATCCACTTGAAGTATTGAAAGTTTTGTCAAAGCACTTTTAAAGTTTCTCATTTCGATTGTGCTAGAATCCCCTTATGATTCAATACTTATGATAATAGGGTAATAGTTTAAAAATGTTTGACCATTAACTATCTCAAAAATTACTGAAATTAATCCATTGACGGTTACAAATGCAATTCGTAGTTAACAATTAGTTTTGACTACCAGTTAACATTTCTTTAATAAAATTGAAGGTGAGTTGAAATTCTCTGACGAGTCAAAATATGAGCTTAGAAAATATCATTGAGGCTATAAAGTAAAATAGTCTCTTCGTTTTTGATCTTATGGAGAGAATTTTGTCAAGGAGAATTTGTTTGGTTCTAGCTGATCGAAGAAATAAGAAGATATTATAACAGTTGTAAAAGAAATGTGTTCATTAAGAATGATCCATTCATTCTCATTGCTGGTGAACCTATAATGAGCTTAGCGAACATTTTAAAAATCATTATAATGTTAATCATTCCAAAGTCTTTATAAATCCTATTGATGGAACTCATACTGGACACCATAGAAAGAATTCAAGAAAGCATAAAGGATTCAACTTATACTTGCTTTTTTTTTCCTTTATTGTTCTACTTGTCGTTTAGGAGTAGAAGGAGGGTGATGATTTTTGCTAAAAAAATTTCAGCTCTCCATTTTAAAACCAAGTATAGCTAATAATTAAATAATTATTTGCATTAAAAATATATTCTACGAAGTAAAATATTACATTAAAATGTCACTTTTCTTGATTTCTTACTTGCAAATTCATCAATAATACAATCTAAGTCAATTTCTTTTGATACATTTTCTGAATTACAATTAAAACTAAATTCATCAATATCTCTTAAGACATAAGTGATCTCAAGTAAGATTTAAAAATTTTTAGCTTCTAGACAAAATTATTTTCCCTATTGCAACTATGACTGCCAGGGTTAAAAACATTCTTAAGGCTACAGAAAAGTTGGAAAATTATGAAATTAAATTATTTTCATTTACAAATTCCACATTTTTTAAAGGATGGGTAATATCATCATTAATGATTTTGTTCATAATTTACTCACTGTACAAGTTATTAGCATTCCTAGATATAGAACGGCCATTGAAACTTGTAAAGAAATATCAAAATCAGCACAAGATTTTTTAAAGTCATTTTCGGACATATTCTTGAATTTAGTTAGAAATTTAAATAATACATTACATATTTTATTTAACCTTTATTGAATAGAATTCGAAGCTTTATCTCTACTATTGTTTCGTTAAATTCTATTTTAAATAATAATTTTAGACTTTCAACTTGATCATCAGTGCATTCATAATCAAAAAGACGAACTTTCTGCGTTGTTTAGTGGAAAATTCTATGGCCATATACAGATTGGTCGCCATTGCTGCGGCGTCAGTAATATAATTATCCAAGGTTTCATCAGATATGGATGAATTTAGTAAATTGATAATTTCGCTGATTAGTTTGACGGATTCATTTACTGTTGACGTAAGGAACTGAAGCATTTCACTTGCGGCAATAACATTTGTAAGGATATCATCCCACATCAAAATTGAACAAATAAACTTAAAATTGGGCATGTTGTCTGATAAAGAATTTGCTGCAACTTTAGTCCTTATACGAAAGTGGTCTGAAAAGTTCCCATCCTAATAAAGATATCAGACAATTTTTCTTTAATTTTTTTTTTATTTTTCTACGTAATCTCCTACACATTTCTGCACATTTCTCCCACTGATGCTTTCATCTCTTTAACCCGTCCGAATAGTATACTCGGCGTCTTTCTCTGCAAAATAATAGTTTACGAAGGTGATGGTCTCTGCATTTGATGAAATTCACTGTCTTCCGAGTATAATTTTTACATTAGCGAACAAAAAGAAGTCACTTGGGTTTGGATCTGAGGAGTAAGGACTATGGCCAAGCAGTTCAAATCGTAATTCGTGGATTTTCGCCATGGCAACCGCTGAGGTGCGAGACGGCGCATTGTCAAAGTGAAACAGAACCTTTTTTTTTTTTTTTTTTTTTTTTTTTTTGCAAGTGTGACCGTTTTTCTGCAATTTTTACCTTCAGTTTGTCAAGTAATGATGCGTAGTATGCTCTTAAAATGTTTTTTCTTGTTTGAAGATAATCGATTAAGATAACTTCATGACTTTCCCAAAAAAACAGACGACATCTCTTTCCCAACCGAAAAAGCAGTTTTTGCTTTTTTTGGAGACGATTCCCCCTTCGTAATCCATGTTTCGACCGTATTTTTTTTTTTTGTTTCGGGCGTATAATGGTGTATCCAAGTTTCATCGACAGTAATTGATCGGTGCTAAAACTCTGATTTATTGTGCATAAACTGTGCCATCAGAGATTTGGAAATGATCATTCGAACACGTTTTTTTTTTTTTTTTTGTCTAACGTGAGCAAACGCGGCACCCAACGCGCGGACAGCTTTCTCGTGCCAAAATTCTGATTATGTGACAAGTACTTTCTTTGGATATTCATAGCCTCTGCTTTCCTTTTCACTTTAATTCGACAGTCGTATTGCATCATTTGGTGAACTTTGGCGACGTTATCGTCAGTGGCTGAACTTTTTGGAAGTTTCGAACGTCCATCGTCTCCCAAGCTGGTACGGCTACGTTTGAATATAGCTGCCCAAAAATTCCTGGTGGTAAATGATGGTGCAGAATCTCCGTACACAGTGTCCAGCTCATCTTTGATTAAAGCAGGCGTATTGCCTTTCTAAAACCAATATTTGATGACAGCTCGATACTTGATTTTATCCATTTTCACAAAAACACCCCCATCGACTCGCACAAATGATTGTGAAACAACAACTGCGCCTTTAAAATGACTTAAATTCGAGTGCGTACCTATCAAAAGATGCGCAACCACATTCCCTAGTTTTTATTGACGAGTGCTGTCATCTTCCAGTAAAGGTCAGAAACCTTTCAGACAACTCTCGTATCACTAGAGTCATCTTCTATTACCATAATTAAACTTTTTATATCCTCCTTTAATAGCAATTCTAAAGGTCTTAATGTTTTCACTTTACTCTCTTACCCAGTATCGCTGATAGACTGTAAAGTTAGTTTATTTGCATTAGTTTTTAAAATGCTCCGTCTACAAAGAGATGCAGAAAAAAACAATTATTGTAAATTATTGAAGAAGCCAACAATTTTAATTATTGTCTTGGCCGCATCATTCATCACCAAATTGAATGAATGAGGTACACAAGGTATATACATGCAACTCCTGGATTTAGTTCTTAATCCTATTTCGTAGAACGCGTTTCTTTCCCTCCATATATGAAACATTATCATATCCCTGGACACGTAAGTTTTGTATATCTAAGTCATAACTAACAATTCGCTGGTAAAATAGTTGTGCAATACTTCTCCAGTTACATCCAAAACAGGATAAAACTCTAAGAAAAAATATATAATTCCAGTTAGAAACATATGCATGTTACCCATTCTGACTAGAAATGAAGTTTATTTTACGTGATTTGAATCTGATGTACAGTCTAAAATAACTGAAAATCAAGTCTTTAATTTTCTCTTTTATTGAATTAGACAGCAGAGTAATTATTTTATTTTGGAAAAAATGTCCAAAGTAATAAGGCAATTGAAATTTTTTTACTTATTTTTGTATATTATTAATATGATTTTAAATATTTGGTTTGAATTTCGACAACTCTTAGAAAATTCCTAGAATTCTTTTCAAGTCATATATCAGATTTCCACGTTCTAGACATATCGTTAGTCGATGAAAATTAGCGTTTAGATCAAATCGAGATTTGTTACAGAACATCATAATGCCCCCTCCCATTCAAAACTTCAATAAACTCCGGTTTAAACAAGAGCCTTTATACGTAAATGTGAAAGGAATGCAAACTGTTGGTCGTCAAAGATAGAGACCAACATGGTCGAGTCTCCTGGAAACAGTTTGTCTGGAAACTCATACTCCCATGACGGCTGTGAGTGCTAAACCCAATTCTTTGGTACAACTATCTCTCTGATGTCGCTCAGTTATTGCCAAATATAGGTCTTGGGAAAACGGTTGTGACTGTTGGTCGACCTGACACTGGTCATCGGCTAACATTTCCCGCACTTTTAAACCTCTACAAAATTCATGAGTTCACGCATTCAGAATCTGAGTCACTTCAGTTTGTGATCATCCGAATTCGAGTATTTCAATGACTCTTCATTTCGTAAACATGTACAGTAGTCGTCTCTCTTTGTGCCATCATATAAACTGCTGTTTGTAGAAAATGCAACACCATGAAGGAATCATCAGAATCAAATGAAATTCGCAGCAAATGTCAATTATAGGATATTATGCAAATTAATAAAGTTTCAGAGCCATCGCGCGTGCGCGGCGCGCGCAGCGCCCTCTGAATTGATGCTGAAAGCGTATAAATAAAGTGCTGTAGCGGGACGTTGGAAAAAGTCTATGATTATTTGTTAGTGGCAAACGTTTAGTGAGACCTGAGTATGCCTCCACGACGGAAGAATAAGAAATTCAAGCAACTTACGGAGTTTGAACGAGGGAGGATAATCGGCCTTCGAGAAGGAGGATTTTCCTATCGCGCAATAGCAGCTCGTATGCAGCGGAACAGTTCCACAGTGATGCGAGTTTGGAAGCAGTGGACCGACGAGCACCGAACAACTCGAAAAACAGGCACTGGACGACAGAAGGTGACGTCAGAGCGCGATGATCGACACCTGCTCCGCATGGCGGTGAATGATCGCACAGCTTCCTCCAGGCAGCTGGCAGCACGTTGGTCTACTGCTACAGGTGTACAATTGTCGGCTTCGTCAATTCGTCGTCGTCTGCTGCGCCGTGGATTGCGTGCAAGGGTGCCTTTATACAGGATTCCCCTCACGGCGAATCATCGACGGCTGCGTCGGCAGTGGGCTCTTGAGCACAGAGACAGGCGAGCTGATTGGCACCAAGTTGTCTTTTCAGATGAATCACGCTTCAATTTGTGGACCCATGATGGCCGTGTTCGTGTTAGACGTTATGCCGGTCAACGCTGCCTTCCTGAGTGTATTATTGAACGACATAGTGGTCGAACACCCGGAGTTATGGTCTGGGGTGCGATTTCGTATCATGGACGATCCAATTTGATACGAATTGAGGGTAATCTCAATAGCAACAGGTACGTCCGTGAAGTGCTACAGCCCGAAGTCGTTCCTTTCCTTCAAGGCATCCCTGGAGCTATCTTTCAGCAGGATAATGCACGCCCACATGATGCGCGGACTGTTCGAGACTTCTGTTCAGCACAACGCATGCAACTTCTTCCTTGGCCTGCTTATTCACCGGATATGTCGCCTATTGAGCACGTGTGGGATATGGTTGGTCGGCGTCTCGCTCGTGATCCGCGTCCTGCAGTTTCCAAAGACGAACTTTGGTTGCGCATACAAGCGATATGGAATTCTCTTCCTCAAGCAGATATTCAACATCTGTTTGACTCCATGCCACGTCGTATAGCAGCACTTATTGCAGCGCATGGTGGCTGCACCAAATACTGATTTCGGACGCTTAATTTGTTTCTTTTGTTTTGAAAATTTCATCATTTATTTGTATCAGTACAAGTCGTTTCTGCATTAAATTTCATTTGATTCTGATGATTCTTTCATGGTGTTGCATTTTCTACAAACAGCAGTATACATTCTGTTTAATCGTTAACAACGTTCCTTCTCTTATGAATTGCATGAAACCTGTTTCAACTGCTTATGACGTGGGATCTGCTTTGTTCGTGTTCCGATGTGAGCAGGTGTTTTGCGCATGAGGACGTCGACTGAAATGTTTTTCATGAAGACAAACTCTTATCTTCAACAGATGATTCTCTACAAGTTATTTCGAACAAATTTGTTAAAATTTATTCATTTTTTTTTTCGCATTTTACAAATTATGCTTAACTTTTGGATACCACTGCTTAAAAGTCAATGATAATACTCCAATGAATGTCAGTTCACCTGCAGATAGACTAAATTAATTTCTTTTTAATCAAGTTATGAATATTTAAAGTTGATGTCTAGTCATTCTTTCTACGGCTATTTGGTATAAACGTGCTTGAATTATCAATGGATTGTTAAAATAGAGAGCTAGATTCCTGAACCTTTTCCTTGTCTCTTTAAGATCCTACTAGAGATCTCTTTAAGATCACTTCTTAGATTACGAACATCTGATTCAGAAGTCTCACTTTGATTCATTATCACTAATTAACTTCCATCCTCATTATTAAATTTTTCGCAGTTACATGTGTATCTGTTTGAATTTATTCACTTCATTTCGAAATTTCAATATAATTTACATGAGCTACATTTCATTTTATTGGGAGAGGTTTCATTTTAAGCAAAACAAACAGAAAAGTTCCCAAGGTTAGTTGAAAAGAAAACTGAGGTAAAGCCCAATGCTAAAAAGGAAGAAAAACATTTTGGACAGTGCACCCCACAACAAATAAAAACGATTTTAAAAAAACGGAATAGTCGAAAAGAATATTGAAAGATGAGGATGAGAATAGGAAAATAAATTTTGAAAAACTAGAGCTTAATTTGAAGAAAATGTCGGTTCTGGGAATTCGCCAGAAATCTAGAATTGACAATGGTTCACATTTTGGAAAGCAAAATGCAAGTGATACACTTTCACAAAAAAGAAAAGAAAAGAATGCTAGAGGCTGGAATAAATTTTCTTTGATCCACTTACTAACAGGATAATTCATGATTTTTCGGTTTTTGAGACTCACGTGGGTTGAACTTTAGCCAAACTACATCATTTTTTTTTTCTTTTGAAGATCCTGCAGACTGTTCGCATTAATTGAGAAATATTCTTTGAAAAAGAATATTTCTCAATTAAGTTGAATATTCCTCACAACCGCTCATGTGAATGTTGCAATAATTGAATGAAGCAATAATAAAATATGCTGTCTACTAGAAAATACATGATCAGAGTCGAAGAACGCTGCGAGTGAATCATAACTCCTGACTGGCACATTTTTACTCACTTAAGTTTAAAAACAAGCTCTAACTGAAAGAAAGAAATATATTATTTGAGATGAGACACAAGGATCTATTTAAGGATTAAAAAATTACCCACGGGAATATTGAAAATAGCGCACCAAGAAGGAAGCGAGCTAATCACGAAACCTTGTAAAGTAATTGAATGATGTTCGATATGAAAATGTTCCATGTTTGGTGCCAATGCACATGACCATACACCCTGTATTAGCTCTGCAATTAAGAAGTGAGCCCAATATAAACCGTTGCATACTGAAAGGTTCATAAACATAACGATCACATTCCGACTTCTAGGAGGACTTAAGTAAGCGAAGAATACCACGTAGACAAGTGCGAAGACATTTCGCCCAGTCAGGCGAGTTTGAGAATGAGAAGTTTTCAGCGTTGAATTGAGGAGATACGGTTTTCATTCCGAGTTGATCATTGGTATGAAAACCTCTGGCTGGTCGACACGCCATGCTGCTCGGCAGGTCGATCGTTCGGAGTGTGACGTCAGAATATGTTGGGAGCAGTTGACCTGAGATGGTACCCACATGTGAAGAACTAGATCTGGAGTGACCATGAAGACGACGAAGCGAGAGGAATGAAAGATTGTGAGGCAAGATTTTACAGACCCGTTCCACGATACAATCAGGTGTAGGGCTACCAGTTGTTCCCCAAACCATTTCCAGACGCCTTACGCTAGCGAATCTGCAATGCAAGCACCCTTCTCGTGTACTCTTTTAATACCGAAACATCGGCGATGCCAAGCCAGAGTGAAGAGGAATGCCGCAGATTAGCAAAACGTGGAGTTTATTAATGAATCTCAGTTCGTTTCCGGAACAGATGATAACTATGTACGGGTATGAAGGTGCCCTGGTGAACGGTACAGTTCCACCTACACTGTTGAAGGACACACTGCCCTCAAAGCAGAGTAATGGTCTGCAAGGCCGTAGAATATGATAGCCGGTCTACTCTAATTTTCGAGTAGAGTTTTTTTCCTTCTTTCAAGCGAGCATTCAAATAGCTTTCAAAAAAAATTTCGAATTTTACAACATTTTGCTCTACTGAGAAATTTAAAATTTTTAGGCCAGTTGAGTGAGACTTTCAATAAATCAACTTTTATATGATTCTTATATATATTTTGATTTATATGAAAGTACGAAAATTGTAAAATGTATCCTTCTAATCAACCTTCTATATTCCTAAGCGCAAACCTTAATGCGAAATACCTGTTATTTCGCAATACAGGAAACTTTTCGAAAATAATTACTTAAATAATTAACACAGTTTCATTTAAAATCTCTCTTTTTATAAAGTAAAATAAGTGAAGCCTTGAATTTACTTCTTTACAAATCCTATTTAAGAAAGAGAAAATCAAGAAAGAAAACAACTACTGTGTTTGTTTATGAGGGTCGTTCCTTACGAAGTCCTTAGAAAAAAATAGAGAAACAAATTATTTTATTTAATTTTCTTTTTCAGCATAATCTCCTTTTAGCTCTATATACTTTTCCAAGCGTTTCTCCAACTTTTTTAAAGCCATTTATAAATAAGATTTCGGAAGGTCTGCCCAACAGACATCTGTTTGAGCAATGACCTCTTTGTTCGCCATGAACCCCCACCGTTGTCCACCGAGACATTTTTTATAAATTTGGAAATAAAACAAAGTCCCTGGGAGCGGTGAATGCGATGTGTGTTGTCAAACTTTCATTCTATGATTTTGACCATCCAGACTGCACATGGGAGCTCCCTTGCAATCTTTTGATGGAAGAGGGTCTTTTTTTTTTAAATGGGAACCGTTTTTTTTATTATTATTTCTTCTCTCAATGGTGCAATAACGACGCATAATACTCTCCAGTTATTGCTTTTCCATTTACCAAGTAATAGGAGTAGAAGATTTCACGTGAGTGACTATGAACTTGCCGGCCAATTTCACCGTCTTTGCTTCCTTCTGAGACCATTTGTTTTCAAAGACCCATTGTTTTGACTGTTCCTTTGTCTCTGAAGTTTCGCAGTGTATCCACATTTTATCCTTAGTTATGTATCAACGCAGAAACTCGTCAGAATTGAGACGAAAAACCACACGATTGCGTTTATTTTCCACTGAAAGCAAACGAGGCACCCATCTAGCAGATAATTTTTTTTCACGCCCAAATTTTTGTGCAAAATTGAAATCACTGTACTGTGAGGAATGCCAGTGGCCTCAACTATTTCGTGTACTTTGATTCGTCGACCACTCAAAATCATATCGTGGATTTTGTCAATCATTCCGGGAGTAGTCACTTCAACTGGGCGTCCTAAATGACGTTCATCTCTTGTGTATGCACGTCCATGTTTAAGCTTATTTACCCAATTGTAAATAATTGCCAACACAGGAGCAGGTGTTCCATGAACTCATCCAACTCATCTTTGATATCTTTTGGTGTTTAACCTTTTAAATACGAGTGTTAAATTACCGCTCGAAACTCACTTTTTTCCCTTTTTCTAGAGAAACACTTAGTTTTTTGCTTCAATTGACTATAAAAAGAAATCATGCAATGAAAATAATTGAGACTTAGACAAACTATATGAGTCATCCAGTGAGTTATGAAACTTTCAAAAACAAACAATTTTCAATGCTAAGAGCACCATCCCTTGGATTTTCTTCGACTTATTGAACAACCTCCATAGCTGTAGAAGAATGTAGCATATTTATCTAAGCTGGAATTAAGCTACAGGTTTCCTTCACATTCGAAAATTTTTACTTCCCTTTTAAAAAAATCTTGATTCAGAAAAAAGGCAAAGGCTAAAAATCGAAATGAAAATGGAACCAACAGAGCGTATCCGTTTGAAGATTGTCATTCGAATCCTGATGAAATACAAACATGTTTGGGTGGAGACGTAATAACGTTGTCGATAAAGGCGGAAAGAATACGCAATTTTTTTTACTAAAAATGCATTGGTTAAATCTTCATTTTTCTACGACTATATCATTATGGGGAAATAAAGAATAGATAAAGAGTAAAAAAAGTAAATCATTCAACAAAAGAAAATTAAAATCGATTAAATAAAAGAAAAACTTGCGATTGCGTTTAAATTTTAAGGCTTAAAGAGTCTATTTATTATAATACAGAATCCTATTTCCATTTTTTCTTTTCAGTATCATATTGAATCTCATTTATGAAATGAATCGAGTTCTCCATATGGCAGGATTTGGTCAGAGATAAATGAGTGTAATGTTCCTCTTGAATTAACGTCTATCTAGAAACAATACAAGGATTATTGGCGACGTAATTCTGAACCACAGTCAGGCGATAAAGACAAAATTTCAGCTGGCATTCTACTTTTCTCATCTATGCCAGCATGAGGCCTTTGAGCAATGACATATTTCAATAGTATCATTCGGACACATGATGGTCTCACAAAAAGATCTCCGTTATTTATCGGCTATGCGCGTATTTTCTCTTCCAATCAGGCCAGAATGGCCTTCCCTAAAATGTGGAATAACAGGTTTTTAAATATCGGTGGAATCAGTCGAAAATTATTATTAATTTGCTTCACTAAATAATTTTATAACTGACATTAAATATTTATCAATTTCGCTCTTTTTTTTACATCATATAACAAATAATCAACTTTTACATATCTATGAAATGAGAGTGGAAAATAAATGCTTTATAGAAAAAAAATTTTATTCAAAAATCATATTTTTGAGAATCCACATTGGTATCTTATAAATTAAAAAGATCCTTTTGCAGGTGCAATGTTTCTACAAAATTGTTTTAAATTTTATTATTGCATTAAAATGTATGAAATATATATGGAAGAAAGTAGAAAATTAAAAATGCACTCAAAATTTAACTGCACCTTAGCAAAATTATTACGTTTTTGTTCATTTGAATTCTCGGGATCTCTTCATACGTTTGAATTTTCTCAGCTTCATGTTTAAAATTTGAATGAATTTACTTCTTCTAGTAAAAATTGTAACATTTCTAATGAAATCAAATATCCGTGGAAATGAAGCTAGCTTAAAGAATGGCCCCATTTATTTTATAGAATATTTTTATCTAGATATTTACTATACGCACATAAAAAGGATGTTATATTCAGGTTTTTGCAATTAGACCCAATAATTAATTGATTTCCAAACTGCTAAAATCATTTGATAAATTGGACTTGCAAAAATGTTATAATATGAGTAATCGCATTCAAAAATTATCCGAGACAGAGGCATGCATTTATTCAAAATCTATTTTTTCCATTACATAAACTATTTAGAATCTTATTTTGATTTTTTTCCCTAATAAGTAGGACATCGTCATGTACATTGTCGCTGAACCTAAGTCAGCGAACTTTTGACCTTATCTTTTGATAGCAAATTTCATCTGAATGGCATCTCTATCTTTTTGAAGCAGAATGCTTTCTCTTGTGACGAAAAGCATATTAACTTGAAGTCGCCTAACTGATGCTCGACATTTAACTATGTGATACATCGACACAAAGTCAACTATTTTTGCCTCAGTCGATTTTTATTCACCTTCTACAGTTCAGATTCTAGGTCACTCGGCTTTCTAGTACATATGCGAGACAAGTTTTCATTTATTTGTTTTGGTTTTTTGCATTCTTATTTTCTGCATACAAATTTGTTTCGAATTCAAATCCTTTCGGTAAAAACGCGAAATGGTTTTCTTTTTTAATTAACCAAACCCTTTGCAAAAGCTAATATTAAGGGCAGAAGGAGAGGTATTTTTCCAATTTAATAGCATAGATTTTTCGATTTCATTGTCTTAAAAAAAGGAGAGAATTTTTAGTGATATTATTTTGTTATTACGGGAATCCAAAATAAATTTCTCAGACACTCACACAATTTTTTTCAATAAAAGATTATTTTTTTTAGAAAAGGACCATCGATAATCAATTTATCTTATTCGCAACATATTAGATTTTTTTCAATTATAAAATTTTATTTTTCTTACATATTAACTCTAGGTTTTCCATGATTTAGAGAATTTTCCTTTTTTTTTTCTTTTTCTTTTTCTTTTTTTTTTTTTTTTTTTTCTTAATGCTTCGAAGTATGTAAATTCTTTTCATTTCCTTATATATATCTGTTATAGTTCCATTCATCTTAAATTGTTCCAGAATCAGAAAAATTATTATTTAAATAATCTAAAAATTCTAATTAAATAATGTAATTAAATTTAATATTTGGCAAGCTTTCCAATATAAGACATCATCATATATGTAATAGTATAAATAATTGAAACGTTTATAAAGTTTAATTACATGTGATGTAGACTAAATAAATATTTAATACTCATATATATCATATAAATATTTGTTAATATGTAACAAACAAGAATTTACTGATTAATATGTAAATAATTTGTCAAACATATATAAAGACCCAGTAAAGACAGATTTCATCTACAAAATATCAGCCAAAAATGAAATGTGTTGGTTGTGATCAATAAAAAGATACTCCGAAAAAGTATGAATTATTTACTGTCACTCATTTACTCATTACACCAGCCATGCATTTCCTTTTGTATCATTTTCTTTAAAAATTCAGTTAGGATGTACTAAAAAAATGACAATAAATATAAGAAAGAATGAAATATTGAACTAGCTGACTTGTCACGTTAAATTACATTCTTTGTTCCCGGTTCTGTTCCCTACTCGTCAATAAAAGAGTTGTTGCAAACCCACTGAAACATTCGTTTGGAAAGAAAGTCGCTTCTAATAATTCAATTATTTTTTTCGTAATAGAAGATTTCCCTTTAAAATCATTTTAAAAAATAGAAAGCACATTTAATAGCATAATTCAGGAGAGGGGGGTCTGTCTCTGTTACAACAGATTAGAAATTAGATTTATTTTAGGAAATTAACTAAAGAAATCATTTATAATGTTTATGCAGTGAATCACCGATTTTATATTTCGCCACTGCGTTTTAAGATCTTATTCCTGCGTAATAAATCAAATGAATTCAAAAATTGCAGAAAATACCTAAGCGCTGTGATAAAAAAAATTGTAACTAATAAAAATTATTTCGTACTTAAAAACTGGAATAAATCTATTTCTAATTAATTCATTTTCTTAACATACCAGAATATAAACTTTTTTTAAATCCAGACTATTTATTTAAAAGCTACTATAAGATGAATATATTTTAATACCTTAATTATAGTAGCACTATTTATGTTTCAAAAGTGTATATTAATCAAGTAAATTAATCAAACACATAAAAAATTATTAAGGCAATGTTTGGTTATTTAGTTTAAATAATTTCGCAATAAGTAAATTAAGTGAACGAATATCTGAAATAATGACAAAAGGAATCATTGATGAACTATTTAAAATCAAATAGAGATAAAATAATCTTGACTTACTTCAAGAGAGTGCAATCATCGTTATTTTTTCTTGGATGTATCAACAGGCATGCGTTTTAAAAGTACCGGCTTTGCATATTGCTCCTCCAGAAACCACGTGTTGTTGTATAGAAGGATGTTAGGTTCCCTCGACTTAATCATAGTCGGATCTACAGGTTTTCCAACATTGGACCAGCAATAGTCTGTTGATGCTCAGCTTGGAAAGGTAGTTTGGAGACTGAACTTTACTAGCCGTAGTTACGGTACTAACTAACATTTTTGAACTGGATCCAAAGAAATATTGATCAGACTGCAGTCATTTCTCGTAGGTAGCTTTCAACGTCACTTGAAATGAGAAAAGTGAGTTCGTTAAATTTCCGGGAAAGCACAGTAATAGGAGCAAGAGTAGAATTCATCCATTGCATCTGGTTAACAAAATTATGTACCTCCTTTCAAGCTCTAGAAGAGACTCGTGTTGGCAATTTGCCCCACCTCTCAGAGATATTTATTTTTTCCCTTTTTTCCCCCGACGGGACTATTTCTATTTTCTGTGGCGGTTGATGACATTTTCTTTTCTCAGAGACAATTTTAGACCAGGACGATTTCGGGTTACTTGTGACTGTTCCCACGAATTGGGGAGAGCTCCTTGGAGAAAAAAGCTCATTCGATCGATATCGGAGGAAGAGAAGGTACTTCTAATGTCACCAAATCAAAATACATTCTACCTCATAAAAATAAAGCGATTGAAATTCTAGAAACAGGCACTGGAGTACAAATTCTCTTTATTGTAAAATGCTTGAACAGAAATAGGTAAACAATAACATCACGTTTTAGTGTTATTTTTCTTAGCCAACTGAGCGCGCGGGAGTATATAAAGCGATATTTATGGCTCCTTTCAACAAGATATTAAGATTGTCATCGGTGTCAAGTGCGCCATACTACACTGAAGAGGTGTAAAGAGGGCCTCATCAGTTATTAAAAGTGAGCGTAGTTTTGAGTTGAATTAATCTTAATTAACCACCTTTCAAGGGCTTCTACAAACGCATTTATTTCACGCTCTTTTTTTCTCCTTTTCAAGCATTCCCAAAGGAGAAATTTTCGTTCATGCGTCGCTTTAATGTATCGTATCGAGAAGATTATTCTGTTAAAGTTTCTTTTTTTTTTTAATTATTAAATAAAAAATTTACCAAAATGCAGCTAATTTCTAATTTATGAAAATGATCTTCCAAACACGAATAACAGCAATAAAATTTGTTTTTGATGTAAAATATCGAATAAGACACAAATAGTCAAATTCATAGATTTGTAGCTAAAGAAGACCATGTTAAAATCAAAACTGAGCATTCCTTCCGCAGGTGTAGATTTGTGACGTTAATCTATTCGCGATTTTCTTTTCACTAACCTTCGGGACATTAATTGAAATTAATTGCGTAAAATAACAATTTCTTCCCAACGAAAAGGAAGAGTTATTATGTTAATTAGATGCAGGTCGAAATAAAGTAAAATAATTCAGATATAATGATATGTAAGTAAGGGAAATTTAAAAGAGATATAGAGGGTAACGAATGTTGCTATCCGGTGTAAATGACAACTATTGACTTGTGAATTGCGGTGGTTATAAAGGATTGTCAGACGATTGGAACTGAGAGGCCTAGGTAAGATAACTTAATTATACACTCTATAATAAAAATTAAAAAAAAAAAAGACGCACCAAGAAGGAGTTGTCCGATGGAGACAAAAATTGACAGATAGGAAAATTATGCACAGAATAGAAAATAATTAAAATTTCAGAAAAATTGAATAATTTATTTCAGAGTTACAAAGTAAAGAGCTCAATAAAGTGTTGACCTACCTCGAGCCTGGATGCAAGCTGCTACACGACGTGAGAGAGAGTGATAAACCTCCCTGATGGTCTCCTACGGTATTTCTTGCCAAATTTTCTCCAATTGTCGGACTAGATAATCAACATTCCCTGGTAGATGCAGACGCTTTCCCATCATATCCCAGACATGCTCGATTGAAGAGAGATCTGGCTGGCCAAGGAAGTGTTTGACAAGCTGTAAGACAGTCCATAGCAACACGTGCCGTATGTGGTCTGGCATTGTCTTGCTGAAAAATAAGGCTAGGGTACTGCAAAAGGAACGGTTGCAAAACAGGTCTCAGAATGTCGTCGACGTACCGCTTTGCTGTAAGTGTGTGTCTAATGACGACTAAAGGGGTCTGGCTATCAAGGGAAATGACACCCCACACCATAAATCCTGGTTGAGGGACTGTGTGGCGTGCAATAGTGAAAGCAGGATCGGCACTCTGCTCTGGGCGTCTCCAGACACATCTTCGATTATCGTCAGGACACAGTTGGAAGCGGGATTCGTCGCTACACACTATGCGTCCTCAGTCAGCATCATTTCAACCTGATCGAGAGAAGCACCACTGTAATATGGCTCGACAGTATGCAGGCACGAGCGGCAGGTGGCGTAGCAGTCAGTGGGAGCGTTGATTTCACTATATCAGCCGTCTGTGTATGGTCATGGTGGACACTCGTGTTCGGGTCACACGTCTGATGATTGATAACGATGAATCAGGTGTTGTGACAGCTGCTCTGACAATCACTCTGTCCTCCCGATCTGCTGTGACCTTAGGTCGACCGCTACTATCATGACACTGAAATCTGCCATTGTCCACCCATTCTTGCTAGCATCTTCCAATCGGTGCATCGATTCGACCCATGTGAAGAGTGATTTTCCGATTTACCCAACCTGCCCCTTTCAATCCAATGAAACGTCTTCTTTCAAATTCAGACAGTTGCTCGTAATGAGCTCGAATCCTGCAGCGAGGCATTTTTTCAGTCGTTGAAAAGTATCCTAAATCGCGATGCTACAGAAAATTTGACCATCAGATTGAGAATAGCTTCTTATGTACACCTGCTGAATGCGCAGTTCCGATGCGCTGTAGCTCCAGCTATTCATTCCTTGTTCCATCCAAATGTCTTTGCATACGAAATTTCATTACAATCGGGCAACTCCTTTTTATTGTGTCTTTTTTTTTTTTTTTTTTTTTTTTTGTAGAGTATAATTAGAGTGGTTTGCTAGGAATAAAAAACGAAGAGAGCATTTAATTTCTAGTCATTGATAATATATATTTTCTCTTGAGTCATTTCTTGGATTGTTTCCTGTCTCTCAAAGTTTAATATATCAAATTGAATTATGGCACAAGATCCAAAGAATACTGGCAATTGTAACATATTGACTAGCTTTAAAAATGCTTTTCTCCACTGTTGCTTGACACTCGTCTGGAGGGGATGGTGTTCTATGCAACTTCTACATGCGATTACAGTTTTATAGAGACTCCAAGGGGGATAACTGTCCTGCAGCAATAACCTATTAGATTCGGTGGGTGGAATTCCCTTTTTCTCACATAATTATATGCATATATTTCCCTCTAAAGGGGCAACACTACCATCTTGTCTTGTGGTTGGAAGTAAAATCATTCAATAAAATAACTCATTAAATTGGAATAAAAATTATATATTGAGCTATTATTTACATTTTACATTATTGTTTTTCCGACAATATTGAAATTGTCTGCATTCGTCTAGAGCTCCATAGTGAATCCTGTGTTTACATTACAAGCAAACAAACGAGTTCAAAATATCACTATCGCCACAGTCTCTACTTCGTGCGATTATCGCTTGGATGGCATACTCATGACTCTCTTTTGAAGAAGTACAAGACATCATGTGTTCCAAACAGTGAATAAGAAGATATAACTTAAGATGAATTTAGAAGAGAGAAATACTGAAATACTTGGGCAAGATACACACACAAGGAATAATTATGTTCCTGTGGAAAAGAAAGTTGGAAATATAGCTTTATAAGAAAGATAGACTAAGGATAAGGAGCAAAAGAACGAATGGTTCTCTCTCCCCTGTTATTCTTCATCAATAGGACTCGTTCACATTTATTTTCTACGGTAACTTGTTCTTGGATCTAATATTTTGAAGTTTGGACTATATCATTAATGACGAATCTTTTGAAGAAGCGGGTCATATATTGCTCATTAATTTGTTTATTTCTATACCCGTCGGTCACAAAGTCAGCGGCTTCACTTGGAAAAGGGGAGAGAAAGGCTGGGGTAAAAAGGGTACCCATAATTTAAAAACATCGGAAATTTGTTAGCTGAAAAACTTATCAGTAAGCCTCTCTCTCTTTCTCTCTCTCTCAACTCTGCTCTCCCTTTCAAAATTCTCAAAAAAAATTAAGTATCCTTCTGTCATACACGTTTTATTTTTATAATTAAAGAGCAAAAATCAAAGATCAATGTCAAAAAATTGATATCAGTGAAGTGATACCATGGATTACCACACCAGGTGGCATCATGCTTCGTGGCGAGTCTGCATTGAATATTTGAAAGAACAAGGAATAATGAAAAGCAAGTATATATTATGAAATATTCTTCAAATATTAATATACATATTTACAGATAAGTGTATGCATAATTAAGCTTATAAAAGTATATTTAATGTGAAATATCTCTCTCCTTCAATCTCTCTCTCAGTTGTTACTTTTAGACATATCAAGATCTTATTCCAAATTCATTAGTTTTACGCATTTCGCAGTTAACTCATTACCAAGTTTATTTTTGCTGGAAGATTTTATGAAATTCATTGAGGAAACTAGCTTTTCACATGCATATGGGGGTCCAAAGAACGTTTGAAGAGTATTAGTAAGTTTCTTCATTGATATAAAATTGTTTGGTAAAGAATCCCATACGTTTAATATCATATTTTAAATGTTTAGTGTGGAATCTTTATTATCTGACCTACTTTCAGAAATTTTTCCTTCTGCTTCAAAAATCGAGTTTTCTAATTCACCTTTCCACATTAACTGCTTTGAAATTCAACTAATTTCAATTTTTAATCATGAATACCTAATATACCTCATAAATTCGGTAACCATGATTAAAAATGCTTCATTCTCTTTCCAATTTCATTTTGTATACATATCAAATAAAATGAAATGTATTTTCCAGACTTTTAATAGAAAACTTTATTTTATTTCCTGTATAATGATTAAATACTTTTAATAACGTTTTCTTGAATGTCGAGTGCATTTTCAAAAATTATTGCGTTTTGAAAATGCTTTCGTAATTGAAGAAAATATTTTACGATTTTCATTTCTATATTTTTAGTAAAGACATCAAGTTTTTTTTGTCCTATAAATATTTTAATATTTTCAAATATCATTAATGCAATTTGTCTAGTTCCCTGAAGGTTTTTATTCAGTTCAATGAAATGCTCATAGATATCATATAAGAATATTAAGTCATTTAACCAATCTATATCTAAAAATTTGTCATAAGTATTGTTCTTTTCACACATTCAAAAATTTCTTTTATTCTTTCTCATAAATTGACAAACCAATTAAAAACTTGACTGCAACTAAGACGTCGAACATCGTTGTATGTCAAATCTCTGAATATTCGCACTCGGTTTCCTTTAATAATTGTGCAAACTTAAGACCTCGAGTTTATAAGGTTGATGATTTTTATCACACACCGCAATGCATTGGAGAATGTTTTTAAACCTTACTTAACACATAGAATTTGCTGTATATATTATGCAATGAAATTCAGTCAGAGAATATCTGACATTTTTCTAAAGTTACTAAATAAAACTAATGTTTTCCCCCCACCATATTGAGGACACCGTTTGTTGTTACAGAAATAATTTTCAGTAAATCAATATCTGTATTTAAATGCATTCCAAAATTCTTTAAATTATCAAGTATTATACACTTCCCTTTCAATCTTGTGAAAATGATAAACTATTGGTCATGGTCGCGAATTCGTTGCCGGCATTGTTACCGTTGAGTCGTGGGTCAGAGCCTAATGTCACTGAAGACCCGCTGTGTAGAGGGGTGATGCACGTTAAATTTCTCGAAGCTCCAAGTTCTCCGATTGGCCGAAGTTTGGAGAAAGAAGTTCCAACTCAGGTATCGTCCTCATCACTTGAAATATCCTCCTCACCGAGGATCAAAATTACGAGGTTTGTCGCCAATAGCCCAAATGTTGATTCTTAGTGTGATATTAATAAACACTCATTCAAAATCTCTTTCAACCTTATTGATTTCATTCAGCTCTTCTTTCATTATAATTGCCTGATTTATTTGGAGCAAATCCTACAAGCTGTGTGCAGTCATTTACATCATTACTTGCATGTAAAGCAATGGAATATATTTCGGCAAACTTTAAGTTTTTATGTATTTGCGAAGAAATATTTCTTTTTAAATCTATTTCTCGAAATTTAATTGCAACTTATTGGTAACTCATTTATACAACTTACAATTAAATCTTTTTCATTAAAATCTGCAAACGAAGTAGCTCTGTATTCTAGAAATGCTTGTTGTACAAACCCTCCTTCTGAAAGAGTTTTTCCATGGCGAGCAATGCAATACAACTAGCAATCGCAATACTATTTTTTGGAATGAAAAGAGTTTTAAACACTGGTTTCTGAATAATTGTGTTATTTTTCTTTTGTGAAAATTATTCGCTCCTTTTTTTCGTCTGTTGAGAAGCCAAGATTTGAATGCAACTTTTCAAAATTTATTTTTACGTTGTTTGTATATGTGAAGTGATTTTTTCGTTACAAATTACACTCACAATCGCTTTATTCTCTTGGCTACGCCATATATATCAAGCCAATATGTTTAATATGACCTGGAACTTTAATTTTCTGTTTTTATTTTTTAAATCACCCGATATCGTACAAGGATATTAAGGAAAAACAAATTATTCAGAATATAATAATTTTAGAAGGAATTTCTTATTAACGTACCCCGTATATACACGTAGATGAAAAAATGTAATCATAAAAATAAAAATAATAAAGTGGAATTATTAAAAATATCTAGACGTGTACGTCAAAGATTGTCAGTTGGTTCATCACTGCGAGCTGGTACACCCCCGTTCTACGATGCAAAGAATATGCGTACCAAAGATACGACCGAGTGTCATGAGTTAAACACAAGTGCAGTGAAACCGAAATTCGGCATTAGATACTTGAGCTTTTGTATTTAAATAGTTACGATTCCCTGTTCCATCTTTCATAATATAAAAAACAATTTATAAAAATCAACACATGAATCATTTAAAAAGCATTTGAGGGTCAGTATCTGACCAGCGCTTCATAGGGTCGCTACTATTAGTTTATACGATTACTGTACACTCGTATAATCTATTCTTTTATTCAACACGTCGGATACCTCTGTTCATCCCAGTTCCATATTAACTAGCTCCTCTCTTTTTGAATTCTGATTCATCTATAGCTGATTTAGCTATATTTTATCATTTGCACTTAAGAATAATCGTTCATTCTTTATCAACGATGCAATTTCATTGATTCTTTATTCTTTACAGATTTTTTAATCAATTCACCATAAATATGACACCCAATATCGTAAAAAAAAATACGGATGCCTTTTATCCACGGCCTTTGAAAAACATCATGTCCATCTTGTCTAACTAATTTTATTCGAATCCTCTATTCATTCGCAATGTATCCGAAACTGAGTCGCATGAACATTCGGAAAAGCAATAAAATTTAGTAAGAGGCATCGGAACTAACATTTCAAGAAACATATGACTTCTGAAAGGCAATCATTCAAATTCAAGATTACCTTTCTGGGAATGAACAAGAACAGCAAACATTTGTTCTTCTGGAAATGGAAGTCTGTTATGTGACTTTTTCCCCTTTTTAGGCGCCCTTAATCTCAAATCATAAATAAGTATACATATAATCGAATTATTAGTACTGCGGCGACTCTCTTCAACAACGTTAGAAGTTAAAACGCCTTAGTTAACCAGCCAGAAAAGATGTCTTTTCAGTTTGATTGGTAAGAGCATGCAAAAAACGACCGGTCAACTTTCCTTCGGATCCACTGGACCAAGGTTCGAAACAACGCGAGCACTCCAAGGTCAGCAAAACTCTCTCACCCTCCACGGGGTAGGAAAACCACTCGCCGCCGAAGTGGTGACTCAGAACATGAACACTAGATGGCAGTACAGCCAGTACTTACTGATTGCATTTGGCCCCGACGCAAAACACTTGCCTCTGTACACACAAATCACGACTAGTGATATTCCGGCTCTGGCGCACATGTCGACGAGACCCGCCACTCAACACGAGACAGCCGATGACTCAGATGGAAACTGTCCCAAGCAAAACTCAATTCAATAGGGAGGGGATGTACCCTCCTTAGCAACCTTCTATACAAACCAATGTATCTCTTCGTATCATCACGATAGTACTGGAGGGGGAGTATGTGGCGACTCTCTTTTACAACATTAGAAGTTAAAACGCCTTGGTTAATATCTTTTCAGTCTGGTTGGTAAGAGCATGCAAAAAGTGAACGGTCAACTTTCTTTCGGACCCACTAGACCAGGGTTCGAAACAACGCTGCCGCCACTCTCTCCCCTCCTCGGTGTCGGAAAACCACTGTCCGCCGAAGTACCATACACGTATAAATACTTGCTCACACACATAATATATATATATATATATATATATATATATATATATATATATATATATATATATATATATATATATATATATATATATATATATATTTGTGTGAGAGCGAGAGGGAGGGAGAAAGAGAGAATAATCCAGTTTAATACTCTAAAACTTTGTTACAACATTTAACATATTACTCTCCATTTTTGTATTTTCAAAAAAAATTAAGGTCTTTTAAATTTTTATAGTTTCTTGATATTTTGTTTATTTTCTACTTTTCTGATTGATATATATAACATTAAAAAACCAAAATTATTAAATATTAAAACTTAAATAAATTTAATTAAAAAGATAAAGAAAATAAAATATAAAAACTTCATAACAAGAAGAATATATATGTAGAAAAACACCAAGAAATAATTGAAAAAAGAAAATGATTAACAAATGGAAATAAAGCTATGTAATACTGAAATTAGATTAGTATAGGGGACTCTGCTTAAACATGTTTTAATGATCAAACCTTCTCAGTCAGCAATAATTCTATTAAACAAAATGTAGCTGCCTGATATATCAAATGAGGGTACAAAGTCAGCAATAACCAAAAATGAGGAAACAAAAAAAAATGACAGAAAATCTCTCATTTAAATGAAAACTCAACATAATCAATGCAAACTTCAACAAAAAACTTAACAAGCTCTAATACATTAAAAAAAAAAAAAAAAAGAATGTAACTTACATGTTTGATTACACCGTTTTAATTCTAGATTTACAATTACAACCAAAAACTCATAAAAGTAAATATAACGATTGCATCGCCTAGAATTAGAATTAAGAAAAATGCATCTAAGAATTCTAAAAGTTATAAAAGTATTTTTAACGAAGATTATAAAAATATTGAAAATTTAAGAAAAATTAAATAAATGAAACCGAAAAAATTAAATACAAAAAAGCAAGAGGATTATTCTACTTTATAATTTTAAAAATCAATCTATTTTATATTCTATGCAGTTTAAATTCATTTTAAAAAAAATAATTGGTAATTAACATTAATTGAAGTTTAAAAAAAACTTAATTAAAATATTTTGAAAAATTTCAGGTATGTTGACTAATTTAATACTGCTAAGAATAAGCTTAAGTTCCTGTCAAAGAAAGAACTCCATTAATTGGTAAAAAGTAATTGTCTCTCTGATGTCAAAAATATCACTAACGGTTTTATTATATACAACTTTTAAACTTAAATATAAATAATCTGTTTCATATCAGTTTATATTAGTTTTAATCGGATTTAAATAAGAAGGATAAATGAAAAATCCGGTTTAAGTTGTGAGTTAAATTTATTTTTAAAAATTATAAGTTTATCTATATTTCTAAACAAAGTGAATTTATTATCGTCTATAAAATTTGTTCATAAAAATATAAGTAAATATTGGTAAGATGATTACTAACTGGTCTATCCTGTGGTATTCCATTAATTTTTTTTATCGTTATAAAATTACAATTTTCTTTTCAATCAATATTAATAGGTAAAGATTAGAGATTTAGATAGTTTACTATATCCTGTGAGAAATTTCGAATTCTCACGGTGTATAATAAAACTATTCATTTTTAACTGCTCAAAATTAACCAGATGAACAATAATTAAATCCTCTATATCTATTTAATTTGACAAATCTTCCAAAAAAAACATATCTTCAGTTTTAACACAGCAAATCTTCAATTTTAAATTAAAAAAATATAGTAGATCTCTTTATCTTTAACATAATTAATTATTTCATAACCATTCTTAATAATAACAGTCTCAATAAAAACCATCTACATTTTTTTGTAAAATATTTTATAAGGTTTTACCAGCTTTAGTAATATAAGTATGGAAACCATTAGTCAGATTTCTAAATTTAATAGAAATTTTATAAAATTTATAATTTAAAAAGATATGAGGAAATTTTACCCAAATGATAGTATAACATATTTTCTTATATGAAGCTATAATTCTATTGGTAATTTCTCTCTGTCACTATTAGTAACTTTAATAAAACAAGATATTATTAACAAGATAATATTTTCAAGATGTTTATTAGTCGTAAAATCTTTTGCAAACAATAACATAGGTACCTGGGACCGTATCAATATAACAAATAATTACTCATACTGTAAGAGTCTTATAGAACTTTTTATATCTTTAAGTTTGGTGCTCTATTTTGTTTTAAAATTCAAGTATATATCATCTCATTATCAATACAATAATTATATTCTTTAAAAGCTTGGATAGGTAAAATGTATTTAATACAAACAAGTTAGTTGTAAGGGTATTTTGACGGAAGGAAGACTCGACATTTCTAAGACACTTAATTTATTTAATTAACTTAATTAATTATATATATATATATATATATATATATATATATATATCAGTCTTAATTTGCATAATCACGTTCTCTTCTTCGGAGGAAACTTTCAAATAAAAATAATTGTTAAGGACTGAAAATTCCCTAAGAAGATTGTTAGTGACAAGATTGCGGATAGACCCGTCACAAAGTTAGTTTCAAAACTATCAATTTCTTGATTAATTTTTTCTTAACATAATTATTGTTAGAAATTGCTAATCTAAACATTGTACCTTATATTCATAATCTCTCTAAGATTTTTATCCTTAACACTATATTAGGTCATCTGTAATCACATGCTGGTATTCTTCATTTATATATTCTTTATAATCCTTAAAATTACATTCATTACTGTTCTGTAAACCTTTACATTTATTATAATTATGAATCTGTCGAGCCATATTTTTTTAATTTGTGGGAATTGCCAGGTCGTGCTGCAGCAGTGTCATTTACAACGTAGATTAGCATGTAAGATCTCGAGGTGTATGTACGCAGAAATAAGTGTACGTCTTTATTATTTAAATTATCATCAATTAATAAACTATTTTTCCTCTTTCAATGAGAGTGATTCATTGAAATATATATAGAGCCCAACCTCCGCATGGGAGCTTAGCCTGTGGTAGGAATAGTCCCACCGCGATACAGAAGCGCCACCAACAATGCAGATTAGCATCTAAGATATCTAGATGCAAGCACGAAGAAATGCGTATCCGTCTTTATTTTTTAATTTTTTATCAATTAATAAACTATATTTCCTCTTGAAATATACAGTGTCCAACTTCCACAAATTTAAAAACTTTTTAAATATTATTATTATTAATGGGAATTAATTTTTATTCTTATTAAGAATATTTTTTAAACTTATTTTTTCAAATAATTTATTCATAAATCTAATACTACAATATTCCACTTTTTGATTATCATTCTTATATCACCATTTTTATATTTATGAACTTAACATTTACAAATATCCTTAGCAATATGTAAGCAAGTACTACTCATTTTATTTACAATATTAACAGAACTCTTTAAAATTTTAATTTCTCTCTTTTTTATAACAAAAAGAAAGCATTTAATACTCTCAATAATGAGTTCCTTTACAAATTTATATTTAAAGTATAATTTTTTTCTCTCTCTAATAACATCCATATCCATGCAATTTTTCTTGATATTTCTTCCTCTATTTTTTTCATTTATTATTAACTTTATTATACTGTAATTCACCTTAACTTGGCAGCACTGATAAGGCTACGGAGGGCGAATCACAGCCGTGGTCTTAGAAACTCAGGTTACTCTAAGAGAAGAGGTGCCTGATAACCAACGAAATTCGTCGAATTTGGCGAGGAAAGAAAAATGGGCAAAAAAAAAATTATTATAAGAACGCATCATTAATTCGATTAGCTCATTTATAACACCCGTTAGTAAAACAAAATTTATATCATGTTTATATCTTCATCCAATCCATTACCAAGCTTATCTCCAAATAAACTTTCTGAATCATTATTAAAATTCGCTTGCATTATTTATCACATTTCAAATACATAAATTGCTTTAAATATCAAACCAACCTCATATAAATATTAGTGACAACTACATTCTTTGCATTTTGATGCAATCAAAACTACTGTTAAAGAGACTTCATAATTGCTTTTAATTTTTGTGTTTTGCCTCACTCGGCTTTGAGAGTGTCAATCCCATATACACTCTATAACAACAACAACAAAAAAATCGACGCACCAAGAAGGAGTAGCCTGATTGTAATGAAATTTCGTATGCAAAGACATTTGGACCGAACATGCAAATGATTAAAATTTGGTATCCAATGATTGAATAGCGGGAGCTACAGTGCATCGGATTTGCGCCTTCAGCAGGTGTATATAAGAAGCGATTCTCAATCTGATGGTCAAATTTTCTGTTGCGTTGCGATTTAGGATACTTTTCAACGACTGAAAAAATGCCTCGCTGCAGGATTCGAGCTCATTACTCTGAGTTTAAAAGTGGTCGTATCAATGGATTGAAAGAGGCAGGTTGGGCTTATCGTAGAATAGCTCATCATATAGGTCAAAACAATACGGCGATTAGAAGATGCTGGCAAGAATTGGTGGACAATGGCAGATTTCAGCGTTCTGATGGTAGCGGTCGACCTAGGGTCACAGCAGATCGGGAGGACAGAGTGACTGTCAGATCAGCTGTCACAGCGACTGATTCATCGTAATCAACCATCAGACGTGCGAATCGCACACGAGTGTCCACCATGACCATTCACAGACGGCTGATAGAGCGAAATCAACGCTCCTACTGACCGCTATCCCACCTACCACTCACGCCTGCACACTGTCGAGCCAGATTACAGTGATGCTTGTTTCGATCAGGTTGGAATTATGCTGACTGAGGACGCATAGTGTTTAGCGACGGATCCCGCTTCCAACTGTGTCCTGACGATAATCGAAGATGTGTCTGGAGACGCCCAGAGCAGAGTGCCGATCCTGCTTTCACTATTGCACGCCACGCAGTCCCTCAACCAGTAGTTAGGGTCTGGGAAGTAGTAGGGAAATTCCTTCATCAATCATGTTTAAAATTTCAAACGAAAACGAAGAAAATAGCAAGAGAAATAAGAATTGTAAGTATGAGAGCGATAGCAAAGAAGCAAAGCAATTGGCATAGAATTGAAGTGGAAGCATACGAAGCTCGCCAGAAATGTTATATCTACAACTGGTTTACAGCCAAACTGGAAATCTATTACGTCACTGTTTTGACGATATTCATTCGCTTAATATAAAAAAATAAATGGTTTAAACATGTTATTAACTTGTAATATATCCTTAAAATCATAAGTTTTATAATGTATGTCATTTTTTAACAAATTTCTATCCATTCTCTTATTTTAAATTCCGAAAAAAGGGGGAACTATCTTTCAAGCGGATCAGTACATTTTCTACTTTTCCCAGTGCTGTCAAGCTGAGGTGAAAAGGAGTATAGAAACACTGATAATAATTAAAAAAAAAAACATAATAACCATAAAAAAAATCTTTATAATTATTTTGCTTAAAAGTTTAAGTTCCTCCAAGGATATGTGATCCCGAGCATTTGAGTAACATGCTATTATGAGTAAGTGATTTTAAATATTTTAACACAGTTTTAGAATGGTTATTGGTTGAGAGTGCATTATTTGAATAATATCATCCTGACTAAATTTGAACACTGTCTAATTAGAGATGGAAAGAAAAGTAAAATAAATGTGATATTTCAGAACAGTTTGGGAGATTCTAACATTCAAAACTCTCTTTTGAATGTTAGAATCTCCAAAACTGTTCATCTCTCATGAAGATCCAAAAGTGAGATCAAGTGCCTTGGTTGAATACGTGAAAATTTGTGATATTCTTACTGAATCTTAGGAACTGAGTTATTTGAAATAAATATTTGAGAAAAATATAAAATTTGAGAATGTGTCTTGTATCTGGAGTTTTAAGATGGAAAATTGATTTTTGAGAATTTGAGAAAAAAAATTGTGTGTTACATTTTGAGCTTTGAAATTTCAGGATGGAGAAACTAAAATTGTTTTTAAACATAATTATGTGCGAAGATTCATTTTGAAGAAAAGTTACTTTTTTACTCAAAGAAAAAAGATATACCTGATGAATTTGACATTCGAAATATACGAAATTGTTTTTCCCGATTCTGCAGTAATCGAAAATCATAATAAAACGGAAAAATTATGAAGATATTGGGAAAGAAGTATTAGATACGATTATTACAGAATGTTTAGATAATAACGAACAAGGGTCTTTTAAGAATAAGTTTGTGGAAGAAAATGAAAGATTGTTGGAGATAAAACTTGATACAGATGCGTCACGAGAAAGAGATCTTGAAAAAGAAGTTAAGACCGAGAAGAGAAAAAGAGTAAGGTTTGAGGTTGCAGGCTGAATTTGAAGAAAAAAATAGAAAGGTCGAATAAAAGGCATATTCAGAATTAGAATGCCTAACTGCTGGAGATTGAACATGAAGAAGTATTACGACAAAGAAAGCTTGAAAGAGGCAAATGATTGAAAAAAGAAAAAGAAAGAAAGGAAAAAGAGAAAGATTTGAAGCTGTTAGTTGAGTTTCAAGAAGAAAAGTAAAAGACAAAAATAATGAAGAAAATACAAAGGGAGAAAAAGAATGTAAGACTGTTGGAGATGAAACTTGAAAAAGAAACACTATCAAACAGAATTTGACAGAGAACAAATACTGATGAAATGAAAAGAAAAGAATATTACTGTCAGAGAAAAAGAAGAATCAGTATTAGAAAGGCAAATTAATTCAAAGGAAGATGATACTTCTAATTTGTCAAATCAATTAGAAAAACCAAGAAGGAAATATGTTCTTTAAGAAAGAAGAAGAAAGTGATGAATTATCTAA
Organism: Nephila pilipes; assembly: GCA_019974015.1. NCBI lineage: Eukaryota > Metazoa > Arthropoda > Arachnida > Araneae > Nephilidae > Nephila > Nephila pilipes. The sequence goes on along the minus strand of BMAW01089992.1, from coordinate 17,532 downwards.
AGTCGTCAATAAATGAAATATCAATATTGAGGTAAAAGATGAAACATAGCTGAATCTACAGAATCATATACAGAGTAAATTGACGAAAGTCTTATTGAGTCAAGCTGAAAAGTTAAAACAATGAGAATTGAAGAGTAGTTAATAGGACAGAAGGAGCAAAGAAAATTGGAGAAAGCATTGTTTCAAGAAGAGCTTGGAAGCAGCAGAGAAAAACAGAAAATTCATTTTAAAATTTATGATAATGGAAAAAATCCAAACGTTAAAATAAAATTCTATAAAAAGACAGAAATTTTGCAGCGAAAAACGAAGTGTAAAATGCAGGTCAAGCTGAACTGATGTCGGACCATTTCCAGGTCAAGAGAATTACTTTTACGATATATGCATCGGAAAACTAGAAGTCACTCGACTCCATCATCAAAGTTTTGTGAAGAAAAAGACACTTGTGACATTATACGATGGTGGGGGGAAATGAAAAAGTCATACAAACTCGCATCGGACGTGTGTCGGCAAAGGACATTTAGAACCCCTTCCTCTTGTCGGTGAGAGAGAAATCCTATTACAAAGAGAACTTCCTACTATGTCGATGACTAGAGTATTCTTAAGAGATACAAGAAGATGTAAGAATTTTCCTTTTGTTTTGTTATCGTTGAACTGAGAAACGCTAAATAGATGGGAAAAGGACAGCATTTTAGGTCTCTGTCTTAATTATTGTGTTATTTAGAAGTTTTTTGCTGTTTTGTGTGATCCATTTTGAAAATTTTCAATGTGGGAATATTCAGTATGAAGTTAACGAGCTTTAATTGAATTTATATTTGTATAAGTGGGAATTCGATTAAATTTGATTTGAAAGTGATGAGAATTGAAACGCCACTACTTTTTTGAAATGGGAACATCAGTGTTTTGGAAAGAGGGTACTCACAGATTTTAATATATGTATATTTCAGTCTATGTTTGGTCCATGTGGTGTGTGTTGATCTGAGAAATAAACGTGATGTTAAAATTTAAGCTTATTGTCCTTTAATCGTTGTAAAATGCCACATCCGATTTTTAGTGTATACTCACACACTGTGCTTTATTAAATATTTTTTACGTAATACATCGGTCTTGAATTAAAATTCTTGCTTAAAATTGTGTTTACAGCATTCTATGAATAATTAATATTTTGAAATGTATTAGCAATAATATTTTGAAAAGTATAATAATTGATATTTCGATTGTAAAGGATAATTGATATTTTGAAGTTTAAGGTAACTAATATTTTGAAGTGCGTGACAGATAACATTTTGAAAGTGAGTAATAATTAATACTATGAAGTGCGTAGTAAGATTTTCGTAAGCAATTTAGTAATATTTGTTTTATAGTATCACAAGTCAACTTAAAATTATTAATTATTGATTAATGCAGTAATTATTGAGTATAATTTGAGTTATTAATTTGCATATTAGTGCAATCGTGAACGACTGTAACATCAGGATGGACGAATGTTAAGGTCTACCTATAGAAGGCTCTAGGAAAGCGCAGGAATGGGAAAGATAATATAATAGTTTGTTATGATTTGGCGAGAGACACCCCAGAGAGATAAGGGAACGAAGACTTGACATCTGTTGCGTGTTTTCTGAAGGATGTATGGTCTATGATCCCTAGCCTTTGAGTAATTTGTCATTGTAATAAAGTCATAAATATTGTGACACAGTTTTAGAGCGGTTATTGTGTTTGAGATCTCATTATTTGAGAAATACAAACTGATTAAACTTGAACACTTTCTAATTAGAGATGTACGGAAGAGTAGAATAAGTGAGATTATATAATGGCTATGTAATTTGTTGTAAATATTGTAATATGTATGCAGATATCTGCATATATTTAAACTGCTCTAATAACTACGTTAGATTAAGGATTGAACACTGAAATAAAAAAGTCAATGTTGTCCAGAAGCTCTGAAAACCTAGAATTTTTACAGAAATTCTAACATTTCATCCTTTCAAAATTTCTATAAAGAAATATTATAATGAATAAATCGGAGGAATGTGGTTAATATGGATATGGTTTTTGAAGGCCCTGTGAATACTTGATTTAAAAAGAAAAAAAAAACGTGTTTAAGAATTAGGCTTCTTAAGAAGAAGTAATTATTCTTAAGAATTACTTCTTCTTAAGAAGCCTAATTCTTAGTTAAAATTCTCATTAGTATTCTACAACTGTTACAATGTTCTTTATGTTCATCTACGACGCAAGAAATACTAATGATAATCTCGGAGCCCATCCGGGAAAATATCGAAAATATCTAAATACGAGAGAAAGTTCAATTCAGCGTCGCTTTAGTCTGTCTTTCACTCAAAAGAAAGAATTGAGACATAAATCTCCTTTGCTTTTTTTCTAAAAAGGAAGCCAAGTGGATGAAGTACTTTACTCTCGTCTTTGAGGTTTTAAAAACTGCGTGAAGATTTTTATATTGTTAGTGAGTAAAGTGCCGTGAGAGATTGGACCAGTGTTTCTTTTCGATGATTAAGCTGCACAATATTTTAAGATTTTAAAATATTTGGTTATGAATTGTTTTATGAGATTAGTTTTTCATTGATGGGGGGGAGAACTTATTCGACCCATCCTTGAATTAAAATAAGGAATAACTATAACTACGAAAGAATAGATAAGAAATCAGCGTACTTGAGGAATATTCAATATATTTGCCATTTTGTAAAACCAAACTCATTTGAAAACTAAAATGATTTCTTTCAGGAAGAGCAGATAAAGATGTTTACAACGAGGTACGTTGTCAGAGTTTGCCAATAGTAGTGAGTAACTTCTGTTAACAGACACCCAGACACTCTGAATTTCATTTACGAGAGTTTGCAAAAAAAAAATTTCGTAATGCACGCTCTGCTCTTGTTCATGGCAACCAACTTAGCTACTTATTTTTCTTCACCATTAGTCGTTTGTAGAAATAGAAAAGAAAGAACACAGTCACGATGCAGAATAATATATTGCTCTTTCCTACTTTTTCATATTCCAGCTCTTAGACAGACTGACTTAAAAAAAAACACTAAGTGATTAAAGTTAGTGAATATTAGCATTATCTGTAGCTTGCGTTTAAAGGGACCGGGAAAGCCCTATTTCTCTCATGTTAAATTTTCTAACTTTATGTACCTTTTCTCAGAAACGGTGTAAGATAGAATTATGACATTTTTATGGAATTTAGAAAAACATATTTTAAATACTTTAAAACGTCATTTCTTTTTTAAGTAAAATAGAAATATTTTTATTAATTATTTATTCATAATCACTCTTAAATTAGCATTTTCGGCACAATTTCATGGCCTAAAATAAATAATTCCCAAAAATCATCAAACTCCAGTGTTAAAGTATGTAATTTAATATAATATACATGTCATTAAAAATTGAATTCTTAAGTTTCATAATTATTGAGAAAAAGGAACATGAACACATGAAATATAAACGTTTTAAGAAAATAGCATTTAAAGACTCTATGGGGACAATAGCATAGCAATCGAAAATAGCATTTAAGGACTTCATTGATACTTTTATTGTTGATTAAGAAGTTAAATTTAATAAAATCGTGCTTTTAATGAAGAATTATCTACTTTTTTAACCTCAAGAATTTTTAAGTTTCCATTCTGTATTTTTGTTTCCTTTTCTGGCATACTTTTCAAACAGTGATGACCTGAATGATTTTCAGACCGACATAAAGTATGACGCTTTATAATATTTTCTACATTAAATCAAGAAACAGCATCAAAAACACCAAATTTTAAGGTTTCGATGGTAACAAATACAATTTTTGGTACATAAATCCAAATGACACTGTTCACAGATTCATTAAGATTCTTTGTTTTTCCATGAAGGCATTTCCTTAGAAGCTCTGAATTTGCCAAATCTCTATATACAAGCTTGATGACTTCCATTATTGGTAGAAAAACATACGTATGCTTGGTGTGGTCATACATTTCGTCTTTTGTTTGTGCGCAATGATAACCACATCAACTTTCAAATCCATTTGGATAGAATTACTTCTCATCACTGGATATTATTTCTTTCTCGACAACAAATGAAAATATTCAGCCCAAACAGCTTGTTGCATTTCTGAAGGGATCCAACATTTCAAAAGATCTATAATTCTTATGCAAGTTCTATTCTCCTCTTAACAGATATGCTCCTGTTACAGGTTTTGCAAGCGGAAAATTTAGCCAAAACATACTTCAAAACAAGTAATCATATAATTTCGTATCCAGAATCTGTATTTTCATCATATTCATTATACTGAAAGAAAGAATAAATTAATATGGCACTTTTACAGTTCCAACTTAATCGTTTGGTTCAATAGCAGTCTCGATATCATTGAGGGTTGACTTTCCAACAATTTTACTACTTTTAAATGTATTCTTACTTCGTGTGACGCTCTAAATAAGTTAACTAGCTCCTTTATACCTGTAAAATACCACTTGCTAAGAAAAATATTGTGCAATATAAGTGTGCAAAACAAGATGCACGAAAAATATTTTAAAATGTAGCTTTGTATGATATGTAACAACAAAGGCTATCCTCCCCAATGCTTAAAAATCATGCAAAGAGCAAAAGAGTTTTAAAAACTGTGAAAAACAATTGCAATAAAATTTATTGTTGCAATCTTTCAATCGTAAGAAAATTAGAAAAGTTAAACTCTAGTAATAATATATGTAAAGCATTAAATGAGGTGCGACGCCACGAGAGAGGTTTGCTTACATTTGTCGACTCTTTAAAAGGTTAACAATTTGCGAAGTGCTGTAAAAAAGAATGAAAAATTCCAAAACTCCTGTTCCTCCTGAACAAGTGAGAAACATCGTTAGAAAGATAAAAGTTTAAACTATTTAAAGATACAAAAAAAAAGGGAGGAACGGAATTTTTGGTCACATTTCACTTTCTCGGTCCCTTTAATTTACGCACAAAATTATGACTTTTTGAATTCAATTTTTTTCCTTTGCATTTTTATAAACTCTTCAGATTTTTTCGGGGTTCCTTGCTAAACAAACTAAACGATAGTATTTCTTCATACAAAAACTCAATATAAAGGGTAATTTTGATCACCTTTGATTTATGTAAAAAATGAATTAATTTCGGGCTCATTGGTTTTGAAAGCAATCTCGTTTTATAGCCTTGATAGTACTTATGAGTTTTTGTAAACTGAATCCTTAATGTTTTTGCGCATATGTGTAGATTTTTAAGCTCTCGATTGTTTCTATAGATGAGAGCACTCTTTTTCTCTTCGCACATTTATCATCTTCATCATCATTTTCCCTTTTCTTCGCAAGTTTTCCAAACAACTCAAAATTTAAATCTGCGGAATCCTGTTCTGAAGGATTTGTAACGTTGAATAAATAATTCCTAAAGATTTTGTGAAATCAACTTGAGTTCTACGAGATTTGACTTGATTTGTAATTCACATAAACGCTTTCTGTTCAATACCTATGATACAAATAACGATGACTACTCGTATCAAAGTAGAACAAATCTCTACCGGATCTTCTATATCATGTAAATACAATTTTTTTTAAATATCGTTTAGGAACATTTCCGTAACATAAAAAAAGAAAAGGTTAGGAGACAGTAAATCAAAAGTAAACTTTCACTCTACCTGTGAAAATATACTAAGAAGAATACTTGCTCGGTTTAAAACAGTATAACGGACAAGCAGGAAAATGTAATAATCTAGGATTTTCATGTGGATTAATTTTTTATTCAGTGCAATGTTTAATTTTCAAAATAATACCGGCATGTTTTATAAATTAAAGTTTTTGGAAGTCGAAATTTCCTCCAAATTTTCGTTCATAGTAAATTCAAAATTTTGTAAAAGGGGAGAGGAGGAAAGGGGGGAAATGTAGTTTATATACCTTAAAAATATCTTATTTGTATGTTTAACTATTTCTTCGAATGAAGGGGACGGAATGACACAAGATATCAGCCATTTCAACTAAAAGTATTATTTAATTCTCTAAATTAAAAGCAATGAGTGGTGAATTTGTGAGAGAGACTGAAAAATTAGTGAGCTACATCAAGAGAAAATTACATAATTTCTCTAGTTAGTTATTCTTATTTCTATTCCATCGAGTAATTTAATGGATAAACATTGTTTGTTTTTAGTTGGTGTTTATCACTGTCCAAATTTTAGTTTTCAATTAGCAGATTAATACCTTTAATAAACTAAATTTATCATCGCTTTTTACTCTTCTTCATTTACAGTTAGCTCCATTAATCCCTACTTTAAATCCATTTCAACGAAACAAAAGCGTTGGTTATTGTTTATTATTTATATATATATATATATATATATATATATATATATATATATATATATATATATATATATATATATATATATATATATATATTAATATTTTCTTGAAAAGTGTTTTCTAGAGTATCTTTACAAATTTCAGCTTTTTCAAAATCAATAAAGGTCCTATTAAAGACCATATTTTTAAGAAATTGATATTAATTATAATAAAAATAGTTTTCATTCAGAAATACATATAAATACACAAACACACATATATGAGCTTAATCGTCCATGCTTTCTTAAAAAATTTTGCCGATGCTTAGAATACATAAACGGTAAATTATACTCTTAACATTGCTTCTTTTATAAATCGAAAAATATGCGTTATGTTAAACAAAAATCAGCATATTTCAACTGTGAAAAATTTTGATGACTTAAAGCTTTCCGCTCAAAACTTTTTAATAAAAACAATTAATGCAGTTTTATTCTAATGTGTAATTAAAAAAGGGCTTTATTTAACGCAAAGGTGAAACTACGTTTATGGGGGGGAGGTGAAATATTTGTTACAAAGGTGATGTTAAACATGTGTAATATTTGAATATGATCTTTGTAGCATTTGATTTACATAATAAAATTAACATATTTATTTGTGATTTTCTTAATTTACTTATTTCGATATTTTAATACAAAAGATAGATAAGAAAAATGTTTCATGTTCGGTATTTTGGAAAAATTTTTGGTATTTTAAAGACATTATCACATGTGCTTCAAGAAATTACATTGAATAAGTTAGAAACGATTTCAATACGATCAATGCAACATAAAATTTTATATTGTCATTTTAAAGAGGTTTTTTTTCTGCCTTTTTCTCGGAACAAGTAAATCGTTTTTCTCTGATTTCTAATGACCAAATGTCGTCTCTGAAAAATATAAGAGAGAAAATAAATTTGGAAAATTATACAGCATTTATACAAAAAAAAAAAAAAAAATTACAGCTTTCGACGAGTCTAAAGACATTCATAAGGATCCATAATTGGCCATTTTTGTGCGCGAAGGGCTTGCAGGCGTAATTATGAAGGAAGAAATGTTTGACCTAGTAATTCTTACCCAAACAACTCGTGTTTTCGACGTTAGACATGCACTTGTTGATGTAATTAACAGGTTTGAATTCCCTCTTGTTACAAATTTATAAAAGTTACGAATGACAGATCGGCTGTAATGGTAAAGAGAAACCATCAATCTTTTAAAAACGATCCAATAATTCCACTTCTTCTCTGCATAATTCAATACGAGGAACTTACAGTTAATATTATTCAATATGTTAACGCAATAAATTCTCTCATCTCAACTGCTAAAGATTCTATTAATGCTTCGGTACTACAAGATCAATTTAACCCCTCATCACCTCCCATCCTTCTCATATTCTCCACAGACTCATTAAAAATAAATACAGAATTCACAAGCGTGTAGAATCTGAATTTTCCGCTATCTTTAACTAATATTTGGCACAACATATTACTGACATTTTTTTGTAATCCACCATTAAGTTCTTGAAGTCAAAATATCCGTCACAGTCCATTACTTATCTCACATAATTGATGTGATTGGCATTATCAAATTTTTCGTCAAATCTAAGAGATTTGACCAAAAGTGTCCGTAAATTGTGATACTTTTTATTAATTCATTTTTATTACTTTCTATTTTTATTAATAAAATTTCGAAATAATATTTTTTTTTAACTAAATTTTCATATTTATGTATACTTTTGAACATCGGCTATCAAGAAACTTCTGTAGTAGAGTTTATTTCAGTTGTTAAACAACATAAATCATCGACAAAGTTCAAGAAAAGGTAGTATCTTCTATAATATTTTATTTAAATGTGTTTGTTTTCCATGTGTATTTATATTATTATTGTATATTATTTTTTAAGCCTAAAAGTAAAAATTTTATTTCAATTAAGAAAACTGTATATACATATAAATGAGATTATCCCCATACACACATAAAGATTAACGACATTTACGGGAAAAGAATTTGAGAATAGGCACTTACGCGTATTTCAAAAAAATCTGCCGTTTTCATATTTTACTAAATGCCTCTTTATATGTGTGTATATATATATATATATATAATTTCAGATTCATTGATGCATAACATTTTGAGATATTGTGTTTTCTATAATGAAAAGTGTAAAAAAAAACTCATTTTTAGAAAAAAGCAAAAATAACAAAACTCTAATCTGTTTACATGAAAAACACTCACTTCATTATTAAAATGCCCCAGATTTATAATGCTTACCATTTTTATCTTCCAAAACATTAATTATTTTTATTTTTGAGAGCTCTTAATATGTTTCTGTGTTTCTTTGTCTTTGAGTCTGTATTTCGTATCGATTCGTGAATTCTGCATTTGTCCAAATGTTTTTATCCCCGTAAAGTAAACCCCCGATATTTTTAATATTCATCTAATTAAAAACTTTTAAGCAGCCACTGAACCCTTCAGTAAACTGAGTATCTGCATCATAAGATCCAAATTTAATAGTTTTGAGAGAATGATTGAAATATTTTAATAGCGCAATAGCCAGATGTAGCCCTGCTACGCCAAACAAGGTACAGATATAATCAAGACGTTTGAAAAAATTGAAAAAAGATAAAAGTTGGCTGACAAGAAGGAGGGTCGAAAATAGGAAAGGATTGTCGGGGAATCCCAGGAGAACATCAGCCATGGATAATAAAATGTAAAATCCCATGGAAAGAAAAAGATCACTAGAATTCCTCGGCGTCATGATGTCCATACCTACCTGAAGATGATAAGCCCCTGAGGTCGCCCAACCTGGAGGACCAGTCCCCTGATATAATCCCCAGGGGCAAATTACGTGGCTATACCCCCCTCCCAGACACTGGATACCCATTTTAGTCACATCTTACGACATACATGAGCTACATTGAGACTATTCTTTCTACCTCTTTCGGTAGATATTATTTGCCAAACTATTCCATTAAATCATTCATTTGTCCTCTGCATGCGTCCATGTAAGCATTTACTCAAAATTTCTTTACTGCATACTTCTAAATATATTAGTTTAATTTTATTTAAGACCTCATTTTATAAACCAGCAAATTTTGTGCTAGGTTTTGTTCCATTTGCCACTCCCCGCTGAAAACAACTCTAGCTTTCTTTCCCTATTGGATATTGATCATGCATTGGTTTCTTATCATTTGACGCACAATGATATAAAACAGCAATTACATTTTTCTGCATAGCCTTTAAATTACCAGAATTGCTTCATACAATAATTCCATAATAATTTAGAAGCAATTATCAAATTATCAGTTGATTTTCTTGTATCAGACAAGCCTTTAGTTTTCAATTTTAATTTTCTGAGACGTGTGACCACTCTTTTTTGTACATGACCAATGCATCCAAATTTAGTAACACTGTTTGTTCCATAGAAATTTTTCATACTCATGTATCCGTTTGAGAGTTACCATCTCCATAATATTTAGTATATTGAAGTTCATGGTTTTTTTCTAACCGAAGAAATATTCGTGAAGCCCCAACAATTTCTACCTTCGTAGAAAATCCGGTGAAATTATACTTACATATGTAATCAGCTTTTAAAGACTCAAATTCAATATTTCTTGGGATATTTTCTGAATGGACAGTAAGATGATATAACTTCTATGTCTGTTACTTTCCCGTTATCGACTAATATAGCAGCAACACAACCATTCATAGACTTATAATCTCTACGCTGTCATGTACCATCCACAGAAACGCCACATTTCACATGTCAGATTAAATAACTTGTTTCTCCTCCACTATTTCAGTTACAGCCCTTTCCATGGATTCCTTAGCTACTTCTGAAATCGCTTTCAAAAATTTCGCTTCTTGATTTTTGTATGCAGATTTGGTAAATCTAGTCAAATTTAACGTTGAACATAATTGAAAAGCACCTGCAAAACCTTTGCCGATTTGCCACGTACCATATACTAAACTGGCGATTATTACAGGGGCATTCGAACATAATTTTGAAGAAGCAGATGGAAAGAAAAATACACAGCATTTACATTTTAGAGTCAAAAGGGAGCACAATCCATATTTTGAATCCTGGAATAATATTAATTTTTCATCAAAACATTTGGGGAGCAAAGTTGAGTAATAGCATCAGAAATTAGCTCAAGGTCAAAGATTCTATTATCCAACACTGTATCATACATTTCTCCCAGTGTTTACAAACTAATATTTTTCAACTTGAAAAGCTAGCAGTACATACCGAAACAAGTGTTGAAGTATACTGTTATTTCCCGAATTTTTTTGAAATCTATTGCCATAAGAAATTGACATTTACGCTTTCTGCCACAACTTTAAGCCAGATTTAAGGGAGGAAATTAGAATAAAATAAAGGAATAAACTTTTCAACGTAGTCGAATTTTTTTTTTTCAGCATGAAAATCAAACGTACACATGTAAACAAGTCACTATAGTTAACAACAAACTTATTGCCAAGTTTTACACGTAGGAAAGGGAAAATGTGCTTCTAGATACATTTATAATTATTTTTAAATGTTTTTTTAAAAAATTACTAATTAATTATTTGCATAATAAAGTATAATATTTCCTACTAAATACCAGGAAAGAGAAACGTAAACAAACATCTCGGAACGCTTCGTAAAGCAGAAAAACCTTATAGGTCAGGAAAATTCATGATCAAGTTATATTAGAAAGGCTGTAACTCAGATTTTAAATAAGATAGAAGCAAAATTCAAAAAGATTTTTAAAGATAAATTTTCAATTTTTAGTATGAGAGCAAAAATAAAAAGAATCGATATTTTTCCCAAAAATTGTGTTTTAAAGGTGTACAGGTGTACTGTCACTTTTAAGTCCAAGAGCTGTCACTGTGCCAAAGGATGTTACAGGAAATTTGAATAAAGTATTTTTTCTGGTGTTGCTTCTTTCTTTGGTACTGTGTAAATGAAGTAGCAGTTAAACAGACATTATCAGTGCTTATGTGAAATTTTCAGTAGTAAGCAGCGTAAACCGCGGGACGGAAGTGACGTCATACTCCCCCCGCCCCCCTTGCCGCGTTGGGCTGGATATACTGATAAGGTTATCATGTGTACCTACTGTATCAATAAGGGCCCCCACCCCCGTTATCTTTGGGATTGTTATTTACGGAGCGATAAGCTCGTTGTGTTGGTAGACAAGTGCTATTCTAGATAAATGAATATAATTGGAATAAATTAATTAAAAGTATTTTTTTTACTCGATAAATGAAGAGTATTTTTACTGAGAATAAATTAAAAGATTTTTCACACGAGTTAGAAGGAATGTATTTTGAATAAATGATTCTCTTTTACGCGCGAAGTTGTTGGATATCATTATTTTATATACTTTTTATAGTTTGAATAAATATATTTTAAACTGAATTAATTGGAAGATATTTTTTTTATTTCTTCGCATAGGAATTGAATACTTGTTTCATACATTGTTTTCATTTGAATGAACTGAATGAATATATTTCACTTTGAATTGATATGATTTTTTTCCCCCTGTTTTACGCGCATTTTTTATTTTGCTTGTATATAAGTACTTGAACGTTCCTTTTCATTTCATTGCATGCTTGAACCAGTTAACGCGCATATGTAGGAATGTCTATCGAATATATGTATAAAATTCCTGAAAAACCTGCAAGTTTTGGAGGTGTAAATGCATTGTATAGAACTTTAGGAAATCGTGTTAAAAAGAAAGATATCAAACAATGGTTAGAAACTAAAGATTCTTATACTTTACATAAAACCGCAAGACGAAAGTTTAAGAGGAATCGGGTCATAGTAGGGGGAATAGATGAACAGTTTCAAGCAGATCTATTAGACTTGCAATCTTTAAGTCAGTATAATAAAGGTTATAAATATCTTTTAACATGTATAAATGTGTTTTCAAAATATGCGTGGGCGATACCCTTAAGAGATAAAACGAGTCATAGCATACTAAAAGGTTTTGAAAAAATTTTTAGAGAACGGAAACCCATATCATTGCAAACGGACAAAGGAACAGAATTCAAAAATATAACTGTACAAAATTATTTTAAGAAAATGAATGTAAATGTATTTTAAATAAATGATTCTCTTTTCCACGGAAAGTTGTTGGATCGATTATTATTATTATTTAATGTACTTTTTTTTTCGTTTGAATGAATATATATATCTTAATCTGAATTAATTGGAAGATATTTTTTGATTTCTTCGCATAGGTTTGATTAATTGGATAGTATTATTTTATGCACTTTTTTTTCGTTTGAATAAACTGAATGAATATTTTTTTTTCTTTTTCTGTGTTACGATCATATTTATTTCGCATGTATATAAGCACTTGAATGTTCATAAAATTATTTATACTTGATTAAATATTAACTAGATGAAGTTTAAAAACTTTTATACGTGCGTACATTGTATCCTAACGAAATGATTATTATTTTTACAATTGAAAAGAAAACGCTTTTTAAAACACCGTTTTTGAATTTTACCTTCTTGCTCAAACATTATTAATAAACATTCTACGAAAATTCTAACAGATATACTATAAGAAACAAACTTTTATATAAATAGGAACTGAATTTAATTTTTTTTTTATCTAATGAATAGTACTATATTTTTGGAAGACTAACACAATCTTATTTAATGTAAGATATTCAATGTTTAAATGATTTTACTACAATTTTTTTTTACTGTAATAATTATTTAATGATTACTTTTTGAATTATTTTTCTTTTAAGGCACACATATTTAGCTTTTTCTAAGACTCACTTCTAACAATCTTGTTTAATATTCAACAAGTTAATTTTTTTTCATGTATGCATTCTTTTTCTAACAACGTTTAGTTATATGAGTTAACTGAATAAATTTAGATCGAATTGTTAAGTATTAAAAAAAATCCATAAATTATGAAATAATTACCAGTAAGTTTATTGAAAATATACTGTTGAAAATTGAAAAAAATTTAATTTAGAGTTTCTACGTTTCTTATCTCATTTTCTTGATTGTATTTGCTTCGAAATTCTAGGAAACATCTGCGTACCGATAAATGCGGTGCCGATAGCCTGTGCCCCCTTATCTGGTGTATATTGTAAAGAAGGATTTCATTTCTGAGGGTTATGTTGATTTTTACTGTGGGATCGTTCTGGTGAAATATGTTATCACTGTATACAAAGAAAGTTTACTGATTTGTGGAATCGGGATTTCCAAGGGGAAGTTGGTTTAACTGTGAGAATGTTCTGGTAAAATATTTAATCACTGATAGAAGGGGTAGATTTACTTAATCAAGGTAAAAGAATTTTTTGGACTTTTATGTTAACTAAAATGTTTGGAAAGTTCTGATAAAATAGTAAGGTCATTGAAAATATACTGTTAATATTTGAAAAATCATTAAGTTAGAATAACTACAAACAATTCTTTTCTAAACGAATTTTTATATGGATAAGTAAAATAAATTTAAGACTTTTTCTTTTTGTAACCAATAAGTTTTGATTATATTATATGAAACTAACAATAAATATGTTGTACTAATCTTATTCGAAACATTACTTTATAAATTTTCTAATGAACAGAAAAATTGATTCAAGCTTTGAACAATAACGATAAATATTAACTATTTTTCGCACAAAATGTATGGTACCGAAATTATTATTATTATTACAACTGAAAAAAAGCTGCTTTTAACACAAAGATATTGGAATTCACTGTAAACTTTCATCTTCTTATGTAAGCATTGTTACTTTATATTTTGTCATTTTAGAAAACTCTATGAATACTCTATGTCATTTTAGTAATGAATGCACTATTCTACCCGTGATTTCTTTTAAACTTTGCCATACAATTTCTGAATATCTGAATATTTTGCTGTTTAGATTTATTACATTATTTTAACTATATTCTTATTATTTTTTTAGAAAAAAAAACCCATTTACATAGTTTCCACACTTTTATTATTCATTCTATAAGACTTAAAAGGAGCGTTAATGATGAGCAAATTAATACATTTTCTGAATCGAAAATAAATTTAACAATCGAAGTCAGACTATATTATATTATTTAAGGTTATCATTTTCTTGTACTTATTAAAAATTTTAACATCTTTCTGAAAAACTTATAATGAAAATCACCAGTTCATGCTGTCTATTACGTATATGACGATATAAATTCTTTCTTTTCGTAATTTTTCTTAGCACTTGAACTAACCACCCAAGAATTGGATTTAATGTGAAAACATTAAACTCTAGTATTTGTGTCGTATAATAAATTTATTTTTTTATAATGTTAATACAGCTAACTATCAAGTTAGATTTTTCCCCCCTAGCAATACTTTTTGTGTGAACCCGGAGCAAAGAAACCCTATGAAGTCCCTGTTTCTTCAACTCATCGCTTTGTACAATGCATATTTTTTACAGAGAATTTTGCCTTAAGTTTGGCCCGATGTATTTTAGTCTTACTGGAAACATATGAACCAGCTAGTTAGGTTTATATTCAAGATAAATTAAAGGCTTTTACATAACTTAAAATAAATGTAGCTAATACAATCTGAATAAATTGGGGGGGAATTAAATATTAGGTGCCTGTAGGAATGCTCAGGTGAAATATCTTATAACTGATAAAACGAAAGTTTACTGATCTATAGAAGCGAGATTTCCAAGGGTTATGTTGGTTTTACTGTGAGAATGTTCTGATAAAATATATAATCGTTGATACAACAAAGGGGATGTTTATTTAATCTTGGAAGAAAGATGTTCTGAAATACTTTTGTTAACTAAAATGTTGGGAAAGTTCTGGTAAAATATCTTATCACTGATATAACGAGGGGGAGATACTACTAGTTCCTGAAAGAGGGTTTTTTTCTGAGAAATGCTAAATTTATTTCTGAAAACATGCTGATATAATATATCTTATTATGGGTAAACATTGGAGGAGATATGAGAACACGTGAGAAACTTTGATTGTGTTTGAAAATGACGCAGGCGTTTTACGAGTGATATGTTTGGCTGAAAATAGTGTATGATATCACACATTTTTTTAAATATTAATGGTCTGCAACGTCAATCTATCTATTGTGTTTTAAAATCTTCTTGAGAAAATTATACGAAACGTAAAACGACGCAAAGCAATTGGTATAAATGTAACTATTTTGTTAGTGCGAGATCCAACCATATGGAATCGGTAAAATCTGAGCACATTGAAACGGTAATCGAGCGAGAAGGATTGCTTTTGGAATATCGAAAGCTTTTTACGACCCAACAAGCTAACAAAATTTTTGTCAGTTTGGAAAACCAAATCGAGTATTTACCAAAGGAGCTCTCTACGTTAATAATCAATGGTAAAAAATGTGCAGTTCCCCGACAAATTGCACCTTACGGTGATGACGGTGTAATATACAAATTTTCTAAAACCGAATTCAAAGCCAAAAAATGGGTGACAGTTTTTGGAGGATTTGATGAAAGTAGCTGATCAACTGATCGAAAAAGAGAAACATTTAAATTTTTGTCTCGTCAATCGATACCAGAATGGAAAGGACTCGATCGGGTTGCACAAGGACGACGAAAAGGATTTGAATGCGGAATATCCCATCGTTACATTTTCTTTCGGTGCCACGCGAGATTTAGTGTTTAAAAGAAGAGGTAACGAAAACGCATACGTACCTTTAGAACATGGAAGCGTGTTGTTGATGCATCCTCCCACGAATCGGTTCTGGTATCATGAATTGCCCAAGAGAAATCGATTGAAAGATGCGAGAATAAGCTTAACTTTTAGAAGAATTGAAAATGATGTTTAATTTTTGTACCTTTCGCCTATCTGCCTACCAAACAAAATACAAAAAGTACTTGTTATTATACGTCTTTAGAACTGCAGATGTTTTTAAAATTTTAATAAAAATAATTTTTTTTATATTTATTTTTGTGTTTGTCTGAAATCATTACTTATACATGTAATTTTTAAAGTATTTTTTAATTAATTTTAAAATTTTATTTTTTTATTTCTAAAAGTATGATTTTAAATTTTTGTTTTTCCTACTTACAAAAAAAAGTATTTTGCATAAAAATTTATTTTTTAACATAAAAATAATAAAAAGTTATACTTAATTTTCTTCTAACATTAAGAAAAAAAAATAAGTTTTTAAAAATTCATTTTCTCTAACATAAAAATGAAAAGTTATGCTGATTTTTTTCTAGAAGAATAAATATTATGTTTATAAAAATCTAAAATTAAAATTGTTTGATATTTTATTTTTAAATTTATGCTTAATTTTTCTAATATTGAGGTAAACTATGTTTTAAAAAATTATTTTCTAACATTAAGAAGAAATAGTGTATGTTTTTTAAGAAAATATTTTTTCTACCATTAAAATTGTTTAACATATTATTTTAAAAAAGTTATGTTAATATTTTTATTTTTCTAACATTAAGAAAACATATTCTGCTTTTAAAAAGTTGAATCGATGTTAACAACTTCATTGATTGAACTTCTGTGTGACTATCTGGGAAACTCTATCGCCGATGTGTTCGAATGTTACGGATGTGTCCAGGAATATGCTAATCAACTTGGACATGATTGCATTACGATGAATCATGACAGTCGTTTACAGAGGTATGGCGAACTTGCTCTTTTTTCCTTGAACTTCGAACAATTGGTTACAGATTTTTTATAGAAAAATTCCCAATTGTCAAATTATGTAAGCAAATCTTTCTTAGAAAAAAAACTAAATATGTCTGTTATGGTTAAAAATACAAAGCAAATGTATATTGCTTCTGATCAAAGTCTTTAAATAAATATGCTTGTTTTACTTAATATTTGTGTATGTTTTATTATTCAACGTTATATCTAATTTATATGTAGTATAATTTAGAATTACAATATAATATTTCAAAAATTTGTCTTTTTAAAAAACTTTAGTAAATCACATTACATCTTTTTCATTAAAAAAAAGTAGCATTTTTAATATCAGAAAATAAAAATTTAAAATAACATTTTTTTTAACGTTGAATATACAAGCAAACTTATATACAAGCAAAGTAACTTATATACAAGCAAAATAAAAAATGCGCGTAAAACAGAAAAAAAAAATCAAATCAATTCAGAGTGAAATATATTCATTCAGTTCATTCAAATGAAAACAATGTATGAAACAAGTATTCAATTCCTAAACCTTATGCGAAGAAATAAAAAAAATAACTTCCAATTAATTCAGTTTAAAATATATTTATTCAAACTATAAAAAG
>BMAW01089983.1:33151-59379 GCA_019974015.1 Nephila pilipes | reverse complement strand
ATATATATATATATATATATATATATATATATATATATATATATATAAGTGGTACATCTTATAAACATCAAACATTTTAACAGTATTTAAAAACAAAAACAACTAAGAGAAAAAACTGAATTGTTCAAGAAATATCCTAAAATGAATGATTCAATTAGTATTTATGCAAATTAAATAAAATTTACTTGAAAAATCAAACAATCTAACTTTAAAACCCTGAAACCCAAAAATTCAAAACTCTATTTAAGAATCAAACAATTTAAAAGAAAGTAAAGTGATAGGAAAATTTTATCATGATAGCTTTTATCATTATTCGCGCAAATGCTCTCAATATTTGTTTTCACTTTCTTTATGTTATACATAAGTTTCTTATCTTTGCTTTTGTTATACATAATTTAATATTTTATATAATTTAGTATTTATATTTTAATTTTAGTATTCATATTTTAATTAATTTAATATTTTTATAACTTAGTTTTCTTATGTTATACATAATTTAATATTTTATATAATTTAGTATTTTTATTTTAATTTTAGTATTCATATTTTAATTAATTAATATTTTTATAATTTAGTTTTCTTATGTTATACATAATTTAATATTTTATTTCCATAAATATTTGTTATATACTATTAACAAATTTTTGAACATCTTTCTATATTTTCATCTGATATGGTTAAGAAATGTATTGGTTGAATACATCGCCAGTGATAAAGAAGAATGGCATTCAATGCCAATCTTATTTTGCTAAGTATGCATAATTGGCTAGGAATCTGGTACTTTCTTATATATATATATATATATATATATATATATATGGTACTTATCTTTCTTACTCATAAAGTAATTGCTGAGTGAAATGGCTGGATAACGCAGTATTGAGTATAGCCTGCCTCGAATTCTTCAGCCATTGATAGAGTTTAGATTACCTTATTTACATTTTTTCCATTTTTCTTTGGTACTTAATAAAGGTTTTTCATTATTTTTTAGTATAGTTTAAATGCCTACCTTTATAATTTTATTCTCAAATACCTTACAGTTTTTGTAAAATATTTTAAGTTAAGATTTTATCTTTTTACATCAAATTTTCTTCTCTTTGTTTCAATATGATCTTATTGAATTTCACTTTTCTCTAATAATACTAATTGCTTTGAAGTTCTTTTAATTTTACATAACAGATATTCCAGATAATTTATTTTCCTTCTTGATGAAGTATATATTGATAATTATATTTTTTAATCTCTCTCTCTCTCTCTCTCTCTCTCTCTCTATATATATATATATATATATATATATATATATATATTGTCAAAACCTACATTCATTTTCACTCAAGAGACATGGGAATCATTTTTATGTTACCTTTCTGAACCTTTGTAAGGAAAGGTTTCTTTGCTGAAATATAAAACTCTCAGTTTTAACAGCATTTTCTTTTTTTGATCTGCGAATTTCTATGCGATATGCGCTGCTATAGCTTCTCTTCTTGTGGTAGTTTTTTCTCGTATAATATGTGACAATACATAAAATAACCAAATCTACCTAAATAAAGACTTGAACTGCAAAAAGACAGGGGAAACGAAAAATTGTGATAGATGAAATGCAAGAACGAAAATAAAAATTATAAATTACGTGTTGTGAAAAAAAGAATAATATGATGCTAAAGTATTTTTCAAATAATATGCTCAGAAGAATAATATAAGGAAAGGAATAAGGAAAATATTAGAAAATTGATAGCCGAAATTATGTGATTGGTAACAAAGTGTATCCCACAAGAAAGACTTTTAAAACAATTTTTTTTGTACTGTTTCATAATTTTAGCGAATCCTTTCTACATTTTTAATCATGAAAATAATATTTCTGGCTTCTTCGGATTCAATTCTTAGATTTTGTGATGCAAATAATGATAGCGAATTTTATTTATGTAAAAAAATACTTAATTTTATTTTCTCCGTCATAAAACTGTCTAAACTACTTTTTCGATATTGCTTTTACTTCAAAATGTTTAGAATTTTTTTTTGAAACAATAAGCTGAAGAATTATTGTTTGTATTTTTATTCAAAAGAATAGTAAATATTCATAACATTCTGTATTTGACATATTACAAATTGGAAAGTGAATGCCACTTTCTGTCAAAAGAATAATACATTGTATCGAAAAATTCTATATTCGCTTTTTTGCAATAACATTTTATTATAAAATAACTGAAAATAAAACTTATTTAAGAATATCACTGGAAGAGAAGTTTTGTATAACTTTTTTGAGTGTGTGTATAATAATATGTTCTTAAATAATATATTTTTTGCCTAACATTAGAAAATATATATTCGAACTGAAAGTAATGTAGATATTCATCATAAAATCTAAATTTCATTTCCCAATTCAATATTCAAATTAAAATCCATTAACATACTCGTAGTGTATCTGTGGATTCAAAAATAACTTAAATGAATATGGTAAAAAATGCAAAACCCTTTAATGAATGTTTTACTTAAAAAAAGGGCAAAAATAATATAAAATTCTTACAATGAAATTTTCATATTCTTAAAAATCTCTCTTCACTAAGAATTTAAATTACACAAGCACTTTTTTTACAAATACGTTACGCATACTTTGATGGGTGAAAAATGTTACATTTCTATATCTAAAAACTTTTCAAGTTTATACGTGTTAAAAAATTATTTAGTTTATATTTATTTATTTCCAATATAAAATTTAACAATGGATAAGAAAAAAAAATATTTAAATGTTCACTTCATAATTCGATTGGCGTTTGAAAATCGTAAGTAACATGATAAATAAGGATTAATATTGACATATACAATTTATCATCATAATTAAGAATTATGTATATCATTATATATTCAGTTTTGTTTTAAAAAATACATGTGGGCTTCTTGAATGAAATCGAAAAAGTATACCTAAAGTTATATAACTTAATGTCTTTCTGCTGCATTAATAATTGTAGAAAGTTTTAAGTTTATCACTTTTTTTTATTTCTGCTGCAACTGATTATAAATTAATTGCTGTTAAATATTGAGTCCAAAGAGTATTAATCAAAAAATGTATTTCGTATACAGAAATATAAGAATAAACTGAGCTGTATGTAATATATAATACATATATATTTTTCTGAAATATTTTTAAAAAGTTAGTCGATTCAATAGATGAACTGTAACTATATAATGACATTTATACTACGAAATAAAATTAAATTAACGGTTCATGAAGTAATTATGTAGTAGGCTACCATTTCTAAAAATGACTGATTTTACTATCAAAGAACAATCAGTGGAATCCCAAAATGAAAATAAATACCCATTTTTCACCATCTTTGTTTTATAGTTTCCAACACTAAAAGTTTATTTTTATATTTGAGTTCATTATAATTCGGCCAAAAAGACAGCATGTAGAAATTATCAGACTTTCTCCACAGATTTCCATAAATTGATAGGTGAAATGCTCATTCATATTTATCTCATCTTGATCATTGCCAGTGATTTTCTGTACCGAATTTTTTTTTTCTATTAGAATCAAAAAGGTTGATTGATTTATTTTATTAACGTTGCACCAGAAGCAGCACAAGCGCTATTGTGGTCGGACCTCGTAAATTTGAAAATCAGTCGAGTGAAAAGGACGACACCTAAGCTGACTCCTCCGTCTCCTAATTTCCACATCAAGCCACAAGAAGGCTTTGAGCCTTAACATATCTAACATGAATCAGACTCGGCTGCATGGTGGAGTTTTAGTTGCAACAAGTCTCGAAACCACGACTCGACGAGAACAGTCCGCGACTAAGACTACTAGGCGACCGCGGCCACAGGAAGGAAAGATCAGATTAAGGAAAATCTCAAGAAAAATTTAACCTCACCATAATCTCAAAGAGCAATCGAAGAAATTTCAGCAAGATATTCTTAAATTTCAGGAAGGTCATTCATAACATTTACAAAAGAGTTTCTCGAAATTAGCACTTTCGAAATCGAAATGAAGATTTTCAAGAGTATCGAAATATTGTCCTAATGTCGCCAAATTCGATATTATAGTGATTTAATTATAGAAAGAAAAAAAACTTAGATATCCAATTTGAAAACAAGAAAAGCATTATAGGTCATTAGCAATAATAAAATAGGAAACATATACATAATATTTTTTTTAACTTTTATTGTACGAAATCTTCTTCCTGTAGGTTCCATTCAGTTTGCAGTAATGAAGAGAAATGTTTATTTTTTACATGAAACAAATAGTAAAACCATAGATTTTCATAGTTTTCTTTAAAGCTTGAAGAAAACCATTCATATTATGTGTAATGACTCTATTTATGGGGGATTGCATAAATTTTAATAGTACTAAAATTTCTAGACATTCAAAAAGATAGAAGTTTTATTCAAAATATTTGTTAACTCTGTACGATTAATGTATCTGTAATTTGTTATAGTGAAAGAACTTTCTATCCTACCAGACAAAGTATGATTGATCACCATCCCCACATTGTTTGATCTAAACATTCTTCTATAACCCCTGCATTCACAGTTGAAATTTACCAAATATCAGTTTCCTGAATCATAATATTTTACTATACATTTGTACTACTAATATTTTTTTTTTTTAAAAAGGAGAATACATTTCTCAACCCTTCATAATGTTTCACTCATATTAAATGCTTTCTTTCATTTGTTAACTGCCGTAACCTTAAACAACCATCAAAGAATATATTTATGTACCTTTCATTAAATTGCTACAAACGAATTTCGTTTCACCAAATAAAATGAGTATTGATTAAAAAGGAAACAATTCTTACATATTATTTGTGTGCATATATCAGTGGGTGTTTTAAATAAATATATGCAGTTTCAGTAGAACTTCAAAATTAAATTATATATTTCTAGTGATATATGTATTCATCCATTTTTTGAAGAAATATTACATTTTTGAAGTAAAAGTAAACAAGCATATCTTGATCATAAATATGAATACTTAAGCTTTATTTTTATTGAATATTAAAGTTATGTTAAAAGGTATATTAAATAACTACATTTTTAATAAATTTTCTTTTTATTGATCAGCACATAATATTTTCATAGATTTGGTTTGAATGCCTTTTAAACCCAGGTTCGGAAAATTATTTGTTCTCATTAAAGGAATCATAAGAGAAAAATATTATTGAAGTTTTGACTAAAGCCCCATTACTTGCATTTAGCAAACCACCCTTTTCTTCTAAAAATGCCACTACTTTTTTTGTTTTTATAACCAATCCGTGTAACGGCCAATATCTTTCTATTACTGAATACTTATTTTACGTATTTCTAATCTTGAAATTGAATTTTTTTTACAAAAACACAATAATTTTCTTGGATATGTTTCAATTGTACTCTTATTTAATATAACTAATATTTTAGGAGTAAATTTGATTTAAATATCGATTTTAAGCTCCTTCTTGGATTTCATCTTCATAAAAGGCTGGTAGTTTTCTCAAAATTTTGCAATAAAAGTTTTCAAACATGTAAAACTTTTAACCTTAATCCCAAGTTTCTATCTACTCTGAAGTTCTTCCTATTATAAAATGGAATGTATCATAAATAACATTTAATGTAATGGAAAAAAATTTTCTTATTATTGTTTTTTTTAATAATTATTAATTCTTGGATGAAAATAAATTTTAAAATTTGAACAAATATTATAAGCTATGGGTTTTTGTTTTTAAGCTTAAAATAATTTTTGATATGAATCTCAAATGATAGAATCTCAGAGACCAACTAAAAAGAATGTTTAGTAAAAAGTGAGTTACGTTAAATCTTTAGGATGTGAAAAAATATTAATAAAGAAATTCAATATAAACTAAAAAGGTATATCTACAAATCGTACATTTTAATCTGTTACATTTTAAATATACATGAAATATCCGCATAAAAATTAAATCACTGTAATACTCAGGTAAAAAATAGTTTTATAGCTGTAGAATAGACCTTTATTCCATTAATATATAAAAAATTTATTTCCTTTTCAAGAAAAAATGGAGGTGTTTTAACGCAGTTTATCTTTCTACTGAAATACCTAATTTTCTAAAATTATTGGTACAATTACCATCAATGAATCAATTATAGATAATAAAGGAGTTGAATTTTTGCTTAACTTCTCTCGTAAGATTTTAATTTAAAAAATATTACTTATTCTAATTATAGCAAGATTTATTAGGGATATATTTTTTGGAGATATGTTTATATAAAAATATGTTTATGTTCTCAAAATTTTAAATAAGAATCATTCTTATCTCAGAGATTCTCTAAAATTTAATATGCGTTAATACAGATAAAAATAAGATAACATTTTGTAGATAAATGATAAATCAAAGAACTTTTATTTGTTCAACAGCAATTCTGATAATTTTATAATTTTCAGTTTTTAGAGGATATGGAACATCAAAATTTTTCTTAAGAAAATTGTTAGAAAACAGTTTTTGAAGCATTTATCAATCTGAAGAAATAAACCATATTTTAAAAATACCATTGTTTAGTAAACTAATGTATTTTTGAGTTAAAAAACATAGTTCTTTTGTATTGGTAAGGTTCATAATTCTGAAAATGACGTTTTCTTATTTTGTTTTATTCTAGTATCAAAAAACTTGTAATTAAAATTTTCGTTGAAAGTCACAAGACAATAATTTTTTTACTTCTTTATAAAATACAAAAATTAAACATCATATTTTAATTTTTTTCAAAATTTAATAATTAAAAAGTGCTTAGAAATTTTTATAGTAAATTTTGCGTCGAAAGTTCCTTGCATCTTTATCCTCTACTAATAATTGAATTAGGAATCCCATATGTCAAACTCTTTTATTTAAAACAGAGAATAAAGTTTTTGAATATTTGCTTAAACTTAAATAACGAAGAGCAATCTAAGTATTTTTGACAGCGAATAAAGGCTGACAAGTCAAAAGAATTTTAAAAGTTTTAAGACATTTTATGTATGGTATACGAGTTAACAAATATTAGTTTATTCATTCAGTACTTCATAAAAATACAAAAATATTGATATTTCAGCAAATTCAGTACCTTTCTTTCATTTAAACTAGCGTTTAAGAGATTGTGGATACAAATTCGCTTTCAAGTTAAATTTGTAAAAGATTAATTTTCGTGAAAAAATCAATTATTATTATTATTAATAATAATAATCTAGATTTTTAATATTTATTACAGGAAATATTTAACTGAACATTATACAAAAAATATTATTTCCCGTAAAAGAAACAAGTAATCTTCTTATTACAGTAATTTGGTTATTATAATCAGTTAAATAATAATAAGTCTCCAAAAGAAATTAAAAGCAATTAAGGCACTTTTTTCTGTTTAATAATATGTTTTCTTTTAAACTTGCCAATCATACTTGAATCAGTTAGGCTTTAACAACCTTGCTTAATATAATTCAGAAAAAAATTAATACAATTAATTACTTTACATAATTCAACCTATCTCTTTTTTATCTGAAATTTTAAATTCAAATTCATTGAATTAAAATAATACTGAACTAAATTCATTCTTAAGGTTAACAGGTTGACATTCTTAAATTGAAGTATACATGCGAATTTTTCTTTAATTCTGTCTCTCTTATATCACTTGGTCTAATTGAAGGATAGAACAAGTCCATGGTGCTAAAATTCGTAGAAAAATCATAAGCGAGATGAAGAGAAGAGAATAAATGTTTTGTTTTTTCTTCTATATACCCTAACAATAGTCGGGTGAGACCGGTGCAAAATTACAAATGGCGAAGGTCAGTAAAGTTTATATCTATTGCTAACAGTAAGATTCATAATAAGTCACATAGCAAGTAAACAAATTGTGGTTTAAACACCTTTATCTCCCTTAGTAATAAGGACACCACCTGGAGTTTATCTATTTTACCATGAGTCAGTCGAAGGGTTTTTCATAAGAACTGGTTTGATATTTTTATTTTTGAATAGGCTTCAAAAAGAACAAAAGAAGTATTTTGATCGGTTAGTTTAGAGGTTTATTTTTCTCTCTCTGTCACCTTGTCCAGAATATCAGAAATATCACTTCCATGGAATCTTATATGAGGTGAGAACTACGAATAAATTTCTTGTCGGTACGAATGGTATTTGAGGTTTTAAGGGATCCAGGTTCTGCTGTTCTATCGTTGATATCAGTATAATTAATCGGGTGTTGGAAGGCACTTCTTGGTTGCCTGAAAAGATGCAAATACCAACAATGATGTTTCGGTTTCATTAGAAGTAAGTAATCCTTCAATTGCAACAAGCTTAAATCTGAAAAATGAGCACAAATCTGGATTCCTAATTTCGAATTTAATATAAAAAGTAGAGATGTTAAGGAAAGTACCATTATCACAGGTTTTGTGCCATCATCTCTGCTACGCTGGTATGAACTTGAATTGATTTTTTTTTTTTTAATCTGGTTAGTTAAGAATAAATTTCATTCTGATATGGGCTCGCAAAATAAAACTTTCTTTAAAGATAATGCTGATCGATCAAAATTACCAAGTCAATAAATCTTAGTTTATTTTCTTCAAGTTCTATAAATAATTTTAATAGAAAAAACTTTTCAAAGTATACTGAAGCTTCAGAACAAAGGCAATAATATATCTGCTGAAAACAATCGTTTTAAAATGTATGCAAAAATTATGAAAAACATCTCTATCTTTTCTTTTTTTAATACCAAATAATTTCTTCGCATTAAACTGATTTCCCTATGCTTATTGCTTAGTTACGTTTATTAAGTTTCTTAACAGATGAAAAATTCGAAATTTTTGCACATTACAAAACTCAAAATTTTAAAATTTTCATACTTGGTTAATTGTGATTAGGAATATTTGTTTTGATTCACAATACTTTTGTAAACTGCAATACGTAATATTGGAATATATCTGTAAGATTTCGACACTTAAGTAGAAATTAGAGTTTTTCTGAATCATTGCTTGTTTATTAACGTCGCATTTAGAAGAAACACGGTGGCTAATGTCAACAACCTCATAATTTTGAATTTATGTCAGATGACGAGAGTGACATATGAGCTGGTACAACTCTCCAAACTTTCAAACCCCACCAAAGGAAGGTTTTGAAGCCTCGATAAATTTTATGTGCATCAGCCGTGCTACACGAGATGTATTTAGTTGCATCAAAACTCGAACATACGATTCAACGAAGCCAACGCTGGAAGCGAATGTACGATCACATGGCTATTCTTCAGATAAAGTAATCAGTATAACATATTTAGATCAATTAAAAATTGCCTGTTCGTTGTATGTGTTGAAATTTCACCAATGATAAAACAGGTTTTTTGCTTCAGAGATACTACAAATTAAAGATAACTTTATTCTTATCATTAGAAGAAATAAATTTGAATGAATTTCTCATTCGTCTGAATTGACATTAAATTGAATCCCCTTTATAAAATTTTGTTTTGTAAAAAAAGGCCATGTGTTAATTTTGATAAGTCATTAAAAGTTTCATATCAAAAATAGCTTAGGATCCTAGATAAATCATTGTTTCCAAAAGGGGTTTCTTAATTACGTCTCGTATTTGCCATTATTTAATCAATCATGAAAGGAAACAAATATCATTTCATTTTCTTCTACCGCATCATTCAAATAAGAAAAATAATACTCATAAAATGGTTATTATTCAGCTAGGATACAATTTTATTATTTTCTTTAAAATGCATAACTATTATTACCATTTGAATGTAGTAAACTATCTACACGATTGTAGTAATCTATCGACAGAGTCGATATTTGATCTTGTCGAATTATTTTAACATTTATATTTTAGTTTGTAAGAGATATTTGTTGGGCTTAATTTATCAATACTTATTTTTGTGGTAAAACAAAATGTTTTGAAATTAAATAAGGCATTTTAGATGTTGAAAATATTTTAGTTTTCTAAGAATCCTTTTATTATTCATCAGCAACTAAAAACGATTGTGTAAAGGCGTTTCAAATTTTAATCTATGACGATCATATCTCTCAAATATATGGCTCCTAAGCTTTTTTTTAATGATTTGAAACTTCGCTCATTTTAGATCAAATAAGTTTTGAAAAATTACTTTTAAATTAATCATCATTTCCCTTCATATTCATTTGTAAAATTAAAAGTTCAAGCTAATTAAATTGTTCATTTTTTAAAATTATTCTGTTGCTGAAGGGTGTTGGTGATATATCTTTTTTATTGAATTTAGAACTTTGTGTTACGAAAAATAATTCTAGTTTAGTTCAAATACCCAATTTTAACCAGAAAACTAGGTATTACATTTATATCATCTAATGTTTCATTTAGAGCCTAATTGCCTTTTACTTCTTTCTGAATAGGAATTCTTTTATTTAACACAGAAAGAAAAATTGTGTTCTTTTCAAATACTGAAACATAAACTCAATTTTTGATCCTATCTGGAATGATCAAATCTTCATAAATATAAATGAACATAAATGCACTTAAAATTTACAACAGTCATAAAAACCGATAATTTGTACTTATTGTAAGAACGGAGGTCATTTTTTTCAAAACACCTTTATATGGGTTTATTATACTTATCAGTTATATTTCTATACCTTCCAAGAATATGTATATTATGCATAACTTTTTTTTATACTTATCACATAAAACATTCCTTTAAAAAGATCATCCATTAAAAGAGGAATGTCATATATTATGTTATATAGTACTTATAATAAAGACAAAAAGATTTCAGAAAACTTTATACCATTTAATCTCAGTCAGGAATTATTGCACAATGGAGGCATTTAAGGTTTCATGACGGTAAAATGATTACTACGTCTAGTTTATTTTATTTGTCTTTTTCCACAAATAAAAGACATGACTTCTTTGAATCCTTTTGTCTGGAACTAGAAAACAATTAAATTTTCATCTTACTGTCCTTAACAATTTAAACTTCACTGTCCACGTTAAAACTCAATCTCATGAAACTGACATTTAATTTGTCTATTCAATGCATCATTTTAATGAGCGTGGGTTCCTAATGCTTTTGTTATTTAAGCTGGAATCATTAAAATGAGGCAACAACAAAAGTGAAAAATTAATAATGTTCCATGTGATCCAAAGAAAGGGTTAGAAAGTCTTTCAGGTTATATTTTTAGCTGCATATTTTTTACAGTAAGTAGTTTAGCTAAATATAGAAATCTAGTGTTTTCCTTGGCAATGAGCTCAGAATAATGGAAATAAATGCGTGGAAACATGAATTAGAACTTGAAAAAATAATTTTACAAAACTATCATCCAATATAAATTTATTTTATATAATGGAATAAAAGGGAGAAATGAATATATTACATTAGAACTTATTAATATATGAATCATACATATTCTTTGAAATAAATATTTGAGAAACATTTAGAGGCAATAAGAATTATTTATATCTAAAGTTGGGCAAATTTCTTAAGAGAATGCGAAAGCAGAATAAACCCAGTGGATCAAAAAAACAAGAGGAAAAAATTAGAGGGTCCATATAATTTATTCTAAAACTTGAAAAAGAGTCTTAAAATATTACAATAAAATATTAATGTGCTGAATGAAACTGCAACTGTATTTTCAAAGTTCCTTTAATTTCAGGTTCAAAATGCAAAGTACTAGTTCTGAGAATTGATGCTAAATTCACATCTGTCAATCTATTTCTAATATAATTTTTATTAAAGTTATTAACAGTAGAAAACTCTAATTCACACATATAAGATGAATTAAGCATTGCACAAATTTTCTAATTGTAAAGTATTAAATTCGTCTGTGGGGGGAGAGGAACTTGTTTTAAATAATTTGTAAAACTAATTTTGTAACATTCATAAACGTCGGCTTAGATGATTGTTAGATTTTAAGCAGCAACTCCGGCCTCATTGTTTCGTACTCTACATTGAAAATTATGGTAAAAATTTCCAAACGTGTTTGAATGGCATTGAAATCTTGAAATCTACGTCTAAATTCAAAATTGAGCATTTTTAAGTTTCTTCATAATTCTTAAGTTTGTCTTCCTTTATTAGAATTAATTTAATATCGCAAAATGAAACAAGTCGTTCCTCGATAGCTTCCCATCACAGAGCAAATTTTATTTAAAGAATATTACATAAGCCCAGATATCTCAACATAGATATAATTGTTCTTTGTATCATGAAGTTTAAGTTGTTCATAAGATAAAGAAGATCTGTGAAAAAAGCAAACCCTGAAAATTATTAATAATCTACCAAAATGTCACACTCCTCAGAGCATTGTTTCTCATGGAAATTGACATAATTTATTATCATATTTCAGCTGCCCAACTCTCTTGAAAACATATCTCGCACTAAACCATCTTATTTTCATGCAATACACACCTCAGAATATTGAAATGGCTGGGACTGAAGAAAATCTCGAAATCGTTGGTAACTCCCCGAAATTGAACAGAATTTACAAGTCTCATGGTTCCATCATGCACAAGTATAGCATTTAATGCTAATTTATACAGAGTATCTTCATGTATAACTCAATGAAGAAAGACAATATTGTGTCTGGATAGTTTTATTTAAAGAGACAGATAAATCCAGATATTTTCTATTTGATGCTAGGTTGATTGTAATGTTACATAGGTAGGTTAAAAGTATTTTCAAAGTTGAAATCCTTTCCAGAAATCCCTGTAAAATATCAATTCCTTTTGTAGTTCTCCAGCTGCATGCCAGATCTTAAGTAATTCAAGGCTCTCATCAACACCTGTTATAAATAATATTAGTTTAGCAGTATTATTTATATCAGTGCTTTCATATATAAATGTAAAGAAGAATTTAAACTGGTCAATCTTTGATTCTAAATGAAATGTTTGATTTTTAGTGATGGATTCTACTCTACGAACCCCGTTTTTCGCGGTATGCTTACAGTCTCAAAATTTTATATGAACATAAGGCATCATAAACTTGGATAATGCATTATTTAATGAATCCCCATCACCAAGAGCTTCATTACTTTTAGCAATATTGTATATTACAATGTAACTCGCATATGCAGCTTCTTCTTGGATACTTTTTCCTTTCTCATAACAATTTTTTCAATCTGATAATTCTTTACAAAGTTGTTATGCATTTTGTTTTCTTCCACATCCATTGCTTCGTAATTGGAATTTTTCATGCTTTAATGGGAAATGTATTATTTTTATAGAGACTGTTCTAAATTCATTGGGGATCAGAACACATGTTTATCCTTTACATCAGTAAAATTATTTCCAGGACCCTTCATATTTACAAGGTCGATTTACTGAATCAATTTTATGTTTTAATCAACATTAAGAGGTTGAAATATTTTATGAATTTCCATAATATCCAAGCAAGGTCTTGTAACACGATACTTTTTTATAATGTCACCACTGTCCACATTGACGCTCCCTTTTCGCTATCTTTTCATTCAACGATAAATACAA
This sequence comes from Nephila pilipes, assembly GCA_019974015.1. Taxonomy (NCBI): domain Eukaryota; kingdom Metazoa; phylum Arthropoda; class Arachnida; order Araneae; family Nephilidae; genus Nephila; species Nephila pilipes. Next base: position 45,967 of record BMAW01089983.1, on the reverse strand, counting down.
TCCAGTTACAGAAGTCATCCCTCAGACAAATATAGAAAGACATTCATCTCTCTGCTATATGGTTCTATCTGTTATTCTTCATCATCAATATTTGGAATTATAACTATTAAAGGTAACTTTCTTTTGATCTGAAAGTTCCACGTTCATTACAATATACAAAAAAAAGAATACTTTTATTCGTTTATACAAAGATTCTTAATAATTATCACAATTCCAAGAGTTTTCAAAGAGAAATGTAGATGTTGTACTTGACTATTTCCGAACCATAGCAGGAAAGTACTGCTGAAGCTTAAAATGAGCAGCTGAAATGTTCATTGAAATAACAGACCTCTTTCACTCAAATTCCCATTTCGTGCCTATCACAAGGCCTCTTTTTTTGACGCGAGCTCTTTATAACATATATTGCATACTAATGGAGTAATATTTACAATATAATATATATTTTACAAAGTAATATAATAATACTTAATACATTATTATACATATTGTACAGTAACATTTAATAGAATATATTGTATAGTAATATCATTCATTTATTTATTTGAATACATAATTTTTTTATTTTAAGGCGGGGCGGAGCTATCCCGCGAACCATAGTTTCAATATCCCATTTGGAAGCTAAATGCCTATAAACATTTGAGAAATTCTTATGAAATGGCAGCATTCTTTAGTCATTTGTAATTATGATTAATAATAATTGATGAATGAAATAACTGAATGAAAATTGATAACTTAATTATTTAAGTTACTTCCCTTTTAAAGTATATTTAATAAACCCAAAATCAAATTTCATACTTAAGTTTTCTCTGTTTTCTCTAAAAGAAAAGTTAATTTTTTTCAATAAAAATCATAAGTAAAGAAAAATTAGGTTAAAAATCTATTTAGATTTAGAAGTCAATTAGAGTTGGCATTCAATACGCCAGTAGCTCAATAACAAGAGAATTTCAAGAAAAGTAATTTCAATATTTTTCAGAAATCTTACGCATATTATGTTTTCTTCAGTAATCTTATCTCTTTCCCAAATTAAAAGCGTACCTTATTAAAATTATAAATTAATTTAAGCAATATTTCTTCGATTTCATCGTAAAGGACAATTGTTTCTTGATTCAATTCCATATGTAAAATATTCGAATATCAAACTATGAAACAGACTGAGAACTTAATAGTTCTTTCTACTTAAGCAAATTATATTACACACTTTTAGCTTGAAATACATAACAAAGGTAAGCATATAGTGAAGAAGCAAAAAATCAACTGAACTGAAATGGAGAAATAGTAGCAACTTTCAACTAAAGTATTTTCTGAAACTGATAATTAAATCCTATAATTCACAAACTCCATATATATCTCAATTTAAATTCAACTTCAACAATTATGCATAAGGAAGTGTATTATGTCCTAGATTAGCTCATCTCTTTTTACATTTGTCATATATTTTCTGAATTGCTCAAGAGAAGAATTTTTTCCTGTAAAACTAAAAAGTATCGTTTGTCTTATCTCTTAACTTATTTGAATAACTTAATATAGTAAATTCATCGCAGGTTTGCTGGAACAAGTAGAATAGATATAATAAAATAAAATTGTATTAAATGAAGAAAGAAAATTTAATTCGAATCTCATATCAATGAAGCAAACATTCTAAACGTTGTTCTGAAACTGTGAAAGACAAACATAGTAAACGAAAAGTATTGAAAAATTCAAAGAAAGTTTAACTTTTCTTTGCTTTGAAAAGTGATGGATATGATGAAAAGTAAGTATTGGGAAAAGTATAAATTTTAGGTATCGACCAGTTGTTAGTCTCAAGACAGTTTTTCCACTTGGAAAATATACCAAAGAAAACTTCTTGTTATTCTTCTTTAGTTTCAAGATAATGTGTAAAATGACGTCTCTTCGAATAATTGTACAAGTTCTGTTTTTTTAATTCTTTAATCAACCAGATTCATTTCTGGAATAAAAGTTGTGATCACAAATGTTAGCATAACTCATTCTCCTTACTACTACTACATTATACTGCATTCAGATATACTTCAAACTATTTCTAATAGTAAACACAGGAAAAAAGATTTCAACTTATTTTTAAAACATTTTATCAAGTACTAAAATTGTATTAATATTCTGGAAGCCTTCAGATATACTAAACGATTTTATGATTATGGACATGCGAATCTGAAAACGCTTTCTTTTGGTGTCTAAAACTATATTATCTATACAACAGTATACAAATTTATAATTCATTGCATTTAAAAGTTTCAGAAATTCATGTTCTTGCCCAACATTGATTTATAGAAACTCTATTTGACATCCTAACCACATAGTTCATCGTAAAAGATAACACAAAATTAATTATTCAATTGAATTTATAAATTTGTTCAAACGAGATGTTAAAAAATTCCAAAGAATTTTTGATTGAATTAGTAAAAATAAAACCATTAAAGGTATAAAATATTATATTAAAATCGAAGTAAATTACAAAAACCATTATTGGTGAAATAATTTCAAAATGCATCATATTATTTTTATATTTTAGAATTAATAGAAATTATTTAAACTAATTTGTAACAGATATATGAAGTACAACAAAATATATAGATGAATGAATCATGATTAAAAACATTAATTATAATAATTTATTAGTTTTGAAACATTATCAACATTAATAAATCATTTCCAGATATTTTCAGGTCCCTGAAAAGGCGTTGTCATTTCCACCGGCGTTGTCATTTCCTTCTCAAACAAGTTATTAATATTCTTGCTCATTTAAACTACTTTGATTACTTGATGTTTTCCAAGTAAAAGAACAAAAGAATTCAATTTGTGCAGCGCATTTTAATAAAGTTGAAAGATATCAGTATTATTTGAAGTCATCATTTCGAATATGTACTATAATATCATCATCAACGTCTTCCAAACACTTTCATCCTAAATGAGGGCGAAATGGAGTGCTAAAGACATTTGGAACAAGGATATAATAAATGTAGGAGATTGAAATATTTTTTATACTATTATCAAGCTGAAATGGAGAGTAAATCAATATATGAAAAAAAATGAATCTATTCAAACCACTTAAAGAACAGTTTACAAAAAGCGATATTTCTAGTGATGAGTGTACATGACAAATAGCTAACGGTTTAAGAATGTGATGTACATTCTATTCATATTTTAGACACTTATTTTGTTGAGGATACAAATATTGTGCTTTATTCATACTACGGTCTTACTGATGGTTCTTGCTTTACTTGTTAAAGAGAATTGCTAAATAAAGAAAAAAATTTGGGTTTACAAAAACATGTTCATATTTCAAATTTGTAATTTAGCAAACATATATATTTTCATAACTTTATGAATATTGGATTCATACGTAACTTATAATAATAATATAAAATACAAATATAATTTTTTTATAGAAAATGTGTTTAAAATATAGGCAAAAACTAGTCTCTTTAAGCTTCATGCTTTATAGAGAATTATAACTAAAGGCTCTACAGCCATCTTTTAGTTATAAAAACAAATAGTTTCTTCTAATAACTAATTAATAAACCAAGCATTAACTTTTTAAGTAATCATTCTTTTCCCTTTACAGAAAAGTCAATCATTATTTTTGGGAAAAAGATATATACAACTAATTTACAAATATAATGATCATTATATTTACACGACCATTACTAAAGAGATGATCTGATAATTTTTGAAAATCAATCTGATAATAAAGTTATGTGATAATCATCTAAACGGAATCTGATTATATATTAGGAAATAATTATCTATAAGATAAAAAAAAACAGTTTCACAAAAAAATATTTCGTTCGTATCGAAATTGTGATTCAACTGATATGAAAAGAAATACAATCACTGCCAGGTGTTTTCCATGGGATGCTAAAAGTAACGCATGTAACACAAAAATATCACAGTACAAATTATTTCTTTATAAATTTAAAAAAAACATTTATTTCGAACGATAGAGAGATAGAGACAATATGTGTACAAATTACTTTTGTGTTCCTTTGCACATAAGCTTCTACATATGTACTTCTTATAAATTAAATTCTATCATTTTGTTTATGAATGATTATACTGACAGTAGTTTAATCATAAATTCTAAATTTTCATAATCTGATATTTGTAACAATATCAAAAGATGAATATGCTTTAAAAATATTAGTATACAGCTTTATCATTATTTTTCATAGGTATCTGTCTTATTCTTTTTTTATACTCTATTATACCAAAACGTAAAGAAATTATTTATTTTTGCTTTTTAATGAGATATATTGTCCTTAAATTGTTTTTAAAAAACTTTGTAATTATTTCTCGTTAGAAAAAACCAGCTTCTGTAGTAAGCTTCTGTAATAAAGTCAAACTTAAGCATAATATTATGCTTTTATCAATTTTGTTTCCTCACTTACATTATATATAATGATCTTCTTATTAATATTAGGTTTACGGAAAAGTTCTGACTGTTTGTGAAGTAAAAGAAAAAAAAATATTTTTCATTCCTTTGATAATATTTATTGTACAATATACTATCCATTGTTACACAAGTGATCTAGAAATATTTAAGATGGGAGCTTCATATTTTAGGTGAGAAAAATTTGTTTAATCGAGTCGTCATACACACATCTCTGCCAGCTGGGAACAACAAACCCTTTTTGAACCTGTAAATAACTGTTGGTGGAAAGTTAATTACCCACGTAGTCTTATAAGGACAAGAACATACTTGAAATCTAGAAACATTGCTTTCCCACCTCTTACTCAGAATCTGAATAAGAAAGTGTAAGACATTATATTTTGTGTATTCCTTGAACAATCCTCTTCGAGACTTTTGAATACAAAATCTCAATTCGAGATACTTGAAGTCAAACCTTCGGACTTCAAAGGTTATATCAGTGAACCTTCGAAACCAATACAAGTTCAACTCTTTAAAACTGAAAAGCCCAATTCAAGGAAGTATTGTCGGCAAATAAATGATTTAACAAAGACACCTCAATGCCTTGCGAATTCAATGTAAACATATAATACTGCTTCTGTTAATCCAGGACTAGGTACTACTATGGGTGATTTATAATGAAACATCGGAGCTAGGCAGATATGTTTTGTATCCCTAATCTCAGAATTAAATAATGTTTTTATCTAACATTTTTCTTTCTTTCAAATTTGTTTGAAGGAAAATAAGTTCAATTTTAGAACAATGGTCAAAAAACAAGGTATTTTCAAAAGAATTATTTAAAATTGCTATCTCATTTCAAGTCTAAAGTAACGACCAACATATTTTTGTACAATACATGTTATTAAATGTAGGAAAAAATGTTTTTTTCTTTCCTTCTAAACGGACAGAACTTTTCATAGCATCTCAATATGAAGCTGTAGGATGTAAGAAAATTTTCGATTTTCAGTATTTTAATTTTGAATTGTGCGCAATTACTTAAGATTGGAATCTCACACTATTTACTACTTTAAAATTTAAATGCTTAAAATATCTAAAATCAATTTATAAACCGTAGACTCCTTTTAGTAATCATACATAACTTTTCTTCAAATCTATAGTAAATACAAAAAGAATGAAAACTAATATTAACTCAAATATGTATTATATTTATAATTTGAATTAAACTATAACAGAAATTTTTTTTTTAAATTTTGTATCAACATTATTTTGTTAGTTATCTAAGGGTTCAAATAATTCTTCACAACTACTATTATTTGGTTTTATTATTAGATTCTTACTTTGAGACATAATCACCTTCGGTATAAAATTTCGAAACTTAAGAAGCTAGGAATTATCGACTTTGTCGTTGAAAGTAATTACTGTTTTCGTCTTTCTTATACATCAATGTAGCTTTAATAAGACTTATTAAATGTTTTCCTTGAAGAAATCAAATATACTCTCTTCTACAAATTTTTACAATCTTTAAAAAGTAGGTATAAGAAATCTCTGAAGAAATCTTTATCAAAGGTTGTAGAAATTTATAATTTGTATAATAATAAATTTTAAAAGTAGTATACAGTTCCTTTTAAAAATAAAATCAAATGTAATAATTTCTATGCCTTTGGAAATTTGAAATACTTTTAAAATCAACACTACAAAACAGTCTTTTTTTTTGGATTAAAAGTCTAAACAAGGAAATCTTAGTTATTTCTTAGCTACATTTTTCTCAATTATCTTACAACTTAAAGAAAGTCATTTTATAATTTTTCTGCCTTTAATGAATTCAAAGTATTTGAATAATTCATATAATTATGTAATTTAAATAATTATAACATTAAATTCCATATAATCTTGAATAATTTCCCAAAAAATTTGAAGAGTTTAAAGAAACCATCATTTCATATAAATTTAATCATATTTTTAAGTTCTTCAGGTATAATTAGATTTTTCTATACTGATATTTGTAAGTAGTGCAATATGCAATCAAAGGGCTTTCTACCAATTCAATGTCCTTCAACGTGGTTATTTGAAATCCAGCTTGTTGCAGATACCTAATATACAACTATGGTAATTATCATTACAATATTTTTTCATAATTCAATTTTTTTTTTCAAATTATGATATATTTGTAGATGTGTATGATACGTAATATTTTGCTAAAAAATGTTGTGTGAAGAAATCAAACTATAATGATAATTCTAAAATTCTAAGACAAAAATTAGTGGTAATTTAATTAATAATTAGTACCCGATATTATAAGATTAAGAACTACTTAAAAATAACAGTGATGTCTAAAAATGTTTGTGGAATTAGAATAAAGTATGTAGGAAATTAGTAATTCTTGTTCCAAAAATTAGTGAACCAATGCATATAGAACTTCAAATAACTTGAGTTGCTATTTTTAAGAACAAAATTCTTGCTACAAGTGCTCAGAAGAGACTATTCTAGACTTTAAAATAACAGGAAACTTAAGAAAACAACCGGGTGTAACTGTTTTAAAGCGAAAAAGAAACTTGAGTCTCTCCAAAAACAGCAACAAAAGAATTTGCATTTACAAGGATTGTTTACAAGAGACAATAGGAAACATGAAACGCAAAAACATGGCTTTCATACAATACTATTTCTTAAAAGAATAAAACTTGGTTTTTTTTTTTTTTTTTTTTCGTTGATCTTGTCAAAAAGGAAAAATGCCTTTTCTTCAAGAGAAAAGTTATATTCCAAAGGCTCAAAATAACAGCACCTTAAAGGGAAAAAAAATTTTGCTGACTTTTACAATCTTAGTGTTAAATGTAGCTTTTTTTGTGGAGTATTAAAATTATATGGAAATTTAAATCTATAAATAGTATTTTGAAATAAAATATAAGTAATTTCTTTTATGATGAGTTATTTTGGGAATAATATATTTAATTTTACCTTGTGCATTGTTGTGGGTATGTCGACAGTGTTGACTCGCTCATCGCTAGCGGCGATGTAACAACATCTTGTTTAACATTAATGGCTATTTTCATTTACAATATCATGAATTGTAATAACAAAAATTGAATGTACTCTGCAATCGGCTAGTTTCTTAATGTAGTTATTAACGTCGCTTTATAAATCAACACGAGAGCTATGGACGAAAGACCTCATAATTTTGAGCCTCGATCAAACTGTACCAAATCACTATTTCTGTTCTCGTCCACCATATTAGTTAAAAACTTAATATCTAAGATTAGATATATTTACTAAAATAGTTAAATAATCTTCAAGGTACTATTTATTGATGCTATCAAAGAGAAATGCTCTCTTACCAATTCATTGTTCATCAACCCTATCACTAATAAGTTCCACTTAAATAGGAAATATCACGAAAACTCGGGTCCGAGCTAAAGATTTAATCCACAATAGTAGCAAATTCAACGAAGAAAAGTCGGATTCTTATTCTTTTAAGATCAGATACATCTACGATTCAATTCCTCTTCACTCCTGCTATTTATTTACTTTTACATTTAATTTTGCGTCACTTTTATATGAACTTACTTCTATTCATTACACATGTATCGTTCATCTAATTTGTATAATCACATTTCTTTGGGTTGGAAAGTAACTGGAAGTTTAAATATTCTTCAGATAGTAAACCCAGTTGTTAATTAAGTGAAGATGTCTAGAGCGACACTTGTGTAATCTATCAGTATAATTCTTTTATCCAGTGTTGAATTTTCTTGTTCTTTGCTTCTTGTCTGAGCATACATGGAACGTTCTATGTATGTTCATATTCTGATTCTTGTAAATTCTCGCTACATGTTTGTCTTTATTTACTTCTGACTAAAGTTCTGCTACTAATTTCTATTTTTGTAATAATAAAGTTTCTTAAAAAGTACAAAAACTCTCCAATTAATTTATGGAGTTACTCGGCTCACAACGGTTTTTTTTTTACGACAAAACATATTTTTAAAATGAATTAACATCATTAGAATACATTAAGTAAAATGTTAAAACTCTCTTTAATATTCCTCCTTAGGCAATCAGGAAGAATCCCAAGTTCTTGGTTAACTAATATATGATTATTCTTCAAGGACTTCCTGACGATTAGAATATATTCATCAACATAATGTGGTATGTATGACTTCAAAACTCTCTTTTACATTCATTTTCAGACAACCATAAGAGATAGTTCTTGGTTCACTAATATGTGAGCAATTAGTGAGCCAACTGCGAATATTATTGATTTCCAGGAGTGAAGAATAATCTTTCAACAGAATTAGATTAGAGTGTCTTAACTATGCTTATTATTTTCCTCGGGGTTCTGAGGACAGTTTTCGTCTGGTTTTCATTCTGAAGTAAAACAAAGTATTTATTTAATTAATATACTATTCAGAATAGGTTAAATGAAAGCATTTTACACTTTCAGTGTTCTGATCAATTAAGCTAAGATAGAATGTAGTCAAAAGAGTTACATTACAGAAAGAGAATTTTTTATATTAAAAAAAACTTAAAATGAAGTTTTAATTTTATCTTCAAAATAATGCACCCTTAAAAATGATTTATATTCCTTTAATCTTAGATTATTTCAAATTGATTCACAAAAATTTAAATTTATTGTTTGCTCAGGGAATTTATTATGTATTATTCGTAAGAATAATTACTTAATATTTAACTGTAAAAAATACCTCATGAAAGAAACATTCGATTACTTTTCATATGTTATTCACTATTTTCTATATGTTATTCACTATATAAACAGCTACAATTTTTGATATTAGAGCACAGTAAAAAAAAATTGTATCTTGATTGTACACTAATTTACTTAAACGAAAATTTTGTAATATTTGTACACTTAAAATTGCTATTCATTGCTTAATTCCTGTTTCAAAACTACGCAAATAATTATTAATTCTTAAAATGTAAAATGGTAGCTTTCCAAACGTGGAACAAATAACGGTTAACACCTGAAAATTAGCTTTGAACGTTACATAATCATTGATAATTTTAAAAAGGAAATGTAAGATTATTTTTACATTGAATAATTATTCTACTTTTAAAAAACTGTGTTAGCTATTGACAATCATTTACATATTTAAGTATGATTTAGTCAATAATATTTCGTTAAACTGGAAGAATTCTGAAAGTATGGAATGATAAACATATAAAAGATAGGTATATGTTTGATAAACTTGATGATACTCATCGATAAAGACTGCAAAGTTAAAATTTATTTCCCAAATATCTCAAAAATAACTTCTGTATATAATACAGAAACCTTTTTACTAAAAACAACGTGGAAAATTTATGGCAAGCATGAAGTATCTCAAGAGAAAAAGTATATTTTGGGTAATGTATTAAGTTAAGAAGATTCAGTTTTCGCATTTTTTAAAATAATTTTCTATTTTTTAAGCAGTTACAGCACTCTTTTAGCTTGTACGCAGTTTATGGTAACCTTATTGTGTTATTGCCCTTGATAAAATCTTCGAGATTTCTTTGAAAATCGCCTTCTTTATTAAATGAAAAGAACGAAATTTTACTAAAAAATATCAGGTTATTAAATAACACACTGGGGTTTCTCTTTTAGCCCGATGTGTTAATGTATCATGCTCCTTTTTTTAAATAAATAACACAATTTCCAGATTATGTTCTACCCAAACACAAAATTGCAGTTAATAGAGAATAAATAAAAATACCCCGGTAATGGATTTCTTAGTACTCCCTTTATACTTTTCATGCCTTTAATGATTTTAATCCAATATAGTTCAAAATTGTGCGGCTTTTTGCAAATAATACTTGAAATCAGATTTATTGAGAAATTCCAATATTATTTGATGTTTCTTACTTAAAATATTTTTAAGAATTCGGAAAATAATTAATCTCATCTGCTCTTTCTTAATTCCATTGGGTGTGTTTTTTCAAAAAATAATTTTTTTATTTTGACTACAACTTAATATTTTATACAGACATTGCTTTATAATTCTTTCTTTAAATATCCATTATGGTAAAATTTCTTTGAAATTCTCAACCAAATACAAATAAAACTTTTGAAATTAAACTATGTAAAAAGTAATTTTGAAATTTCATCTTAACTTTTTCTTTGTGTAATGTATGGATTTCATCAAAAGTTATTAAAATGTTATCCCTGATATATTGTTACGTTATATTTTCATAGTGTTGATAGTTGCTGCTTAAAAATCTGTAAAGTACTTATATTTTGCAAATGGTATGCCTTCATAACGTTAGTTTACACATGTAAACTTATTAAAACAGAAAAATCATTTATAACCGTTTTACTATGTAATTATTGAAAGTTTGTTTTTAAAATTAATTTAAACAAAAACACTTTGCAAGATATGGTTCAATAAGATCTTCATTCAATATTTAATTGAGAAAGTAAATAAGAGTAAGTAAAAGAACAAATTATTCTCATATTTAGAAAATATTATCAAATTACCATAAAAGTTTTACTGCCCTTTAGCAGTTTCAGTATATTAAATAAATATTGATTGAATTTTAGGAATTAAATTAAATCTCTAGTAATATTAGAATAACAAAATAGAAAGTAGTAATAATTTACTTATCTTTGGAAATTAATATATATGAAAGGATATTATTCTTAGTATTAATTCACATGTAAATCGTTAGTACTAAAATGCATATCACTTTTTTTTCAGATTCTTCCTCTTATGTATTTGTTTACTATGCATTTGTTTATTTATTGGCGAGGAAGAACGAGTAAAGATTTAAAATTAAACCCTTAGCTTTTAAAATTTATGTATAATCTTCACGCAAATTTTGAATAAAATCTTATTCAACTTCTATGCATTACTGGGGTTTCAAATATGAGGATAACAAATTATATAATAAGAGTTACAAAGCATCTTTTACAATAATTAGATTTTAATATTTAATGTATGATAAATTGATAAAAATTCAACAGTATATAAATAATAGTATTTAATAACATACTTTGAAAAAAGTATGTGGTAAATTTTAAAACTAACATAAGAATCGGCTTAGGAAAATAAATTGCTAATTTAAATAAAAAAAATACCTTAAAAAATAACTTTAAAAAAAATTTATCTTTGAAAAAGTATGAAATTGACTCTAATTAAATAAAATTCTTGTAAGACTTATGCGAATAAAGTGCAATACTAGAATAATGTGACACATTATTAATTTATTAAACTGTATGAGAATAAAACACAAAGCTAAAATATATCTGATGCATGATGTAAGAAATACTTGCAATTATAGAGATTACTTTTGTTTCGTGTCTCCATTTAATAACAAAGCGTAACATTAACAGCTCTCAAAGATTATTATCAGTCATTTTAATTTAATAATCACTTGCATTTTAAATGATTGTAGCTTCTTCTTTATCAAACTAGATTTTATTTCTTTATATTATAGTCATATTTATTTTCATTGTACATATTTACGAAATAATAAATTTATTTGACATTGTTAAGTAAATTAAATTTAATTTTTTTGCATTGGTACTGCATTTAATGCCCTCAATTCTACATTAATGTAATCAATTCTGATATTATTTCATCAAATTTCATTAATATTCTTATGACCTTTGAATCCCTATTAGTTACAAAATATTGATATTTAATAATTAGTAACATACTTATTTCGAAAATTTAAGTTCTATAAAAATAATTTGGTAGATTCAGGTTCTTTACATACTTATACTGAATAATATCTATTTTCTATTTTTAGCATATCTGGAAAATGTTTAATTTTTCAACGATACAGACTGGAAAAAATAGATCATCTGATGAATTAATATAGCTATTATAATTAAGACACATATATATTGAAAGTATGTTAAATTTTAATCGCAAAAATGTGAGACAACTGCAAAATTGTTTATATTAGATTTATTCTTATTTCAAGTATAATACCCTGTACATTATAACTTTTCATTTTTTTCTGCAATTTCTGCCACACTTAAAAATCACAAAAAAAGAATGACAGATTTGTGTTCGCCGTTTAATTCAATGCAATGTATTTTTCCATACTCAAAGGATTTCTTCTTAATTTCCTTGTATTTTTTAGAAATTTTCTTAACAAGAACTTTTTCGAGTTCTTTAAAAACGTATGAAAAAAGGTCATTGTAGAATAATATGAGTAAAACATAGTCTGTAATATTAATACTTTTGCATTAGTTCATAGAATAAAACCTTGAGTATCCTTCATTATTCCTGACTTATTAATCGAGAAATGTCCTAAATTTTTCAGTAGCAGTAGAAAAGTGTTTCTCCATCATATATTTAGACTTAATACTATACCATAAACATGATATTCAGAGTGAAGCCAATTTTAAAGTTCAGTATAATTTTTATTACATGCATGTAACCGAAATATAAATGTTCATTTTATGTTTGATTTGCTGTATTAAAATATACTCAGGATCTTGA
>BMAW01089983.1:21873-33141 GCA_019974015.1 Nephila pilipes | reverse complement strand
AAATTATATAAATATATAAATTATATAAATATATAAATTATATAAATTTTATAAATATATAAATTTTATAAATATATAAATTTTATAAATATATAAATTATATAAATATGTTTTATATAAAAAAAAAATTCTTTTTCAAGATTCAAATATTTTAAGCAGGTTTTCAGAAAGTAATATACTCAATAGGATTTTCATTGAAAGGAAATGCAAAATATTTCAGTCTATGAATTATTTACATTTGGATGAAACAAATCCTTTAATACATCAGAAAGTTAAATTTCATCTACAACCGATCAATATCATTAAAATTATTTTCCATACGTTAAAATTGAAAATTTATACAAATAAAAATCTCTTAAATATAATTCACACTACGTAAACATAATGTACGCTTACCTTAATATTAGTTTAGGCCACTTATAGCTCTGGTAACAGAAAGTAATCACTATGGTATTGTTTCAGTAAGATTATATATGTTGCTTTAATTTTTCTTGTTACCCAGAATTACATCAGTTTTAAACCGAGAAAATGAACCGATGACGGAAGAGAAGGACCGCACCACAATCGTTGTTCCAGTATATCCTAATGATTTTCCATAAATCAAAGATCTTGGCTTTCTGGTGGCCAATTCATGCAAGAAATGTTTTACCTGTAGAATAGAGATCTTCGGTTCTAAGAAACTAAGCCCTTTGTTTCAAACACAATTATTTCGATAAATGACAGTTCACCACAGCCTTCCAAGTTTTAATAAGTCCTCGATACCTCTCAACCCAAACCTATTAATCTCTTTGATTGTTTTCTTTCAAAGATGGAGCACAAAAATTAAATTTTTTTTAAACGCAGTAATAACTATTTCGTGAAACCACTACACATACTAGTTACAGAAATGATCAACTCTATACAGTGCTTCAGTACTATTTGAAGAATACATTAGCAACGGTGACAGGTACATGTTGTAATAAAGAACCATTTATGAGCCTTTATGTAGTTACATATTTATTTCACACGATGAGAGATAAATAGATAATTAATTTACTCTTGGTTTTATACTATTATGGTGCATAATTATATTTACTTCATTTTGTATTTTTAATTTTATGCTTATTTTAACCTGGTAAATACGAAGAATTATGTTAAGATTTAGTATTTGGCTTCGGTGTTTTTATTAATCTTTTGAATTAAAAAAAAATAATTTATTTGGTTTCTTGATATTAGATACCTGCTTTCTTGTCTTTTTGACGATTAGAAATTAGTAGCTAGTTTTGTACGAGTTGGATGGATTAATGAAAAATATTTTTTTAAATTTATTTTTTAGTTTTCGGACTTAGTTGTATTTTTATATAGTTAGTTATTGGTATTGTTTAAGTAAGGGTAATATATATAGATACAAATAGATTTATAACTTTTTTGTTATAGCTTAACTTTTCATGATGATTGGTGGAGGTAGATTATATTGGTCATGTTGAAAAATACTGCAATAATGAATTGAGTAAAATGTTATTTAGAGGCAATGTGGAAAGATTAATGGTAAAGGTCGTGATAGAGTTACAAAGAGCTACGATTTAAGTCATAAGTTAACTAGAGTATTTTTTATCTCGGTGGAAGTATTAGTTAAACAAGCTTATAGGAATTATAGAGCAAGAAAATTTCTAGAATAGCAGGTTAGAATGTAACTATTTTTACGATAGTATTTGTTCTTATAATAAATATTGCTATAATAAAGTTAATGGTACACAAAGATTAGATTGTAATTATAATTTTAAAAATGGAAAAGTTAAATTACAAAATTTATAATAATAGGTGGTGTAAAATTGTGAAATGATTATTAATGAACAAATTAACATTAATTCTAAATTTATTTTTTGGAACATCTATTAATATGTTTACAAATCTAAATCTAAGATATGTATTATAAATATATTGTTCAAACTTGTATTAATATTAACATACATCTTAAACAACATAGACTTAAAAATGCTACGTTATTGAAATAAGACACCTTAATGTCCATAAGTTTGAAAATGTATAGTTAACTGTTACGAAGATAGTGCCTAACACTAAGAGAGCTTTATGGTATGAAAATTGTTTCAATAAGGATTTCAACATTATATACCCAAAAGGTCTTAGTAGCTTACATTTTAATAAAAAATATTAATCAAATATTTAAACAAAATTACAATAAAGAATATATATTTTGGGGAAATTATGGTTTTTAAATGCACAATATTTCTAAGGAAATTAATAATAAAAAAAAAAGTAGAATATATAGTAAGAGAAAATGTTTGGATATGGATGTTGTTAAAGAAATATTTATACTTAAAATAGTGATTTTGAAAAATAATTCAATAGTAAAAAATATTAAGTACTTTCTTTTTAGCATGAAGAAAGGAAAAATCAAAAGTTTAAGAGGGGTAGTTAACATTATAAATGAAATAGATAGTACTTGCTTACATATCTTTAAGGATATCGTAAGTTTTTAATTAATAAATATAACATTTCTGATGATAATAATGATGAAAAAATTGATTACTGTAGTTTTAGATTTATGAAATAATCCTTTCATAAAATAAACTTTAACAATGCTTTTAATAAGCATAAAATCATAAATCACATTAATACTCCAAATATCAAAAAAGCTTTGACATTTAATAAAATCATGGGAGAATGGATACATACTTGTAATAATCGTAAATATTTACACAACAATTATGAACAGAGTTATAAGCATAATGAAGAACATTTAAATAAAGAACACCAGCATGTAATTACGGATAATCTAATATTGTAAGGGATAAAAATCTTAGAGAGATTGTGAATAAAGATACAGGTTTCAAACTTATAATTTTCAGCATTAAAAATTACATTAAAGTAACATTAATGAATATACAAATTATTTTTTTAAACTTATTAGGCTGTATTAGATATAGTTTACTTATTGAAGCGTTTGAAAAATAAAAATTTTATATTAATGAAGAAATTAAATATTCAAAAAATTTCAAGACAATAGAGAAAGCACTGTGATTACAGATTTAAAAGTTCTACTAAAAACTTTAGAGGATGAGAACATTATTTATTATGTTAATACAATGCTAGATAATTATGATATTGTTTGCGAAAAACCTTTACCCTACTATGACTAATAAACATCTTGTTAATAATAACACTTTGTATTAAAGTTACTAATAGTGATAGAGAAATCACCAACATAATTATAGCCATTAAGATAACAGATTACACATTGACTATTGCAAATTTTCCTCAATTCTTTTTAACTCCTAAATTTCAAAAAGTATATATTATATATAGAATTGTGACTAATTGTTTCAAAACATAACCTGGTAAATTCTTACAAGATATTTTTCAAATTACTGTAGATAAGAGTTAAAAAAACAACTGTTGTTATTAGAACAGTTCTGAAACTATTAATTACTTAAAAAATAAAGGTATGAACTTTTTTTATTTTTAAAACTTTGAAAACTTGTTAAATTAATTACACAGAGTGGATTAAATTAATGTTATTCTTTTAATTTTAGCAAATTAAAACTTAATTGTTCTATATCTTATGAGAAATTTAAGTTCCTAAGTAAAATATTATTGTAAAAGAAAATTATATTTTTAATCATGATAAAAATCTTAAACAAATTATGGGAATACCACTGGGGGACCGACTTATAATAGCCTTTTCTATATTAACTTATATTTTAAGAGTAAAATTGTAGAGACAACTATAAATTATCTTTGTTATAACTATAAATTATAAGTATATTGATAACCTTATCACATTTTTCAAAATGAATTTAACACAGAATAAGAATCATATTCATCATCTTATCCTTCTTATATAAATTTGAGTTATACTAACACAAATATTTATGAAACTGATTATTTAGAAGTGAACTTAAAAGTTACGGATGAAAAAAAAATTTTAGCAATTTCTTTTGCAGGAGAGACAATTATTTTTTTCTAATTAATAGTTCCTTTCCTTGAAAGTAATTTAAGTATTAAAATCTATAAGAATATATATTCCATAAACTTCTTAGAAATATTAAACTATTATTATAATTAATAATTTCATAACTATTTTTAATAATAATAGTCTTTAGGAATTAGAAAAAAAACGACATATGTTTCCCTTACATCTAATATATATATATATATATAACTAGGTATTCTATAGAAAAATATGAAAAATACGCACTCGAAAGTTTCTTTGAACCGTTTTTACTGTTCTACCCCTAATAACGTGTAAAGGTAAATATCCGATTTAGAGACGGAAACAGTAGCATCTTTTCTAAAAATAACTAAGAACATTTTTACAAGCATGAAAAGAATCACAGCATGCGAGAACGTGTCACCAACATTAAAATCCTTCCACTAACACCACCTTCTCCCCTTCTAAACCGGTTCAAGTGGATTCGTCTTTCTTGGCTGTTTGCCAATATTTCAAGCGAACCGTGGTGAATAGTAGCTGCTTTACAATGACGTGTATATGTACGCTTCATTCCGTTGCTTTTAGGCATAGAATTTAGACGGTGCATTTTTGTTACCGTTTTACGTTTTAGATTTTAACAAATTTCTTTTCATCCTGTTTCCAAGCAATGACTTCTGCTGAAATTGGCGAACAACCTGTAAATAAGAAAGATTTAATACGAGAGAGATTTGAATCTTTATTTAAAAAAAGCTTGGGACAAAGGAAAACAGTGCTGCACTTACTCGTGAAGAATTATTAACTTTGATAGCAGCTATTGATAACTTTGATAACTATAAATGTGTTAGAACAGCACAGAAATATTTACCACATAACTATTGGTTACTCCTGCAATTATGATATCCTTGACGTCAAGGAGTAGAAAAGTTAATTGTGCCAGAAACGGATACAAAACCTGATGTGATATTTTATTGCTCAAGTGACATGCTTTTTGATATTTTATATGAAATGCATATTACTATTGGACATCGGGATAGAGACCGCATGTTAATAGAACTGAATCGTCGATAGAAAAACATTACTCAGAATGACATAAAGCTGTTTTTGAGTGTTTATGAACCTTGTCACCCAAAACAAAATATGGGAAAGAAAGACACAGTCGTTAAGCCCATACTGTTTCCACATCTGAATTCAAGATGTCAAGAAGTTCTTATAGTTTTTCAGTCTCAACCTGACGGAAACTTTAAATTTATTTTAGTTTATCAGTATCATTTGACGAAGTTTGTGATTTTAAGACTTCTCCACGAAAAGCAGGGCACTTTATTCTGGTGCAAAGAAAACACCTTACGAGGCTTTGTTTTGCCGTGCTCCTAGAGTTTGGCTATCTACAACTCCTATTCCAAGAGAAGTGTTTGATGCAGTAAATGATGAACAACAGTTTGAAAATGACTTAACAGCTCTAACTGCATGTTTCGAGAGGTAAGATGATGTTGTTATTGTCAAAGAAGCATTTTTGAATGAATTTTTATGAGTGCTTTCTCTAACGTTATGAAGATACGCCCCCGAATAACTCTGTAAAATTGTGTATCGTATGATTAAGAAATTGCGAATACAGCTTATTTTTCTGAAATTTCGAACAACCGACCCATGTTTCATGTTCAGAAGTCTGTTACACGGAAGATAAAATTGAACAGAAAGTCTGTAAATTATGTCTAAATAAAAAAAAATATCTAGAAATAAAGACAAGGAGCAGAGGAATGTTAGGAAATTCAAGCCACGAAAATGAAATTATTGTTTGGCAAATCTTATTCTGATGCATCTGTTGGCACTACAGTTCGTATTCTAGTTCCTGATGTTGATAGAAGAAGAGGAGAGTTCTGTAAAAGGCTAGATCCGTTTTAGCAGTTATGGAATTACTGGGGAAAGATTTTTCTGATTAGGAACAAGAGATGGCCAAATAAAACAGTTATACTCTAGATCTCAGTTCAGTATTTGTGAGCGAGAATTAATTTCCATTGAAGAAGTTCCGAATATTGACACAACGCTTCGATCTGTTGCAACAGCTCAAAGTTGCGACACTGGACAAGTATTTAAAAAGCGCTGGTGTAAAAAAATGTATAATAGTAAAAATTGTACTTGTTGCAAAATTAATATACAGTACAATTCAAAGTATCATCACAGCAATCCTTGATCTCATAAATAATGAAAAGGAAAATAAAGGTATTTTATTAAAATTTAAATTAATATTCTCCAACATTTTTGTTTGAAAAGTTTGCACAATGTTTTTATGAAGCTTCAGTTTTCTTCCTAGAATGCATTTTTTTGATAATATTTAAATATAACTGTTTCTGCAACATATTCCTTTTTTTCCCTTTCTGTTTAACTAATGTTATTAATATGAGCAATAATAAATTATATTATTTGCTTTTCATTATTATTTATCAGTTAATCATCCACAATAGGGATAAAATGTATTTTTCGAGAGAATTTAAATTTTTGTGATCAATTTAATTATGACATAACTTTAAAATTGCTTATTTTTTACTTTAACTGTCTATCTTTAATTATTTCATAAAAATAATTAGGTAAAGTATGAAATTTTCATCTATTATATACTTTAACTAACTTGTCTAATTATTTCATGACATACTTAGTGACTCTATGAAATAAATGAATTATACACTTTAACGGGGACATATATAAGACTTGCATCATTCCTTAAAATTTATTACAAATTATTCAAGATTCAGATAATAAAGTCCGCATCTTTTTGAAATAAGATTTTTATTCAGGTGTTGTTGTTCTTTAAGAGAGAGTGAAACTATTAAATTAAATTTAAATCATTACACACACACACACACACACACACACATATATATATATATATATATATATATATATAATGTTTTATTTAGTATGAAAATAAATCACAGAGATGTTGAATAACCATTAAGTACACAAAATGAAGATTTTAGCTTCAATTTTAAGGCTTCATGGATTACAACTGATAATAATCGTGACCATAACCAAAATTAATCAAATACATTTTGTGACGTTGGGCTATTGCGATTTTCTCTTCATTTACCTTAGAGACTATTAATTAAGATTGATTGCTTTTTCTAAACAACCTTTGCCAAACCAAAAATGAAACGTGAATGTTTAAATTACAAGCAGGTAGAAATAAAGTAAAGCGGGGGAGATAGGAAATATATAAGCTAAGTTTGAGACACACAACGGAGGTCGAGTGGTTCTAGCGTTTGGCAATTGTTCCAGAGACGAAAACGGGGTCGAGAATTGTTACGAGTTATTGGCTGCGCAGTGAAGTTTAGAAGTCGAGACAGCCTCAACTCTAAGGCATTGGTAAGACTCTGTTAGTTTGATATTGGTGGAACAAGTTAATATGTTTAAGGCGATATCTGGAGAAAGTCGGTTACATTTGTCGTTATACTAGCAATTTGTCAATAAATATAGTGTGTGAAACTTGTGTAACGTCTTCTTGAACGACTTAATGACTTTTAGTGTTAGTACATTGAGTTTAGCTAAGTCACAAGTGGCGAATAGGAATAGTTCATCATCAGAATTTTATATATTAGTTATTTATTCGTATTAATTACAGATATTTTATTAATAAATATTGGATACCCATTTTTTAAATAATGTATTGATTTAAAGATTAATATTCTCTTCAACATCTTGAAAACATCAGGAATTTACTTTGTTCTCTGAAATCTAAAATGTTTACTTTTATCTAAACACAAAAATGAACTATCCCAGTTTTGGAATTATTTTCTCTTCTGTTTATTTTAAATAAGAACGTAATTCTTCAGAAATGTGCTTCTTACCACAGGTGTAAATTTACAAAAAGAAATGTTTCTTAAGCGAATGTTTTCTTTTGATAGCACCCTACAGTATTCTTTTTCCCTGAATCTTCCACGCTTGCAATATTGAAATTCAGGTTGACTAAACGTTTATTTAAAACGCTCGGGGGAAGCTTTAGTAGAAGCAATTTCTGAAGCTTAAGAGAGCTTTTTCTAAAGTGCGGAACGGTGATTTAGAAGCTAAAGCTAGGTTTAGAAGATGATAACTTTTGGCGTTTGGGCTCAATAAAAACTTATAGAACTTCTCGTAAGAATAGGCAATTTTTATCCTCAAAGGATCTATGCTGAACATTTTTTCAGAATTAAAGGGACAGTTTTCATAACATTCTTTAATATTTTTATTTATTAAAGGTAAACAATTTTATTTTGTCTAGTGGTTGTCTAATTTCCAAGAAATTAAATAATTAGTTTTAGAATTAGGATTTACTGCATTTTATTGTGATTGACCTTACATGAAGTGTGTGCGGATAATTATTCTAACAAATTATAAAACCATTTTACTTTTAAAATTAGTTGAAATTAATTAAAATTTGTAGTAATCCAACACAAAAGCTGATCTAAAGAAAAACATTTTTAATTAATTTACGCCTCTTTTGACATTAAAACCTTTATTAATTGTTTAAACTTCAGAATAATTTATTTATTATGGTATTGAATATATGTTTCTTCAAAACATATCTCTATAAAAATCATTATTTGTAATATTTTTGTTGAAAATAGGATGATCAACCAAAATTAAATAAAGTGGAACCACATAGTTATTATTATTTATGTCATTTATGCAACAGAAATGTAATAATTATCTGTCAAATTTGTTTTTTTCATCTGTATATTCGTTTCTTTAAAATTTCTGATTTTATATTTATAAATAATTGGTACGTCTTATGGAATGATTCCCTTATTTCTTCTTGAAACTCGAGTAATTAGTATTCTTCTTAAGAAACTTTATTGTAAAGAAAATGTGCAGCATTTTACTCAATTCATTCATTTACTGTTTGAATGTGGGAGGATGAATGGAGATAGATATGTGTTCAAATGTTTTATAAGAGTCATATGTAATTTTTTTATCTTAAGTTATTGATTTTTTTTTCTTTTTTTGTATTTATAATTTTCTTCTCTTAAGTTCCAAGATTAAAGAATATTCAATCACACATTTGTGAGAATCTGGTTTGATAATCTGGGAAATATATTGTTCTCTTTCATCAAGACCAGTACCTTCAAATTTACATTTTACTTTAGGATATTTAAATTGTTTAAAATATGCGACACGCGTTTACTAAAAATACAGTTATATTCATATATTTCAGTAATTGCGTTCTCTAATTCAATTTTACTGCATGCTCAAATTTAGGATACCATAAAATTTGACTTTTTTCTGATAACCCAGTGCAATCATTTTCACAATTATAGTAATATTAAGCATTAAAACTCCTAATCATTTAATAAATATTAATCAGTTAAAAAAGCTAAATAAATAATACGTCATTAAAATAATAATAAATAAATTATAATTAATTAAAATAATAAATGAACAAATTATAAAAAATCAAGAATAATGAACAATAAATTAACGAAATGCAACTAAAATAATGATGAATGAATAAATTATAAGTAATTTAGCTGGCGTGTTGTATGGAAGTTAGGAGTGAGAGGGGCCAGTTGAGGTTTGTTCTCGTCACTTTTCCGAGGTTTAAATTATGAGGTCCTTCTCCAATTGCCCTCGTGTTGCTCTTCAATGCGACGCTAATAAAACCGATTAATCAATAAGTTTTTTTCGAAATATTTATAACAATTAAATAATGATTAATCCACGATCTTATTTATCTTTTATCTCAAACAAGCATCATTCGATGAGATAAGAGACGTGAATACATGCCTCTTCACTCTGACATAAATTATGAAAATAGGTTTATGCAATTTGTTATATCATAAAAGAAAAAGAAGGCTCAACAATACGCTTCATTCGAAAATAAGTGTTTTGCTTGCTATTTTCAACTTAATTTACTTAAACTTATTGCTTAGTTTTGATTATGCAGAAATATGACAATACAGTACAAACGCACTAATCTTTGCGGGTTAAGCGCAAGTAAGAACTCGCCATACACATGGTTGCATGAAAGTAGAAAAAATACGAACGGACGAGGTTGCAGAGTGATGAGAAAGAGAATGATCACTTGCTTATTTTTGAGCTTTTAGTTTGAGTCCCGATTGTAAAATGAATAAATAGTGAAAAATATTGTACTAAATATACGAAAAAAACTGTTCCTTGATATCCTACCATGGAAATAAATGACAAAACGTCTCAAGAAAATGATTCTAAATTAGGATGTCTATTGTAAGAAAGGCCTTATGTTAAATCATTGATATTTTAAATATTACAAATACTATAAATGGAAATTTTTTTCTACAAACAGGATTGATTTTATTGACTTTTTATATGGTATTTTTATGACATAAGTCTTATTTAATATAGAAAACCCTTATAAATATTTAAATATTTAGATATACTTGCTTACATAATTCAAAACTATTGACTGGAACAATATTTCCTGTTTCCCAATACGCTTGGTTTATTTCAATTTAATTTCAAATTACTTTGTTCATCACAGTGAAAGTTTTCATTTTCGTGATGAGAAATGTAGCATGAATTCCTTACAATCTCAGGCTTTTAGATAGAAATACTAAATCATAAATGTATTCTAATATAAATCAAATATCCTGATTGATATTATACTTAAGAATGTCGAAAGCTTTTGAAAAGCAGAAGAAAATAAATAAAAAAAAATCATACTAATTCAACCCCTGTCAAATTCATTCGAAAACGTTCAACAAAACAACTATTTCATGTATCTTCCATTTACAAGAATGCATCTATTTATGCTTCACTCAAAACTTCCATCTAACCCAAATTTATGGGTTAGATCAAACAAGAAAAAGAAGGGACCTGATCACATTTGTAAAAGCAGGAGAATGATTTTATTAAGAAAATAAATAACATTAACAATGTATACAAACATACTTTTACACATACATTTCTGAAATAATGTTTCTGATATAGAACTTTAAATGCATGAGATTCCGAGAATTAAATCGGACACGTACTCTGGGAAAATCACGCTATGGTAAAATGTATACGATTTATTTATTTATATATATATATTCCTAGAATTCTCATATTTTGATGGGCATTTTGTGTTTAATATTTTTATTGCAGTATTTGTTTATATATATATATATAACACATCGATCAATAACTCCCGAGACTAACCCAGAGATGGCGCTCGTAGTAAACCAGTAACCTGGTCTTTCTAGAGTACTAACCTTTGCTTGAAACGTGTCAAAATTTTAAGTCAATCGGACCAGGAAAAAGGTTTTTTGAAGTGAAGTGAAAAAGGTTTTTTCCAAGTGGGTGCCGCGATTGCTTTCGATGGAACAAAAACAGCAACGAGTCGATGATTCAGA
>BMAW01089983.1:0-21773 GCA_019974015.1 Nephila pilipes | reverse complement strand
TATATATATATAATTCTAAAAAGAAAATCTTTCACAGCGTGGCTGATTTTTTTTTGAGGAGATATATTCTAATTTAATCCATATTTTTCATGTTTATCTGAAAAAATTGTTTCGGTAACGTAGTTACGAATTGTTTGAAAAAGAAACACTAGAATTTTTGCTTTTAAAATTTACTGCTTGAATTCTGATATTTTTGATGGACATTTGTTTTTAATACTTTTATTGCAGTCCTTGTTTCAAATATTAATTTTCTGTAAAAGAATTTTAAATGTGACTATTAATGTAACATTATTGATTGATTATTTTATTAACGTCGTACTTAAAAGAAACATTAGAGCTATTGGTCAAGTGATGAAAATAAGACCTGAGCTAATTCTCATTTCATAAACTTCCACAACACGGGAATACGTGGAGCCTCGATAGATTTAACATACATTAACATTGCTACACGATGGGTCTTTAGAAGGACCTGGGTTCCATTCTACGACTCGATAGAAACAACGCCAATCATGAGATCGCTACCATGTCCATTAAGCAACGCGACCACAACAAATGTGATACATTTCATCGCAAGTATTTTGAGTAATTTAAAGGTCTTTTAATTTTTTTTTTTTTTTGAAATCTCAAACTCCTTTGAGGACACATTTTGGTTTGTTATTATTCCCATTTTCATGAAACTGATTCAGCAAATCTATTTTTTGAAATTATTTATCGAAATGTACCATTCGAAATATGTTTTAATATTCAGTTATCTTCTTTTAATAGAGAAAAACTGATTTTAATTTATGCTTATCATGATAACAATTACTTTTTAAGTTTCTTGATCTTGAAAAAAGAATAATTTTTTCACAGTGTTGCTGTTTCAGTGATCAGGTATTTCATTCCCAATTCAGAAATACAAAAACCTTTTCTCTTTTGGAAATATCAAAAAATCTAGAAATATAGTGTTAATAAAAGTATAGAAATGTAGTTATTTGGACTCAGTGTGCGTGGTAAATAAAATAAAAGAGTATATCTATTGCATTTTAAGATGAGTTCTTACTTGAGCTAACTCGTAAAATGTTTGTCATGCGTTATGATATTTCCTGAATCGATTAGGATTACTTTTCCTTTTTCTCTATCTTTTTCACTCATATAAACTCTGCTTTAATCATATTTTAATCGGATAAAAGTTTTGCATAATTTCATCGTGAAAAATTTTAGATTAAAAAAGCACAAACTTAAATTTTTCTTTTTTTGAAGAACAATTATTTCATACGTAAAACAAATTTTCAATTCATAAGCTCATGAAAATTAGTCTGAACTCATATTAACCAGAGCATCGAAATACAAAATAAAGTTTACGACAATGTATTTCTAAAAAAATTGTATTATGTCTGTTTTTAAATTTATTGCAAACTAATTTAATATAAATGAAGTGGAATATTTAAATATTCATTTTTTAAATAGATGAGAATAAAAAATTTCTAATAATATGTAAGATAAAAAAAGGTCTGTTTTTCTTTGTGATTTATAAAATACCCTTTTGGAAGAGCTCATTAAGTCTAAATACTTAAGAACATTATTTATATTCATATTTACATAATAAAAGGCTTGTGATTCAAATAAAGAATATTTGTATTAATTTGGATAAGTTTTAAAAAAATATCTGCATGCAGAATTTCATTTGAATTTTATCAAAGGGATCTTAAAACACATAGTTATAAATTTTAATTTTTTTTTTCTGTTTTTGAATTTTGTTTATTTTCTCATTTTTTGCCGGGTTTTGCTTAATTTTTGAAGATTTTTGCAGATTTTCTTACATTAGTACTCTTTCTCTCCTAAAGAGAGCGCTGAGCTACATTTCCGATTTAAAATTATGTTCGTTTAAGCAAGAGATTTGAAAGAAAGTTGTTGCTATGCGTAGCGTCTCATGTAAGCTTTTGTAATATTTCTTAAATCTGATTGAGATACTTATGGCTTAGATTGCTGTTTTTCTATTTTTATGATAAAGTCTGAATATATTTCTTTGTCTACACATTATTTTACTTCATATTTTTTACCCATATTGGATTTTCGAATTTAATCAGATTCTATTTTTGGTTATAACATTTTTCTATTGAGGTGAGGCTACTTATAAAACATTGTTTAACCAGTAATCTACCAAAAACCAGATTCAGAATTTAAAAATGTTACATTTCATTTTCTTCATGTTTTTTTCCCTTTGTTTTCTCGACTATACTTATTCATAAGTTGCACATTTTTATAGCCATTATTTCTTGGTTTAGTAAATTTCAGGTATAATTATCTATTTCTTAAGTATTTTGTTGTGTATTTTTTATTTTTATTTTATTCTAGGTCCTCGATAATAAAATATTATTTATTAGTTTTCTTTATACTTATTATATTACCTAAAAAATTAAATGTGCGTTTTATTCTTATTTTTCAATATTTTTCTTATACTTTAATACCTTTATCTCTGTGTATGTGTGTGTATGCCATTGTGAAAATTAATTGTAACAAACTCGAAAAACTGAAAAAAAGTAAGAAGAAATGCTATTTTATTTAAATTTATACAAAATTAAAAAGATTTAGAGAACATAATATGATCCCCAAGACTCTTCATTAACATTTGGACACGATTCGACATGGATTCCAACAATTGTTTGCAATCATTTATAATATTTGTTACTTTTTTTTTTTTTTGTACATCACATGAATTAGCTTTTCCAAAGTTGTACAGTCAATATTTAATAGACGATTCATGCATATAGACCACAGATTCTCGATTCAACGGATATCAGGAGAGTTTCCAAGCCCTTCCAATGTCTCAATTTGGTTCTCAGAAATGAATTGCGTTTGGTTCTCAGAAATGAATTTCGTACTGTGCATTACGTCCATTTTGGAAGTAATGCACAGTACGAAATCCTGTTGAAAAATCCCCGTTTCATCAAGGTATCATTTCTTCAACTCTGGAATAACCGTTTTATCCATAATAGTAATATATGGCTGAGAACACATCATACCATTAATAGGCTAAAAAGAACCAACCTCATTGTAACCAAAACAACCTTAAAACATCTTTTCAGGGTATTTAACAAATTGGTTTATGTGGCATTACCGAATACTTTCACCTGTTGATCTCCGCACGTGTTGAGTTCCCTGACCCTGGACAATAAATTAGCTTTCGTCATTAAAAAGCACTTCCCTCCCAATTTTCGACTTCTAATTCTTTATTTTAACGCCCATAAGGAGTGCATTTTGATCATTGGTTGTGTCTTAAGCTCTTTCTTCATAGACCCATAGGATAGCCGACCGGCTGCAAGAAGGCGCCTCCAAACAAGTGATGAGTTAATATTTATTTCATGCTATTTTAAATCTCTGTTAAGTGCGGCGCTGGTCTTTCGAAGGTAATTTCTGTAAGTTGAATAGTGACATCTTTTGGCGTTGTTTTCTTATTTCGGCCACATTTACCTCTCGCTTTGAAAATATGGATCCCATTTCCTTATTCTGTTTTATGATAGGGCTCACAGTTGCAATATTAATGTTAACCATCTTCGAAATCTCCCTTAAAGTCTCTGGCAAATGTTCAAAGAGAGTAACAATCTTTGTACGGTTTCGCAACGTCAAATCCGTCTCTGACGATACTGAACTTTCAACTGATGGGATCATAGCTGGAGCTTACATCTACGATTCCTGCGCATGCGCTCTCAGAACTCCTCTGATTTGTGAAAACTACTGATAGGCATATGATTTATTCCTCCCACCTATATTTTAAATTTCCGTTGATTGGAAAAGAGTAATTGGAGTAATTTTAAAATTCAGGAAAAAATTGTTTGCTTCAATTATATATATATATATATATATTCAGGTATTATAAGAAACTATACATTTGTTTGACATTAAAGCGTTTAATTAATAACAAAGCCTTTATTAATGTTAATAATAGTGATAGGGAAATAACTAATGGAATTAAAATTACGAATAAAAATATTTTATACTTTGAATTCGATAAAATTTCTCATTTATTTTTAACCCTTAAATTTCGCAAATTCGTATTAAATTTAGAACTGTGATTAATGGTACAAATGCTTATACTACTATAGCTGGAAAAATTTATAAAAATACTATTGACAGTTTTGATAAGATTATTGTTATTAAATGCAGTTATGAAATTATTTACAGTATAAAATATTGAAAATTTTATTCTTTTTATAGTTATGATTGAAGATTTATTTTATGATACAGACTTAGATATTTTCATTAAGGTTATCTTAGCTAATTATATAGAATTTAAAATTAATGGATGCGCTTCTTATGAAAGATTTAAATCTATTATTAACCTTGAAGAAAATTACAGTTTTTATAATGGAACAAATTATAAGCAAGTAATAGAATACATCAGTAGAGTTCAGCTAGTAATAGTTGAGCATTTCTGCTAGTATTTCAGTGTATATAAATTTAGAGATAGCAATAATTTCAAGTCCTTTATATATATTGATGATCTTATTGTTTTCTAAATTAATTCCATAATAAATACTATATCAAATTTTTATTATTTTATCCTTCATAATTAAATTTGATTTAAACCAATGTAAATTCTCATAAAACAGATTTCTTAGATGTTAATTTAAAATTATTAATAATGGAATTTTTCACATATCTATGACAAGAGAAATAATTACTGTTTCCATATTATTAAAATGCCTTTTTTGATAGTCATTTTAATTTAAATAATTTCTATATTTATTTAATATGAAGTATTAAATTGGTTAATTTACCTATTAATTTTCATATAATTTTTATACCACTTATACAAAGACTGAATATCCTATTATTTCTTGAAAAGATATTTTAAGTTAAAAAATTATAAAAGAGACAAAAAATTATATATAAGTCTTATTAGATATTTTTGCTAGTATATATCTTATTTGCATTTTGCTTAAGTTTTTCATAAAGCTATAAAATTATCACTTTCAGCTGATGGTCGTTATATTTAAAAAGGTTTTTACGCTATTTATGTTGACGTGTCACTAATATTTTTTACATTTTGCTTTCGTTTTTGTTTAATTAATATTTTTTTTAGATTTTTTTAATTATTATGCTTTTTACGTTTAATTGGTTTTACAAATTTTTAGATATTTATTAATCTGTAATTTTACTGTATGTAGTTTAATTGATTCTAACTGAAATTTATGTTATTTTTACATTATTCTCATTTCTATGGTTAAATTTCTGAATTGTTCTCCGTTATATGGTTTGTTATTATATCTTATTATAACGTGATTCAATGAAGTGTTATGTTTTGATTTGTAATAACTTTTTTCATTATTCCGAACTTTTGCTTTTCTTTTATTCGGATTTCTCTTATAATTTTTCGGTCACTTAATAGATTTTGATTTTGTTTTTAAGTTTTAAATTTAGTTTGTTTATTTTATAATGATATTTATATGAGTTATATTAATTTATTTTGGCATCTTAATGATTTCTTTAATTATGTAGTCTCTTAGATATAAATCTAATGAATTTATGATTGATATGATTAATTTGTTTATGATGAGATATTTTGCTTATATACATATATATTTAATAACGCATTTTTTTTGAAAATTCATAAATAAACAAAGAAGCTAATTTAAATTTAAAATTAAATGTAAAATTACTGTATTTTATCCAAAAATAAAACTGAACATTGAGAATCTACCTAAATGAAATAAAAAATAAAAAGTTAAATATTACATAATGAAAAGTGAAAAATAATACAATAAACAACTTCGCTAAATTCAAAATTATTAATTCAAAAGAAATCGAAATATGTTAAAAATGAAAAAAATTATACGAATAGATTTTTACTAAATTATCTATAAGGAACTTAAAGGCAGAGTAAATCACGTGTTTGATGTCACCATTAGAGCTGATATTTAATCATTTGCTTATCTAACGGAGGCGAAACAATCTCTTAATTTTCATTTCGAACGTTACTTCCTTCTGGGCTCAGAATTTTTTAACGATGAGTAACACACTCAAGTATATACATAAGATAGAGAGAAGCATATAAGAGAGTATATATATATATATATATATAATTATGTATGTATATATATAAATATTTAAATTAATATTTCTGTATACTGCCATGCTATTCGAAAAATAGCTTGCCTTGCTTAAAAAGTGGCAAGTAACAAAAGAAAAAGTTAGTACAATTATTTCATTGAAAAAATATGTCGATAAAGAACGACTGGATTCATTGGAGAGTAATATATTTTATATATTTAATAATTATTATTCCTTTTCATTTATTTGAATATATCTGTACTTGTATTTTGGCAAATGAGATTTAGAAATATCTTCGCTTTCTTTCAGAAATCCGAAATAAATTGTTCCAATAACTCTCCGAAACATATAATTCCAATTCATTGTCAACAATGAAAAGGTGCATAGTAAATTTCGAATTCAATCGAAACATATTCGAATTCAAAGTAGCATAGAAACCATCAGTTATGTTCTCTATATATCATGAAATTGAATTATCCGAAAACGATTTGCTTCAGACATAGGAATAAAAGCACAATTCATCTAAGATTAGTTGGAATTTCAATTGTGTATAGATATAAGTCAGTATGAAATATTCATTAATCTTATCTTTTATGTAAATTTGATGCATGTTTAGATTTTCGATTAAAATCATTACAAGAACTTTGAGTAATGATTTTTTTTATTTTTGGAATTTCTGCTAAAATTTCATTTGTAAGAAACTATGCTCAGTCTCAGTTATAAATTTAAAAAAAATATTCATTGCATTATATATTTAACATTTCCTCTGCAAGTAAGAAAGGTAGACATAAAGTTTAAACTAGTTTATTTAAAACAAGACGCTAATTAAAAAAAATAGACTACATTTTTCAATATTTTTTCATTGATTTTGCTATATATATTTGTAATTTATTGTTCTTGTGATATTGATGTGATTAGCACTCAAGCAGTTAAATTTAATATAAGTACTCGTAAGAATTCCGTGTGAAGTTCGTTACAATTTCTTGTACATCATGCACTGGTGTGTGTTCATTGCATAGTAATATTGACACATGTTTCGGTAATTTTAACATACTAATTTATTGGTATATAAATATAATTGAAATAATATT
Organism: Nephila pilipes; assembly: GCA_019974015.1. NCBI lineage: Eukaryota > Metazoa > Arthropoda > Arachnida > Araneae > Nephilidae > Nephila > Nephila pilipes. The sequence goes on along the minus strand of BMAW01089983.1, from coordinate 14,649 downwards.
TATATTATTGAAAACAAAATTATTATGTAGTTAACAATTGAGATTTGTTAATTTTAAAAACAGAAATCGGTCACCTGAATATCTGGCATTATTTTTAAGTTTATTTTTCTTCTACTTGGTCTCATACACCCGTATGTTTTTACATAGATTCTTGAAATAAAAGAAAATCATTACTTTTATTAGTGCTCTATTCTTAAGAAATAAACACTGCTAAAAATGTCCTTTTAAGCAGTAAAAACATAAGAATCTCATATATAAGAGTTATCAAAGACCATCGTTTTTGTGAAAAGATTTTAGAAAAATTCCATGAATTTAGAAATTTCTTAATAATGGCAGAATGCAGATGAATATTTTAATATCAGTTTGTGAATATTAAGAGATGAATGTTAGAAACAGTAATTTTCTATTAAAAAGAGTAGAAAATAGGGAATATATTTTTTTCTAGTTTCATTCAAATCATTGGCATTTTCAACAACTCATGCTTATGAACTGATGAAAATCGAAAACTTCCTTGTCCCAGAGAAACGAAAATATAGACCCTGAAAAAGAAAGCTAGTATATTTTAAACAAAATGTTTCCTCTCTCTATCATCCTGATACAATTTCAAGTATTTTTAATCTCTTTTCTTACTTCTTATTCTTGGCACTCTCAGCATACTAGAATAATAATGGAAAGTAAAGTTGAAAGGTGAATGTGTCCTTCGTATTTGAGTAAAAAATCTTTCGCTTTCAGATAATGGATATATCTACCATTGGAATTTTGCTGCCTTTTTGAAAATTTAAGTAACAGATATGTTTTATCTCATATTCCTACTTTTTCTTGGATTACTTATATATAATTCAATAACAAAATCTCGTTAAAATGAATACAAAAACAGTAAAAAAACTCCCAATATTGGTTTATTTAATTACTATACTGCATTTTACATAACGAGGGTACTCTTTTAAAATTTTAGTTTACTGAACGCCACAAATTTCCAACTCAATTTAAAATCTAAGTGAATGCTTGTGTGAAGAAAAATTTTCAATATTTTAAAGGCCATAGAGACTGAAATACGAATATAAAAATTAAATCAATGCACAAGACGAAATTAAAAATTCTGTAAACCTCGGTTTGGAAAATTTGCAAAATTAGAAATAAAACAATGGAAATCCCTTGAAATAAGAGAAACAAATTTGTCTTCACAAAATTAAAAAGATTTCGAGAACAAAATAGGGTATATTTAGCAAATAATATATATATGTGTATGCATGGGGAGTGTTTGTGCGTGTGATACACAAATTCATACTAAAACAAATATTATTCCATAAATCCTTAATTAAAAAATTTATTAGAACTAATAAACTACAGAATTAATTGAAAAAGTCAGTACAACATAAAATCAATCTAAAATTCAAGTTAAAAATATTATTTTAAGTTTAAAATAAAAAAAAATATATTTAATTGGAATGAAACCAAAAAGTTACTTATATAAATAATATTAGATTAAAAGAATACAAATGTAAGACATTAATTAAAAATTGCAACCAATTCAACTACCAAGAAACCTTAAATAGTATACAAAAATCCGAGAGATTATAATTATAGTAATAGAAAAATGTAGAAAAGGTAGTTTAACTCTTTTCTTCAGTTTAGATTGGAAACGGTGTATTTAAAGTAGTTACACTTATCCAACCATCACATCTTTAGTTATTATAATATAATTATGAGGAAAATAAAATTACCAAAAATAAACAGAATTACAATAGAAAAATGAAGAAACAAAGATTATACAATTCAACCAAGGAACATAAATTAAACTCCCTAAAACCTATTCCATCCACACAAATTTATATATACATAAAAAGTATTTCTTAAAAATAAAAATAATTAATCATTTACTTTTGTAAATTATTTGTTATTCATTCTTAGTATAACATGGCGTTACATTACTAATCTAAAACCCCTAAAACTAATGATTCACTGATTTATTATTTAGAAATAAATATTAATAAAAATGTTTACAAAACAAAATTTAAAAAAATAAAACATGTAATCGTTTAAAAAAAAAATTCAGTTCAACGCGTAAAAAAATTATTACATCTAAAGCTATCAAAATATGAAAAGAAAATGACACAAAAATAAATATCACCCTCTGGTAGTTAAGTTTAAAATTAAACCAAGCTTTATTTATAAAAAGATAACCAAAAATCAAATTAAAAACTTATTGTCCATGAATACTATCACGAAACAGGGAAAAACTAACATAAAATATGAGCCAAACTATAAAAATAATAAAATAACATATACATTTAAATCCTTAAATATGCTTCAAATATAGAAAAAATATGTATCATATTGAAGTGGGAAATTTTAATTAAAAAGTTTAGAAAGATGTAAGAAATAAAAAATATTAAACCAAATATATATATATATATATATATATATATATACAATTACTGTACCATAAAGGGAAAGGATGTATCACAATCCATTAAAATAAACAGGTAAGACTATTTGAACTAAGAATATTGAATAATTTCAGTATTTTTACATATTTATAAAAAAAATTATATAATATAAAAAGTTTTCAGAGAAAGTAAATTAAACAAAAAAAAAGTAAATTAAGAATACCAAAACTATCAAAATAAGAAATCAGTATTTAAAAAATTTCGCAACCAAAATTTACCGAAAAGAAAAAAAATATTACAAAAAAAAACTTGTTCAATGTTGCAAGAGGTTTCAGTCTCCTGGCTGACTATTCTAAAATAATCGGCCAAACTACCCCCTTCAACAAAATATGTATTAAAAAAATTTATATGAACAGGGAAATGAAGCAAGAATGAAAATGTTCTTGATAGTAGAATTTATAATGCTAAATTGAAGGGAAGTTAAATGTATATCAATCTGCTTCCTTTTTCTGCATTTTAGTGACCTAACTTTTAAATTCTTCTTTTTAAATTAAAACTATTAACAGGTGTATAAATATGTTTAGATTATTTATATGAATATAATAGTATATTTAGGTACATGTTAGTTTGTTTCTTTTGTTCAATTTCTTTCTTTCTTCATTTAGGCGAATTTTTTTTTTAAATTTCTATTTCATTTCAGTTTTTTGTCTTATACCATCTTGTTATAATCTAATTCTCTGAAACGTTATGGTTGGATGCATAATACTGGTATAAATACACATTATTCTATTTTAATCTATGGAACAGCAATAATAACGTTATCTCCATTTTTTGTTCTTATTTGCTTCTTTTCCCTTACTTTGCTTTGATTTTAATTTCGTTTGATTTAAAAATAGTATGTAATATTTTTATGGCTTATAGCTGTTATAAATAAATATTTTATTTGATGTAATTAAAACATTTTTGCCTTATTTTCATAGAATATTTTACTCTGATGATAATTGTAGTTCGATGTTTCGTTATTTATTTTATTTTTTTGTTTTTCTTTTAATTAAGAAAAATTTTAGTATTTTTGTTCTAATATAAATAAATTTTATATATATATATATATATATATATATATATATATATATATATATATATATAAAATTTATTTATATTAGAACAAAAATACTAAAATTTTTCTTAATTAAAAGAAAAACAAAAAAATAAAATAAATAACGAAACATCGAACTACAATTATCATCAGAGTAAAATATTCTATGAAAATAAGGCAAAAATGTTTTAATTACATCAAATAAAATATTTATTTATAACAGCTATAAGCCATAAAAATATTACATACTATTTTTAAATCAAACGAAATTAAAATCAAAGCAAAGTAAGGGAAAAGAAGCAAATAAGAACAAAAAATGGAGATAACGTTATTATTGCTGTTCCATAGATTAAAATAGAATAATGTGTATTTATACCAGTATTATGCATCCAACCATAAAGTTTCAGAGAATTAGATTATAACAAGATGGTATAAGACAAAAAACTGAAATGAAATAGAAATTTAAAACAAAAATTCGCCTAAATGAAGAAAGAAAGAAATTGAACAAAAGAAACAAACTAACATGTACCTAAATATACTATTATATTCATATAAATAATCTAAACATATTTATACACCTGTTAATGGTTTTAATTTAAAAAGAAGAATTTAAAAGTTAGGTCACTAAAATGCAGAAAAAGGAAGCAGATTGATATACATTTAACTTCCCTTCAATTTAGCATTATAAATTCTACTATCAAGAACATTTTCATTCTTGCTTCATTTCCCTGTTCATATAAATTTTTTTAATACATATTTTGTTGAAGGGGGTAGTTTGGCCGATTATTTTAGAATAGTCAGCCAGGAGACTGAAACCTCTTGCAACATTGAACAAGTTTTTTTTTGTAATATTTTTTTTCTTTTCGGTAAATTTTGGTTTCGAAATTTTTTAAATACTGATTTCTTATTTTGATAGTTTTGGTATTCTTAATTTACTTTTTTTTTGTTTAATTTACTTTCTCTGAAAACTTTTTATATTATATAATTTTTTTTATAAATATGTAAAAATACTGAAATTATTCAATATTCTTAGTTCAAATAGTCTTACCTGTTTATTTTAATGGATTGTGATACATCCTTTCCCTTTATGGTACAGTAATTGTATATATATATATATATATATATATATATATTTGGTTTAATATTTTTTATTTCTTACATCTTTCTAAACTTTTTAATTAAAATTTCCCACTTCAATATGATACATATTTTTTCTATATTTGAAGCATATTTAAGGATTTAAATGTATATGTTATTTTATTATTTTTATAGTTTGGCTCATATTTTATGTTAGTTTTTCCCTGTTTCGTGATAGTATTCATGGACAATAAGTTTTTAATTTGATTTTTGGTTATCTTTTTATAAATAAAGCTTGGTTTAATTTTAAACTTAACTACCAGAGGGTGATATTTATTTTTGTGTCATTTTCTTTTCATATTTTGATAGCTTTAGATGTAATAATTTTTTTACGCGTTGAACTGAATTTTTTTTTTAAACGATTACATGTTTTATTTTTTTAAATTTTGTTTTGTAAACATTTTTATTAATATTTATTTCTAAATAATAAATCAGTGAATCATTAGTTTTAGGGGTTTTAGATTAGTAATGTAACGCCATGTTATACTAAGAATGAATAACAAATAATTTACAAAAGTAAATGATTAATTATTTTTATTTTTAAGAAATACTTTTTATGTATATATAAATTTGTGTGGATGGAATAGGTTTTAGGGAGTTTAATTTATGTTCCTTGGTTGAATTGTATAATCTTTGTTTCTTCATTTTTCTATTGTAATTCTGTTTATTTTTGGTAATTTTATTTTCCTCATAATTATATTATAATAACTAAAGATGTGATGGTTGGATAAGTGTAACTACTTTAAATACACCGTTTCCAATCTAAACTGAAGAAAAGAGTTAAACTACCTTTTCTACATTTTTCTATTACTATAATTATAATCTCTCGGATTTTTGTATACTATTTAAGGTTTCTTGGTAGTTGAATTGGTTGCAATTTTTAATTAATGTCTTACATTTGTATTCTTTTAATCTAATATTATTTATATAAGTAACTTTTTGGTTTCATTCCAATTAAATATATTTTTTTTTATTTTAAACTTAAAATAATATTTTTAACTTGAATTTTAGATTGATTTTATGTTGTACTGACTTTTTCAATTAATTCTGTAGTTTATTAGTTCTAATAAATTTTTTAATTAAGGATTTATGGAATAATATTTGTTTTAGTATGAATTTGTGTATCACACGCACAAACACTCCCCATGCATACACATATATATATTATTTGCTAAATATACCCTATTTTGTTCTCGAAATCTTTTTAATTTTGTGAAGACAAATTTGTTTCTCTTATTTCAAGGGATTTCCATTGTTTTATTTCTAATTTTGCAAATTTTCCAAACCGAGGTTTACAGAATTTTTAATTTCGTCTTGTGCATTGATTTAATTTTTATATTCGTATTTCAGTCTCTATGGCCTTTAAAATATTGAAAATTTTTCTTCACACAAGCATTCACTTAGATTTTAAATTGAGTTGGAAATTTGTGGCGTTCAGTAAACTAAAATTTTAAAAGAGTACCCTCGTTATGTAAAATGCAGTATAGTAATTAAATAAACCAATATTGGGAGTTTTTTTACTGTTTTTGTATTCATTTTAACGAGATTTTGTTATTGAATTATATATAAGTAATCCAAGAAAAAGTAGGAATATGAGATAAAACATATCTGTTACTTAAATTTTCAAAAAGGCAGCAAAATTCCAATGGTAGATATATCCATTATCTGAAAGCGAAAGATTTTTTACTCAAATACGAAGGACACATTCACCTTTCAACTTTACTTTCCATTATTATTCTAGTATGCTGAGAGTGCCAAGAATAAGAAGTAAGAAAAGAGATTAAAAATACTTGAAATTGTATCAGGATGATAGAGAGAGGAAACATTTTGTTTAAAATATACTAGCTTTCTTTTTCAGGGTCTATATTTTCGTTTCTCTGGGACAAGGAAGTTTTCGATTTTCATCAGTTCATAAGCATGAGTTGTTGAAAATGCCAATGATTTGAATGAAACTAGAAAAAAATATATTCCCTATTTTCTACTCTTTTTAATAGAAAATTACTGTTTCTAACATTCATCTCTTAATATTCACAAACTGATATTAAAATATTCATCTGCATTCTGCCATTATTAAGAAATTTCTAAATTCATGGAATTTTTCTAAAATCTTTTCACAAAAACGATGGTCTTTGATAACTCTTATATATGAGATTCTTATGTTTTTACTGCTTAAAAGGACATTTTTAGCAGTGTTTATTTCTTAAGAATAGAGCACTAATAAAAGTAATGATTTTCTTTTATTTCAAGAATCTATGTAAAAACATACGGGTGTATGAGACCAAGTAGAAGAAAAATAAACTTAAAAATAATGCCAGATATTCAGGTGACCGATTTCTGTTTTTAAAATTAACAAATCTCAATTGTTAACTACATAATAATTTTGTTTTCAATAATATAAATATTATTTCAATTATATTTATATACCAATAAATTAGTATGTTAAAATTACCGAAACATGTGTCAATATTACTATGCAATGAACACACACCAGTGCATGATGTACAAGAAATTGTAACGAACTTCACACGGAATTCTTACGAGTACTTATATTAAATTTAACTGCTTGAGTGCTAATCACATCAATATCACAAGAACAATAAATTACAAATATATATAGCAAAATCAATGAAAAAATATTGAAAAATGTAGTCTATTTTTTTTAATTAGCGTCTTGTTTTAAATAAACTAGTTTAAACTTTATGTCTACCTTTCTTACTTGCAGAGGAAATGTTAAATATATAATGCAATGAATATTTTTTTTAAATTTATAACTGAGACTGAGCATAGTTTCTTACAAATGAAATTTTAGCAGAAATTCCAAAAATAAAAAAAATCATTACTCAAAGTTCTTGTAATGATTTTAATCGAAAATCTAAACATGCATCAAATTTACATAAAAGATAAGATTAATGAATATTTCATACTGACTTATATCTATACACAATTGAAATTCCAACTAATCTTAGATGAATTGTGCTTTTATTCCTATGTCTGAAGCAAATCGTTTTCGGATAATTCAATTTCATGATATATAGAGAACATAACTGATGGTTTCTATGCTACTTTGAATTCGAATATGTTTCGATTGAATTCGAAATTTACTATGCACCTTTTCATTGTTGACAATGAATTGGAATTATATGTTTCGGAGAGTTATTGGAACAATTTATTTCGGATTTCTGAAAGAAAGCGAAGATATTTCTAAATCTCATTTGCCAAAATACAAGTACAGATATATTCAAATAAATGAAAAGGAATAATAATTATTAAATATATAAAATATATTACTCTCCAATGAATCCAGTCGTTCTTTATCGACATATTTTTTCAATGAAATAATTGTACTAACTTTTTCTTTTGTTACTTGCCACTTTTTAAGCAAGGCAAGCTATTTTTCGAATAGCATGGCAGTATACAGAAATATGAATGGGGTATATTTATATATGCAGAGACTGAGGAGAGTAGAGTACATATATAGAGAGACATAGATATATACATGTACACATGTATATACTTGAGTGTGTTACTCATCGTTAAAAAATTCTGAGCCCAGAAGGAAGTAACGTTCGAAATGAAAATTAAGAGATTGTTTCGCCTCCGTTAGATAAGCAAATGATTAAATATCAGCTCTAATGGTGACATCAAACACGTGATTTACTCTGCCTTTAAGTTCCTTATAGATAATTTAGTAAAAATCTATTCGTATAATTTTTTTCATTTTTAACATATTTCGATTTCTTTTGAATTAATAATTTTGAATTTAGCGAAGTTGTTTATTGTATTATTTTTCACTTTTCATTATGTAATATTTAACTTTTTATTTTTTATTTCATTTAGGTAGATTCTCAATGTTCAGTTTTATTTTTGGATAAAATACAGTAATTTTACATTTAATTTTAAATTTAAATTAGCTTCTTTGTTTATTTATGAATTTTCAAAAAAAATGCGTTATTAAATATATATGTATATAAGCAAAATATCTCATCATAAACAAATTAATCATATCAATCATAAATTCATTAGATTTATATCTAAGAGACTACATAATTAAAGAAATCATTAAGATGCCAAAATAAATTAATATAACTCATATAAATATCATTATAAAATAAACAAACTAAATTTAAAACTTAAAAACAAAATCAAAATCTATTAAGTGACCGAAAAATTATAAGAGAAATCCGAATAAAAGAAAAGCAAAAGTTCGGAATAATGAAAAAAGTTATTACAAATCAAAACATAACACTTCATTGAATCACGTTATAATAAGATATAATAACAAACCATATAACGGAGAACAATTCAGAAATTTAACCATAGAAATGAGAATAATGTAAAAATAACATAAATTTCAGTTAGAATCAATTAAACTACATACAGTAAAATTACAGATTAATAAATATCTAAAAATTTGTAAAACCAATTAAACGTAAAAAGCATAATAATTAAAAAAATCTAAAAAAAATATTAATTAAACAAAAACGAAAGCAAAATGTAAAAAATATTAGTGACACGTCAACATAAATAGCGTAAAAACCTTTTTAAATATAACGACCATCAGCTGAAAGTGATAATTTTATAGCTTTATGAAAAACTTAAGCAAAATGCAAATAAGATATATACTAGCAAAAATATCTAATAAGACTTATATATAATTTTTTGTCTCTTTTATAATTTTTTAACTTAAAATATCTTTTCAAGAAATAATAGGATATTCAGTCTTTGTATAAGTGGTATAAAAATTATATGAAAATTAATAGGTAAATTAACCAATTTAATACTTCATATTAAATAAATATAGAAATTATTTAAATTAAAATGACTATCAAAAAAGGCATTTTAATAATATGGAAACAGTAATTATTTCTCTTGTCATAGATATGTGAAAAATTCCATTATTAATAATTTTAAATTAACATCTAAGAAATCTGTTTTATGAGAATTTACATTGGTTTAAATCAAATTTAATTATGAAGGATAAAATAATAAAAATTTGATATAGTATTTATTATGGAATTAATTTAGAAAACAATAAGATCATCAATATATATAAAGGACTTGAAATTATTGCTATCTCTAAATTTATATACACTGAAATACTAGCAGAAATGCTCAACTATTACTAGCTGAACTCTACTGATGTATTCTATTACTTGCTTATAATTTGTTCCATTATAAAAACTGTAATTTTCTTCAAGGTTAATAATAGATTTAAATCTTTCATAAGAAGCGCATCCATTAATTTTAAATTCTATATAATTAGCTAAGATAACCTTAATGAAATTATCTAAGTCTGTATCATAAAATAAATCTTCAATCATAACTATAGGGGGAAGCCAACATGGCGGAAAGAGGTGATGACGCGTTTTACGATGCTCTTGAAAAACAGTGCAGGATTATTGAATCAGCGCTTCAATCCAAATGCAATATGAATCACCAGATTCGGGAGGAGGCCAGGCAAGCTCTGGGTGAGTTGAAATCTTCTATTTATAAGAATTTTGAAAGAATTAAAGGTGCTAACTTTTTGGAATGTTGTAAACAAAGTCTCAAGGAAGCCATAAGTAAGCCTAGCTATGCTGAGATTGTGGCGCCATCTAGTGTTATTAAGAAGAACCCTATTCCTTCTGATTTTTGTCTGGTTGTGGACTCTGATAAGTGTTCGTCTGATGACGTTAGGAAGATGATTAAAGTTGCTATCAATCCTACAGAAGCTCAATTGGGTATTAGTAATTTAAAAAATATTGGAGGAAATAAAATATTAGTAAAATGTTTATCTGAAAATGATCGGAATCGACTTCAAACAGAAATTAAATCAAAATCACCGAAATTGAATACTTCTCTGCCGAAAAGAAAAAATCCAACCATTCTAGTGAAGCATGTTCCAAATGAAATCACTAATGAGGAACTTTTAAAAGTGATCTTTGATCAAAATTCCGAAATAACGGAATCTGATAAAAACATGAGTATGTGTAGAGTTCGTTTCACTCTCAAGAACTTTCAATTTACGAGACACGTTGTTATAGAAATACATCCCCTAGTTCGTAAATGTATTCTTCACCTACATAAGTTGAAAATCAACTGGAGTGTGTGTGAAGTGGATGATTTTCTAATCATTAATAGATGTTTTAACTGTTTGGGATACAATCACCGAGCTTCTGAATGCGTTAAACCCATGGCCTGTTTTAACTGTTCCGAAGAACATAAAGTAAAGGATTGTTCGAAGACAAATGTTGAGGTTTGCGTAAATTGTGTCCGTTTCAACCGCAAGACGAATACTTTACGTAAAAAAGTGAAGGTTGATCACAAACCTTTCACAGAGAGCTGTCCTAGTCATGCTTTTATGAAAATGAACACTCAATCACGAATTAATTATGGCTAAGTCATCTAAACAAGATCTGAAATGTGTTCAATTAAATCTCCACAAATCAAAATCTGCGACGCAACAGTTAATCTTGAACATGGAGAAGGAAAATATTGACTGTGCTCTAGTTCAGGAACCACACTGCTACAAAGGATCTCTCCCAGGTTTTCCAAGCAGCTATAGAATCTATCATGTTCCTGATTCTGACTGTGTTAAAGCGGCCATTATAGTACGATCACGTGACTTTTCCACTTTTTTAGACTATAGAAATACTGATTATAATATGGTTACATTGGATGTTACTATTGGAACGTCTATGTTCACTTTTTTGTCATATTATTTTGAACCCTCAACGAATATTGATTTAGATCTTCATAAAATTAATCAAGTCTTCATGCGTAAGAATATTAATCGACTTGTCTGGAGCATGGATTCAAATGCTAAATCCGAATTATGGTTTAGTCCTTATTCAAACAGTCGTGGAAACAAACTAAGTGACTTTATTTCTTCAAACAATTTATTTGTTGTTAATGAGGACTGCGGCCCTACTTTTTGTGGAACCCAGGGATCAAGTTACATTGATGTCACAGTTTTGGGTGCAGATCTGCTCCAGGATATAACATGTTGGGGTCTTTCTGGTAACGAATCCCTTTCTGATCATATGATGATAGAATTTGATTTATGCATCTCTGTTGCTTGGCGTGACCTATCAATTGCTCCTTTTAAAATTTTCAACACTAAGAAAGCAAACTGGTGTCGTTTTCGAGAGTTTTGCCTTCCTCGCATTGCTCATATTCTTAGTGCAATTGAAAATTGCACCGATGGTCCTTGCCTTAATTCTATTGTTGAAGAATTTTGTTTGATTCTATTCAACGCATCTTCTTCTTCTATACCTATTAAGCACCATGGTATCCATAGGGTTCCTTGGTGGTCTATTGAAATTGGATGTATGAGAAAAAGACTTAATGCTTCCAGGCGTAGATTTCAGAGGTCTAGAAATCCAATCCTCAGAGAGATATATAAATGTAAATACATGAAATATAGAAAAGAATATAATCAAATGCTTACTACCGCTAAGTCTGATTCTTGGAAGGCATTTCTTTCGACTATTGACGTCCACAATGTTTGGAAAAAAATTTATACATACGGTGTCAAGAGAAATTTCATGAAGAAAATAGAAATAACTGGTATTCTACTAAGAAGTGGTAAGACAACTAACACTTTAGAAGAAACTATAAATGCGGTGCTGCAAAAGTCTTTCCCTTCGGATCCAGTGGAGGATGATGACTCTTTGCAAAAGGAGAAACGCCAGTCAATGCTAACTGATTATAATTCCCCCCTCGATTCTCCTTTTACTTGTGATGAAGTCAACACAGCAGTTGCTACGCTTAAGTCAAATAAGTCTCCTGGTCCTGATTCTATTTCAGGTGAAATAGTCAAACAGTTTCATTCAATGTTCCCTTCTTTTCTTCACAAACTTTTCAATGTCTGTTTAAGTGTAAATACTTTTCCACGTAGTTGGAAATGTGCTCAGGTGGTGCTAATACCCAAAGGAAATGATTTTAAGACTCCTCATTTGGATAATCTTAGATGTATAAGCTTACTTCCTGTTTTGGGAAAGTGTTTGGAAAAGCTTTTCGTCAGCAGAATTTGCTGGCATCTGCGACGCGGTGACTTTCTTTCATGTGATCAGTATGGGTTTACTCCTCAGAGAAGCACCGAGGACGCTCTATTACGTCTCCAGGAGATTGTCCAAAAAGGCAAGAAAAGGAATCTCCACACAATTCTGGTATTCCTAGATATAAAAGGTGCATTTGACAATGCTTGGTGGCCTGGCATTCTACACCTCCTTCGGGAAGCGAATCTGCCGGCAAATATTTTTGCACTTGCTACTGATTTTTTAAATGACAGAGTGGCTAAAATGAAACTTGGTTCAGTTTCTGCGGTTCATCAACTAGAGAGAGGTTGCCCTCAAGGCTCAGTTTCAGGACCTACGTTTTGGAATATAATTATAAACGATCTCCTAATTAAGCTCTATATTACTGCTTGTTGTGATGCCATAGCTTTCGCAGATGATATTTTAATTTGTTTTCAAGGTAAAAATCTTCATGAAACTTTTCTACACGCTCAAGAGACTTTAAACTTTGTCTCTGAATGGTCAAAAGCTTTTAAACTGGAATTTAACCCTAATAAAACAAAGGTTATGTTCATTGAAAAAAGAAATATTTGTTATGACTCTTACCAGCTATGTCTTAATGGTATTCCTTTGACTATCGTTAAGCAAATGAAATATCTTGGTGTTATTATTGACTGTAAATTTTCATGGAAGCCCCATTTAACCTACATATCAGAGAAGTGTGAAAAGCTGCAACAGGGATTGGGCAGAGTTGCACGAAACACTTATGGCATCAATTTTAACGTGCATTCACTTATCTATAAACAAGGAATTCAACCGTTCATTATGTACGGCTCAAGGGTTTGGGGTGTTTCGTTAAAGAAGAAAATTAATTCTAAACTTTTGAGACGGATCCAAAGACGAATACTCCTTCGAGCTATTTCTGGATATCGAACTTTAAGTTATGAAGCTGTGTTTATAATTTCTGGTTTTCCGCCAATTGACATTGTTATTTTAAATGACATTGGTCTCAGAGAAAAGCTCGCTGCCTCTTCCTCTTCAGGTTATGATTGTGTTTTGCTTCCCTCTGATCTTCCCCACCCTTCAGAGAGAAATGCCATACAATTGATTGAATATAGTTCAAACTCTGAGGAAGAATTCCCTATCACGGTTTTTACTGATGGCAGTAAAATTGATGGTAGGGTGGGTTTTGGTTTTGTTGTCTTTCGGAAAGGTATTGAAGTTCAGTACTTACAATACAGAATCAGAGACGAGTGTACTGTTTATGTGGCTGAACTTTTATGCTTAAATTTCGCCATCAAGTGGATTGTTCAACAAAACTGTGTTGCTTCGAACTATTTGATCTGTTCTGATTCACTCTCATCCTTGGAAACATTAAAAAACATTTCTTCCTCGAATGATATTGTTGTTGAAATTCAACAGCATCTCAAACACCTCAAAGATCAGAACATTACTGTTTGTTTTTCTTTTGTACGTGGACATTCTGGTATTTATGGCAACGAGAGGGCTGACTTTCTGGCAAAGACTGCCACGAAGCGGGAAATTGATCTTAATGTTAATATTCCTCAATCCTATTTTAAAAAGATTATGAGGGAAAGTGTCCTGAAATCATGGAACGAAATATATATTAAATCAAATACAGCAAGCATCACGAAAAGATTTTTTCCAGACGTCAATATAAGAATGTCTTACCATCACTTCTTCACTAGCTTTAAAATTACGCAATTTCTAACAGGTCACGGTAACTTTAAAAAATACCTGAATAGATTCAATTTAAGTTCGAGTACAATTTGCAACTGCAGCGCCGGAGGTGATGAGGACATTGAGCACATTCTGTTTCTATGTTCAAAATTTGTCTCACAGAGAAATATTCTTAAATTAGCTTTGAAAAAATTAAACATTAACTGGCCTCCAAATTTTAGTAATTTAATTTCTAGTAAAAGTTCTTTTGTTCTTTTTATCAAATATATTGAAGATATTTATAATCCTTCTTAATTTTTGTTTGTACATTGTTTAATCACATGTTTTT